>WUAM01000179.1:11862601-11878245 GCA_024336885.1 Actenoides hombroni | reverse complement strand
GAGAAGAGAAGAGAAGAGAAGAGAAGAGAAGAGAAGAGAAGAGAAGAGAAGAGAAGAGAAGAGAAGAGAAGAGAATTGAATTTCTGTTGGTTCTCTGATGAGTTCTTTGACTACAGGACATCTTATTCCTTGTGTATGTGTATAAATATTGTAGGCGTACAGAGAAAGAAAATACATACAGAATATACAAACCGACCCTGACACAATAAAATATTACCATAGAATCACAGAATCATAGAATATCTCAAGTTGAAAGGGACCCATAATGATCATTGAGTTCAACTTCCAGCTCCTCGCAGAATTATCTAAAACTAAATCATATGACTAAAAACATCATCCAGATGCTCCTTCAACTCTGTCAGGCTTGGTGCTATGACCACGTCCCAGAGGAGTCTGTTCCAGTGACTGACTATCCTCTCAGTGAAGAACCTTCTCAGAATGTCCAATCTTAACTTCCCCTGATGCAGCTTCTTTCCATTTTTTCATGTTGCATCATCAGTCACCAAAGAGAGGAGATTGGCACCTCACCCTCCACTGCCCCCTTGAGGAAGTTGTAGACTGTGATGAGGTCATCCCTCAGCTTCTCCAAGATGAACAAACCAAGTGACCTCAGCTGCTCCTTTTAAGCCTTCCCCTTGAGACCTTTCACCATCTTGGTTGCCCTCCTTCAGATACACTCAGTTTGACGTCCCTATATTGAGGCACCCAAAACTGCACACAGTACTTGAGGTGGGGCTGCACCCATGCAGTGGAGAGTGAGACAGTCACCTCCCTTCGCCAGCTAGCTATACTGTGCTTGATGCACCCCAGGACATGGTTGGACCTTTGGACTGCTTGGGCACACCGTTGATTCATATTCAACTTGCCATAAACCCAAACCCCCAGATCTCTTTCCCTGGACCCTCTTTCCAGTCTCTTGTCCCTCAATATTTACATATAACCAGGATCACCCCATTCTAGGTGCAGAATCCAGCACTTGCTCTTGTTAAATCTCATCTGGTTAGGGATTACCCAGCTCTCTAGTCTATCCAGATCTCTCTGCAAGGCTTCTCTACCCTCAAAGAAGTCCACAGCTCCGCCTACTTTAGTACTGTCACCAAACTTAATGTACATTTAACTCCTGCATCCAGATCCTTACTCCACGTAGTCCCTCAGATACTTTAACAAATGTGGAACACAGCAGTCATCCTCGTTTTTGAGAAACCAGTACCTTAGGCCTTGCAGATTAGCTCATTCACTACTCTTGTGATTTCAACTGGGAAATACCTTAGCAATATATATAGCACTACAGAAAGGTGGTTTGGACAGGTGTGTGCCCTGTCCTTGAAAAACAGTAAAGAACAACAAAACTGCCCCAACTGGTGGGTTCTAATGCTGAGTGAATCTGTAATTTGTTTGTTGCTCTTGAAACTCTCTTTGATGGTATCTTCCATATCCTTTCTGTAAGCTTTCAAGAACTCATAAATTTTTCTTTATATAAAATTTTCCTTTCAACCCTACTCAATCACTATTGAGATAAATTATATTAATCTGCTTTATCAAGCCTGAGTGAATAGAATTTAATTACAGTGATGTCTTCAGCAATTTGGGGGGGGGGATTCGGCATTACCATTGAAAAATATAAAACACTACATGTGAAAATCTGAAGGATGCCTTCAGTTCAAGGCAATCTGCAATGACAGGATTTAGACTTCACAGAAAGCCTGAGTGAAAACTTGCAAGGCAGATGTGATAGTTCTGAGCTGAAGTCTCCTCTGTCTGTGGGAAAGGGGCAGAGGGAGCCTTACCCATGGGTTTTCTGATTGTTATTCCAATGGGTGAGCTCTAGTAACAACTACCAGTTTTATGTCCTAGTATGTCCTGAGCCATTCAGTGACACAGTCTACATGAAGCAGCACTCTCCATAATCAGATTGACATTAAGTCCGCGTCCCATGCTTAGTGTAGACATAAATAATATATCAAATTTAACCATATTCACTGCGGGGAATGGAGATGTGGACCTGCTTGAGCAGGTCCAGAGGAGGGCCACAAAGATGACCAAGAGGCTGGGGCACTTCCCCTATAAGGACACGCTGAGACAGTTGTGCTTTTTTGGGTTGGAGAAGAGAAGGCTCCTGGGAGATCTTACAGTGGCCTTCCAGTCTTTAAAGGGGGCCTACAGGAAAGATGTGGAGGGAATCTTCATCAGGGAGTGTAGTGATAGGACAAGGGGTAAGAGTTTCAAACTGATAGTAGATTATGTTTAGATATTAGAAAGAAATTCTTTACTGGGAAGGTGGTGAGACACTGGAACAGGTTGCCCAGAGATGTTGCAGATGCCTCCTCCTTGAAAGAAGTGTTTAAGACCAGGCTGGATGGAGCTTTGAGCAACCTGATCTAGTAGGTGTCCCTACTTATGGCAGGTGGGGTCAGCCCAGGTGATCTTTAAGGTTACTTCCAACACAAACCACTCTATGATTCTATGATTCAATGGGCCTAACTCAGAGTAAAAATACATATCATCTTATGCTTTGCTATATGCATGAACTAATTCAGCTGGGGGGACATAAACTATGTATTAAAGCATGTCCTCAAGTGAAATACTGAAATTGTAAAATTTTTGAGGCAAGATGAGATGTACATGCAATATATCACAGGGACCCTGAATGCTGTATAGCAATTGTTATGGTTGGTTTTGGGGTTTTTTTTGTTGGGTTTTTTTTTCTTTTCTTATGTAACAGCTAGGTCTGTTCTGTGATTTAATCCTAAATCAAGGTTGAGTAGAGTATGTTGCTAGAAACACCACCTCAGTACAAAAAGGATGTGGAAAAATCCATGTTTAAAACTATAAAATTACATCCCAGTAGGAGTGTAGAGTTAGTGTTATTGCAAATAAGTAGCATAGATTTCTTAGTAAAGAATTTTGAAGAAATATTTTAAGAATATTACAAACATCTGGAGAAAGCCTTATTGCTTTCATACAACTACTGTAGTTCCTACCATGACCGCTCCCTTGGGGGTTATTCACTGATTCCCTCATTAAACTTTTTTGTAGGATGACAAAGAGACATCAGAGAACATCATCAGTCTTTGACCCAGGTCACTAAAGAGCACTAACATCTATTCATACTGCCTGGTAGGGGGTTTTTCTGGTTTTGCTACTTAGTTTTTTCCTAATGATTGAAGTGACAATTAGCAGATCAGTTTGTGAAAGGGAATTACATGAAAAAAGTACACATACCTTCATGCTATCTCTTGCAAAGTGGGCTATCTAGAGTCTGAAGCACTGTTTTCTGCATGCTTAGCGTAGACACACCAACAGATGTACTGGTATTTACACCCTCACAGAGGTAACTGCATTGCATTCCTGCCCAGAGTTCCACTATTTTGAGGACAAGAATTCAGGTATTATCCCCCCACGGTTCCGATGGTAGGATCAGGGCATTTAGTACCCCAACTATGCTTGAAAGTAGATGACTGGATCACTGACTACAACCCTTGCTAAACTTTTATGAGAAAAAATAAAGAGTAAAAAGGCATCCTTTGCTGGCAACATTGGGTTGGATTTTATTCATGTTTTGTTTACCCAAGCAGCTTAAAAGTAGGAATTTTTTATTTTTTTTTTTAATAATGATCTTCAGTCTGACTTCTCATTCCAGTTTCTTCTTCTCAGACAAGTGTGTTTATGGTTGACTTATAACTTCCTGAAACATAAGGTTTGTGATAAAAATGCTGGCCTACCCTACTGTTGTGGTCACCACTACCGCAACACAGCAGAATTTAAACTTGAGACCTTAAATGATGAAATAATTGGGTTTTGTTCTGTTTTTTTTTTCCTTTGCAGTTTCTGCTTTGTGGCATATGTGGAATATTGTGCGCCAAAAAAAAATCTGGACTTGTTGTAAGTTTTTCCACTGCATATATATAACACATAAGCATTTGAAAAGCATACTTATCTAAATTGAACTCACAGCTGGGGGCTTTCTGGGGCCAAGTGTTTCTGATAAAAAGTCGGTAAAAATTCCAAGTCAGCAGTCCAAAAAAGCAATCAGCACTTTCGGTTAATCAAGCAAAACAAGGCTGTTCTGAAATGGCCTATTTAGGTCATGCCCATTTAAGCCACAGATCCCTATTTATCCTTGTCTGGATACATCTGGATAGAAAACCTCTTGACACAAATTTAAGCCAAGAGAAAGTTCATTGATAATGCCACTGAATTGTATCCTCTCTCCTTCAAAAACCAATATTGGGCTGACACATCAGTGAGGCTGCTGATCAAGTTTGATTCTACACGTTGTAATTGTTCACTGTTTTAGTAAGTTCTTCTTGAAATCAGAATCATGTATAAGCCAGTTTTGAAGTGATGGTAGATGTTTTCTGTACCTTATAAGAATCAGAAGTACAGTCATCTTTCTGACTGTGGCAAAATGGTGTTACTACTATAGAAGTTACAGCAGAACTTTATGTTAAAGACATGATACTATTGTAAGTGATAGCTTCTGGCTTAATTTTCTGTCAGTTTGATTATTCTGCTATATACAGATGGAAGTCAAGTAAAACCAGCAGAAGTGTGAAGAGAATTAAGATCTTGCTCATAGTATTTCTGAATATCAATGAGTTATCCTAAACCTTGTTACAATGACAGTCTCAGACTCATTTCTTAAAGCATGTGGACCATAACCAGTTTCTAAAGGCTGTCTGGTTTGGTGGCCTCATGGAATAGTCACTTCACAGTGGACTGCAGCATACATCCTGAATGTCACATTCCTGATGAAATTCTCATCCCAGTTGTGTACAGAAATGCTCTGTAAGGCTCCATAATTTTTTTTCTGTGTAGATATATCCTATGTACATAAACAAAGCCATACTGAATATGAACATCTGCCAGGCCAGCAGTATCAAGGGAAGTGAATAAGATAATAATTTAGCAGTGTCTTCATAATATGGTCTTTTGTCCTCAGGTCATCTGTAGCTCAAGGGCATCCTGAACCAGGGTGGCATCTTTCTGATTAAAGTGATAGGAGAGTTTTACATGTCTCATTAATTGCAGTTTGTTTCACATCCTTGTAAAGTTCCTAGAAACATTTTAACTGAGTTAAAAACAAACACATAGTCACTACACTGACCTTCTGTACAGCCACCTCACAGATTTC
Source organism: Actenoides hombroni (assembly GCA_024336885.1). Taxonomy (NCBI): domain Eukaryota; kingdom Metazoa; phylum Chordata; class Aves; order Coraciiformes; family Alcedinidae; genus Actenoides; species Actenoides hombroni. The sequence goes on along the minus strand of WUAM01000179.1, from coordinate 11,873,111 downwards.
TTTGTTGATTGTCTTGCTTCTTTGCCCAGCATATTCACCCTGAACACTTTTGAAGTCTTCACGAAAGCTGTAGAAAGCCTCCAAACTGTTGTTTGAATGAACAAATTAGAATTAGACAGGAGGCAGAGTCAGATGGCACATAAAGCAAGAGAGATTCATTGTGAATACATGAGGCGTTCATTCCCAAGGAGTGGTGAGAAACTGCATGATAGAAAATTATGACACAACCTTTAATGTTACTCTTTTGAACGAACTGTTGGAAAACAGAAGATTTGTGTCCTAATAGTCCATCTATTACCTAGTTTTTAACATGACCAAGTTATTCCACCCCACTTTATCTTACACAAAACATCAATCTTCACTCTTGTACACCGAAAGGTATTGTATTCTGTCGGAGCAGAGTGGAAGCTGACGGGGTTAAAAATGAGTGTCTGCAGTGCTTTGCAGTCCATGATGCTATTGAAGCATTTGATTATAGCTATTTTCTTTTTTTATATGAATGAATCTGTCTCTAAAAATGTTACTGTGACATAACCTCTCTTGTCTTTCCTGACAGATGATACTTTTTTCTGCCTGTTGCATCTGCGGATTAATCGGAGGAATCTTAAATTTTCAATTTCTTCGTGCTTTGACAAAGAAGTCATCTGCTCTCTATTCTTTGCATCTTGCCTCCATGTCTCTTGCATGCATTGGAATTGGTGGTTGCACCCTTTCTTCATGGCTCACTTGTCGGCTAGCCAGCTATGAACAAAGGCGAATGTTCTCAGAAAGAGAACATTCATTGCATCACTCCCATGAAATGGCAGAAAAAGTGAGTTATGTGTCCTCCTTTATTTGTTCTGCTTCTCCAAAAAATGCTACTGTATGTGTTAATGTTTACAATCGGCAAGAGATGCATTCAGTTCTCAGTTTTATATGAGAAAGAGCTTCTGGGAAATGAAATGTTGCCATGCTGTGTAAGCTTTATTATGTTGCATTATGTGGAGCTATTTTTAGGTACTGTATATTTGCAGTACATCCATTTCAATGAAGCACATCCATTTCCAACATAATTCCATTGTATAGCTATTCAAGGGCTTAGCTGCTAAATATAGCACTTCATAAATAATTGGAAGCCTTATTAATAGGGATTATCATGTATTGTACTGTGAAAAAGCACAGAATGCTTTCTGTAACCACATCATTGCACGCTTCCAGGATTTAATCAATTTCTTCCTCTCCCAAGTACTCAGCTTATGAAGTAGGTTATTTAAACACAAAAGCCACAGTTCACAAACCTAGATGGTTAAACATAAGTATAAAAGGGCACATTTAGACACCTAAATGAAACTAGTCTGATCTGCAGCAGCACTAAGCATTTACCATTTATTGCCTTTCTCTGTTAGAAGTAAGCTTCCCAAGGTGTCTAGGTCTATGTTTAGGTAATGAAACTTAAGCTCCCAAAGTTGAGTACATAGAGCCATAAGAATTAACTGAATGGAATTATTGAAATCAGCTCCTTGGATTTACAAATCAGATTAATATTTGAGGAGTAAAATGTTCACTGACACTTCGTACATTATGTTTGGACTTTGTATACAAGGCCTTTCATCTGAGAAATGAGTAGAAAAGGGAATAAAAATCAAGTGGACTGCCTATCTAAACCTCCTTCTTCAAGTTTGCATTAAAGTTTTAACAGTCTGTATCATATCTACTGAGCCCTCTGAGCAGCAAAGCAAAGATTCATTCACTCATACCATAAAATGTTTTCAGATTCCCTGGCAAAATATGATATAGCAGTTAACTGACCATTAAGTAAAAATTACTTGTTGCTATTCTTTGGTTTCTTAAGTGATATGAGACTCCGAGTAGAAATATATATTGAATTCAACTTAGAAGATGTTAGAAACATATTTTTAAAACTTAAATAGTACAGGTTACAACACTAGCATGAAGCAGGGTGATAAAATCAAGAGAAGAGATAGATTTCTCCCTCTCATTTTAAAATGCAGCAGAATTCTGATGAGCTATGTAAGCAAGTATGACCATAGTCTTGCAGATGGTAGGCTAGATCTTGCCTTTCAAAGAAGCTCTTGCCTTAACAAGGACAAAGATGAAGTCCATTTGAGAGAAAAAGAGAGAGGAAAGAAAAATAAGTGGTCTGGGAAGAAAAACCTTTCAAAATACAGATACCTGCCAACCCTAACAATTTGGACTGAAGATGACAACATATAGCAGTAGTTCACTGCCTGCTTGCCTTGCCTCTTGACCTGCTGAGCTTTTAGACACTTAGCAATGAGGACCGCCAGGTGCCCACTTATCCTGGGTGAAGGACCGTGATGCATGTGCAGAGCAACTTTATTGCACATGCTCAGAGAATACGGGATGCACCCCACCAGTGATAGATTCCCTGCATGTGTGTTGTAGAATCACGTATGCATGCTTAGATGGTCTGACCTGGGACTTCTTAGACCTACAGCCTGTGGATTGCCTGCTGTTGGCAGGTTTGAGTACATTAGCTCAAGTCATGTCCCTAAAAAATAATGAAAGCTACTTTAAAAGTTATATTAAATTATGCCCTGATGTAGAAAATAGCTTTCAAGTGTTTCATACAAAAGACTATTTTGTATATATATACTGATATACAGTAATATAGACATGTACTGCATGTGCATTTGTTTGTGCTATATTTATTGTATAATTGTTATATTTATATTAGAGATTGAGGGGTATTGAAATAACCGACCTGCCCAGCTGCCCGGTGGTTCCCCCGACACCAGAGTTACCTCCAAGGTACGCTGAACACTAGGGAGCTACCATGTTGTTATGTCACTTCAGGAAGGGCCACCTCTAAGAGGAAGTCATAGTTTCAGCTAATCAAAGTTGGCTGATGCTGTGATGTCACTCTGTGTCAGGAATGGTGCTTCCAGGTAGTGACATAATTCTACGTGGTGAACGCTGCAATCTGGAAGTAAGTTGAGTATTTAAAATATTCACCCTAGTTACAGACATCCAAATGCTCCTGTTTGGATGTTGCCACCATTGACTCACTCTGCTTCTGATCTATGTGCTCCTTCATTTCTTGAATTCAGCAACGTTTTGAGATTTATTAATACTTTTATTTTTGAAAATAGAAATATTGGAGAAAATAAAGGCTTTGCAATATTTTCTGAAATTATTATGATATTCTAATAGCTGATGTCTGTAGAGGATTCAAGTGATAAAGGTGATGAATGGAAACTTTCACCCATGAGTAGCCTTCTGACATTACTATTACTATCAACCTGTGGCTGACTGATAATATATTAAATGTGTTAGGTAGTCTTGGTCCCTTTCCCAGCTAACTGACATCTTCAGCGTAGATCAAAAATTAGGCACCTACAAACAGGCAAAATGTAGTGCCTTGTTTCAAAGCAGACAACCCCCAAACTGGGATTCAGAGGCCAGTGTTAGACATGCCTGTTCCTCTTCAGTATATGGGGAGAATAGGGTACCATAAAAAAACATCCAATGCCTTCACTTGCCAAACGGAAAGCTGGGGGGTAGAAAATGCTTAAAATTCAGTAGGTTTTGTGGGATAACTGAATTTTACACACACACCTTATTTTCTCTGAAGCTTGATTCAGGAGTATTAATTGTCAAGGCTACTTGGTTTGATGGCACTATTTACTTTGTAAAGAGGAATAGAACATCCATTGTCTCAAAAACTGAGCAGGGAACAATTCAGTCTTGTGATATACTTTAAAATGTAGCTGGTAGCACCTGAGAGAGGAGGCACCAATGCTTCCATTTTATGTTAAACTCTGAGTTCTGGTCTCTGCCTTTCAAACTATTTATAAATCGAATATTGTGGATTAAAAGAAGAGAGAGAAAGAGTCAGACTAACAATAAAGACCAGGTACCAGAATTTTCTTCTCTTTACCAAGAATATCAGCTACTATGCTATAGACTCAGGCTCTTTCTTTCTCTTTGTTTAGTCCAATGAATCTTACTTTATTTTTCTCATAGAAACTTCCACAAGAAGGGGTACAAACAAGTCTGTTCTTCCACAATTTCTCCAAATGTAGGTAGGAGGTAGAAGAAGTGAATTTAATTTTTCCATGCAGAAAAGAGCTTCTGGTTCTCATGTATATAATTTAGAACTAACCCAACAGTGGCACCTCCGCCCCAACTACCTGAATTTTAAAAAGAATAGCCCAAATTGCATTTTTATGTGTGTCCATTTGTTTTGACATAGTTGGATGTTCTCTGGGATCTGCCATTGGACATAACAAGCAGGTCATTTCTGCATCCAGATCCAATTTGATATGAAATGGGACTGCTCAAAATAAGGCAGTTCTAAGCATAAACTCTATGTGGCTTTGCAGCCTTGAAGGTCTGATAATTGCTTAATTAATATAGCCATCTCCAGGCTTAGACAGCTGCTAAGTAGGTATTGTTTGGATTGCAATTTGAGAATTAGAAAATCTAACTCCAAACAAATCTTGGTTTAGGTGCCTTAGGATTCTGACTCATGATCAGGTCATTTTACTCTGGGATGACTCATCTGCCACTTGAGTAGCAATTTCCTGAAATGCTAAAAATCATAGTCTGGCATATTAAGGGAAAACCAAAATTAGTCCCGTCCCAAGGCAACCCTTAGATCCTCTTCGTATCTAGAAGTACATTCCAAACATCTATCCCAGCTAGCATTGAGTGACATCTGTTTTTAGCATGTCACCCCAGAAAAAGATTTGAATGGAAACAAAGATTTTATTACCATCTTGATTCTTTGTAGATTACCGCACAAGCTTTAGTTGATGCACTTTCAAACTTCTTTTCACACTTTTTTTTACAGTGAGATGTATCAAGCCAAATAAACATATATTACAACCTTAGATAGCTGCATTTCAATCACCATAAAATAACTGTTATTTTAATCAGTGTTTTCTATTCTTGTTCCAGGAAATGACAGACAACCTAAGCAATGGTGGCCCACATCTGATTTATAATGGAAGTGTATATTAAGAGATTTTTAAAAAGTCCATGGAAAGAAGTGGTTTTAGAATTTTCTTCAGGAAAAAATTAACTCCAAGAAATTGAGAAAATGGAAATATTTTAGCTTTTATGGCTCAGATGTCACAACTGCAGAACAGCACAGTTGCATTTCTCTTTTAGAAACATGTACAAAATTTGTCTCCTAAACATTTTGCGGACATACAATATTTATTCACTTCCTGGCTACTCTCTTTTGGGTTTTTTTTGTCTGAATAACTTTTCAAAATTGTGATAGTATTTGAAATAGACTTCTTAAGACTCTTCTTCTCATAAAGACTCAAAACCTAGAAAAAAAATAATGAAACTGGACCACATTTAGCCCAGTCACAGGATTTCTAAAGAGAAGAGAAGAGAGCAGAGAAAGGATGGTTCAGGGAAATCTTTTTCTCCTCCCCACTTAGCAGCATCTGGTGTAATATGATGGTTTGAGATCATGTGGCACGGTACCAGCAACGTATCGGCAATCTCCCTCCCCGCAATGCGAATGCATCCAGCCTCAGTTTTCCCAGTAGATCGTATCAAAAGAGAGTGCAATTTACTCTTCCAAAAGGCTCCCATTTCACATTCAGAGTGTATATGAACAGTGTGCTGAAAACACCAATGTCTTTGTTTTGAAAGACAGAATGATCTAAGAACGCCATAAATCAAAACCTCAACAATGCCTTGTTTTAAAGAAACTGTAAATATTTCCAATTTGTGAATGAAGTATATTTCGTAATTTGTTCATAAAAGATGACAAATAAAGTGAAATCTAAACCAGGGAGATCTATTGGTTTTTTTTCTTGTTAGAAAGATCTTGCAAAGCTGAACTGTCATGCTTATAGTTTTGCACAACACATTGAAAGATTTCTAAAGGGGCGAAGCCATCTCAAAAAGGAGGAAGACAAAGGCTGAACAGAGGCAAGGTCAAGGTTAGAACATGCTAGAAATTCTGCACATCCACAGTAGAGTTTGGGGTCTGTTAAAGCAGTATGTTAAAGCAGCAGGTTTAACTGACCACAAACCTTATTGTAGGACCAAGTGGCTCATACAGCCATGAAAAATGGAAGATGTTATCTGTAAAAGAACACATATAAAATCACTCATATGTTAAATAGTGAGTCTATGACTATGCCCAGCAATTCAACATGAGTTTGAGATGTAAGCATTATTGATGACTGGCAACATTTGATGATTTATACCTATGTTCCCAGAAAAGTACATAGAATCTTATTATTCAAGCCACATCATAAAAACCTATAGAAATTATATTAAATTCTTTTGTGAATCTATATGGTATAAAAGAATCTTTTGTTAAAATACCTTAGGAATTTCTAAGTCTGTAAGGGAGTTTCCCATCCACATCTTCACTGTGATTTAAGTCTCTCACTTAAACTTCATGCAAATTAGTTGGATGGCTAAGCATGTGAGTCAAAACCAGCCCACTCTATAAGGATTTGCTTCAGGTACCTACTGTCTCAAAGGGCTTCTGAATCTTCTCAAAGCCCCTGATACACTAATATGTATTACATACATTAGTAATTGCTAATGACACTATTCAACTTCATAAAGAATATAGATACTGTTGTAGCAAAATAATTAGAAAAAAAGAAAAAGAGTCTCTGCTTAAGGAAAGTGCTTCCCAAGTGCCATTAGACTACTACATTCCAGCTTGTTTGGGCACTTCATAGGTGGCATTGCCTCTTTAGCTTGATGTTCCGCTCTCTCAGCAGCAGGAAATGTGGGATGTATGTCCCCAGTACATATCCCTTTTGGGAGTACTTTTGCTGCAGCTCTGGACACAACCTGACAAGGCAGGACTACTGTCTAAATGGCCTGTGCAGCTTCATCCAGGTTGAAGAAATCCATGCTTATCAAGGAAAAGCGAAAGTAAAAAAAAAAAAAAACAAACTCAAAACCCCACTTCAGAACTACCTGGATGAGGTTCATCACTAGCTCTGTAGGACAACTGTAAAATCACAGTTCATACAGAGGTATCTTGTGACACCACAGCACTAGGCATGGTATCCTAAAGAGTAGTATAGTAGTTCAGCATCTGCTCAGGAATGACATGAACGAACAGACCATAACACCATCCATTTACTTATCACAAGCACTTAGTTTCCCAGTACAGCAGTAAGAGTATGGGATGGTGCAGGGCAATAGGTGATTCCTGTATATCCACCAGAGTGGCAACAGCCACTTTCTCATGCTTTGGAAAGGAAGATACATCCTCCAATCTCACAACGTTTGAAGTCTTACTGTAACTTATAACAGCCACAACATTTCTGCTGCTTTTCAGGAGGTGCTTGAATGAGAGAGGAGAGAACAAAAGATTCAATTTTTTGGGTTTTTCATTTTTTTCTTTTGTTGCCAAGCCTGTAGAATGCAGAAAAACTGCCCGGTCCCTGCATTAATAAAAGCCTTGAAAATGCAAAGCTGAAATTCAAAAGACATAGGAAGAAATGTGAAGAAAGGGATTGCTTCTACCTGAGGCATACAAAATTTTAGAATTTTGAAATTCTAAGTTAAATTACCATAATATATGGATCTGCTAGGGAAATTCTAGGAATGTTTCACTTTGTTTAATGAAATTTTGTTCCATAACTGCATACAGAGTTCAACTATAATGGAAATATTTTCTGTACATTTTCATTACTAGTACAGTTGAAAGAATTCTAATTCCACTTATCCAACTGTATTAAAAAATAAACAAAACCTTTCATTTTTCAGGATGTGACCAGCCAACATATCTACATAAATAGCTTGAAGGCTGGGCACCAAAATCCATTTTAATCTACATAAGATGAAGCATATATTGTCCCTAACACAGTTATTTCTGATTCATGCTGGTGTAAAAGCAGATGCTGGCTCAGATTCTCTCAGAGATATTCAGCTGTTATTTAGTAGGTCAAGCAACAGTCTTCCTGAAGGAGCTCACTATTTGAACTTTGTGCATTGGACTTAGGTGGTAGGTCTGTATATTTTAATATTTTAGACTATCTTTTAGGCTATGCATGGCATTTCTTAGAACCTCAGCCTATGAAAAACATGCATGTTTTGAATTTACAACAATCAACAGTTCTTATTGCAAACTATGCAGAAAAGTGTATATAATATGTTTTAAATCTTTGTCTTGAACAATCTTCAGTATATATTTGTTGCATTAGGAGATATTAATTTCCCTTCAGATGCTCTGTGAAGATATGAAGGACCATGAAGCAGGTCAGTTTCAATAAGAAATTTATATACATAAAGTCATAATCACAAATAGTCACAACAAATTTTTCCTCAAGACTCTGATTTTGAAGATAGAGGGAAAAGAGACTATAATAGTTTAGACCATTTTTAATCTTTTCAGATCCCAGTCCCAGTCAGATTAAGGAGTTAAAAAGAGCCTTTTGTAATAAAAACTTAGAAATGTCTAAAAGCAGACTGGTATTAGCCTACCACATAATTTTAGATATTACTGCATAATCTTTCTGCCTAAAATGATTCTAGCTATCTTTTCTTTCCTGTATCAAAGTGACATCCTTTGCTCCACTACAAACCTTCAGCAAGTTCCACAAATCTGTTGTACATGCATCTGGAGACAGATTTTGAAGAATATTTTGAGACCTTGTACTAGGGCTAGCTGGTCAGACTCACAGTCTCCAGAGGGAGAGGGGGTGGGCAAAAATAAAATGGAAAAAAAAATAAAAAGAGCAGAATGTAAAACATAATTTGATTGGAGTGAAGATGCTAAACCCACCCTATTTTAATATCATCAGCCTGTGGAACTCTGGTTGAACTTGCCCAAGAAGGCTTTTTTGCCCCCCTAATTATAAAATAATGAAAACGAGTTTCAGTGTTCTGAAAGAAAAGAGGACACTGGATGAGATGAATCAGTAGCTGGAATTTCAGCAGAAAATTGTGTGCCTGAAGAGACTTGTTTGTCTGTGAAAGTTCAGTTCTGCTTCAGAAAGTAGCAGCTTTGATTTGGAGCAAAAAGTCCAGGGGGCTGCACCAAGGTCTCTCTCGTCATGTCTCTACAAAGTAGTCAAAGAAACATCGAAGACACAGAATAGGCGCATCTACTTCTGCCAAGGAACTATAGTTAGCTGTACAAAGCAGCCTCACAAATGCTCTGTGATTCACTCAAATGAGCCCTGAGCATATATAGAACTGGCAGTTTGTTTGTTTTTACCCCCGTGCTTTACATTTGATTTGATGTAAGGTATCTTTTATGTCCTTTAACCACTGAGTCACAGTAGGTTGCTCTAATGATTTCCACATCAGTATAATTTTGCTTTATCAGCAGAAGTGACTTTTTTCCCCCAGAGATCCTTTCTGAAACCTAGTTTTAATCCTGCCATAAGCTGCAACATGTGCCTCTTTAAAAATACAAGCAGTTATGGTATGTTAATGTACATTAATTAAAAATAATTCTGCCTCCATGAAAATAGCTGTTTTGATGAACTGGCATAATGTGTAATGGGGACACACTAGGAAGGGAGGCAGGGCAAGGAAACACAAGCACAACTGAAAAAGCCTTGAGCTGCGGTGTGTCACTGCATATAATTCCACTGATGTAAACCAGGTATATGAGTCAACATAATTTCTCTTTGTACCCCTAAGAAAGCAGACATGGCTTTAAAAGGAGCTAAAAGCCATTAGGATTTCCTGCCCTCTTTCTCACATCCCATTACTAGTATCTAGTGTGAGACAAATCAAATCATGTAACTGGGCCCACAAACTTTTGCAGCTCCTCTCCCCCATCATTAGGTGACTCTTTTTTGTCCCTCTCACTTCATGCCAGTTCTAACTAGGCGGTCATGTCTTGCATCTTCCCTTACCTCTTCTCTTCTGTTAAAATATAGCTGTATCCTTTAAAGTGTTCACCATTGAATAAATTCTTACCTGTTCAGAGAAAACACAGATCATTGCCTTCATTTTACAGTGAGATTGCAAACAAGGCAAATTTTAATCCAAATCATGAAGGCCAAACACCCAAACTGACAGTATTATATTCCTATGGTTTGCTACACTTATTGATATCACTACTCTCTTCCTCTCTAAATCCAACTATAAACTCCAGGAATGCTGACAGCTAATATGTTTCTGAGGACTATTTAATACCCGTGTAGCACCCAGGAAAAATACATGTGTTAGAGGTCCTTTGGTAATCATTACACGTAAAGGGCAGCAGTTTAATATTGATAGCCACACTGCAGTGGCAGCAACAGAGATCTTGAAATGGCTCAAGAGTTCTGGATCTAGTCCTCACAAAAGGCAGGGAATTCTTATTCCACTGAGAGGAAACTTTCCCACTTTAAAGTGATTTGTTTCTAAGTAGCATTTTTTTGGCTTCATTTTCCAGGCACTGGCTCTGACCACTCTATGGTTTACTAAATTAAGGAGGCTTGGAGAAACTGGGATCAAGTCATGTCTTAACCTTCATTACTCTTTTTATGATATTAAAAGGACAATAACAGAAATTAGTTCAACTGGGATTCTGAGTTACTATACAGAACTT
>WUAM01000179.1:11848163-11862501 GCA_024336885.1 Actenoides hombroni | reverse complement strand
TATATTATGGTTCTTTCCTAAACCCTTTCCAATTTTTCCATCTACATTTACTAATTTTTTCCTGTGCATAGGTATTATAACACTTCAACTATGTATCCCATTCATCCATGCCTTACCAAAATTATATTGCACTGACAGCCAACAGGCCAAGAGTTCTCATACCATCTCTTTCCCCAGTTCCTTTGAACTAATATTTACACAGTAAGGATTTTAAAATTGAATAAAACACTCTCTCAGCTTTCTTCTCACAGCTTCTTCTCAGACAAATGACCTATTTTGCCCCTAAGAGTAATGAGGAAAATCAGGAATTCCTTATGTTTTAGAATGCCTCCTTTCCTGATTCCCATCAATGCATAGACAGATCTTTTGTGTGAGTTTGTTTCAGGCTGGTAAATTTACTTTAGCACCAACACCTAAACACCAAGGATCTTAAAAGGTTTACACCATGCAATAAGGAATTCTGCAGAACCCCCCTAATCCTCAGATGCAAGGCCAGTTACGGTGTAATTGTACTCCTGAGGCACTCCTAACATTAGCTAATTAGCCATGCTGGGAGGTAGAGATGACAAACCTGAACACAGATGCACCCACAGGTGAATACATTGCTTCCGCACATTGCAGATCACGTACAGTAACGCACTACATGCCACAGGGATACCTGCTTCAAACTCATGCCTAGCTCTGCACAGAAAGAGGTCTGCTCTCACTAGCTTTCAAGGCCAACTGCCAAACAAAGCTGAAAGACTACGTGATTACATTTCCATCTATCAAAAGAAAGATGTCTGCCTTACGTTAAATGGCTTGCTTAAGAGGGAATGACCTTTCTTCCCACATCTTATGATATACATTTGCTTTCTCAGAGTCTATGCCACAGACTTGGGTTGTAACAGCCTTTTGGCAAGTAACGAAGCCAGAATGAGCACCAAAACAAAACAGTTTCTAGGATATATAAATACCGATCTGTTGCAATTTGTCATTCAAGAAAATGTTGCAACTTTCTTAACTCTGTGGTAATTCTATGGCTGAAGTTATGAGATTGTGTAGGCACAAAGGAACCAACTTGCACCCCTGTTGCAAGGCTGGAAAACTTGGAAAAAAAGTCTAATTCTTAGAAAAAGCGTTGAATGAGGTATTGGCACATCACACATTTAATGGTAGTGAAAACATAAAAAAGGAAAACCAAGGTAGGTTTGTTCAATGTATCTTTAAATTCTTCACTTTCATTTTTACAATTTTTTTTGTGTGTGTTCAATTTATTCTTTTATGACATATGTTTGGGACTCCCCTATGCTGTATAGTATTATATTCGAAATTTGGCTTGAAAATCACCCACATATAAAAAATAATCAAAAAAGGAAAAAGGTTTAAAATTAATTGTTCACTCTTTATGAATGAAGAGTGATATGTACATGTGTCTTGAGGTCCAATTCTCAGATACTAAATTAATGTCCATTTAGAAGACTATATATAAATATGTCCTTAAAGAACTGCTTCCATTCAGTGCAATTGTACTACTCCTGGTTTACAGTGGTGTCAATGTGAGAATGTGAGAATCAGGCCCTTTAGATGCATTGCCCTCAAGTCTCTGAAAATAGCAACTGGATGTAAAGACCAAAGGCACAGAAGTGATCAATCAGAATACATGCATTTTATAAGTACAGATTTATTGAAGAAAAAAAAAAAAAGGAAAAGAACAAAGGGATTTCTACTGCCTTCTCCCCATTAGCACCCAGCAGTGAAAAATGCCCATTTCTACCAGTTACTTCAACCACAACAGTCTTGCCTGCACAGTCCCCAGAGATAGACTGCACCACCCTTCACCCCTCACAACACCTGCATTTATAGTCTGGAATGCTTGAAAGCTTTTAAGATTACTTTTTTTAATGGTTTCCCTAAATGCACTGCTCTTAGCCCCAAAAAATGTTCATGCTTGAACTCTGAAGGTTTGTTTGGAAGGATTTACTTTTGATTTTAAAAAACACGTACATTCTGGGGACTTCCAGGATATTAATTTGGCTTGTTAAGGAACAGAAACATACCAGATGCCCACCAGCTTACTGGCAAAGAGAAAAAGTTCTGTCAAAACAGCATATTTATTTGGAATTAAGAATCTAATTTTAAATCTTCTTTGGTGACACTCATATTTTTGGCATTTATATTTCCAATGTTTATACTACTGTCTTAAGAACATTTAAGTAGAACCTTTATTTCCAAATAGAGTTTCATAACTTGGCGGGCTCATGCTCACTTTATAAATATAAGGACTTTAAATCCTTTTCCATATAAACATGTGTAATATCTCCTACCAAAAGTGTGTGATAGCCAAGAAGTTCAATTATGCTCCATCTATAAATCTATGCAAGACAGCTCATCCAAAATAAAGCATTAGCCCAGGCATAATTACAAATATACATGTCCAGTAAAGATAAACGAATAAATATCCTCTAAGTATGAAATAGCAGTGACTTGCTAGGAAAATTATACTATATGTTAGAATATCCTATAGGTTCATTGGAATGCAATTGTGAAAAATGACAGGAGACCTTTTGCCCCTAAGAGTGTCCACAGTTCTTGGCTGAGTTGGAAATTAGCAGAAAATGAGGAAGAGAAATACATCTCAAGTTGTCCTCTTCACCAGCATGCACACAGCCCATCAGGGAGGTGACTGCCACAGAGAGCTGTTAAGTTCCTCCTGTCAGGAAGCATCTGTGGAGATGGTCCAAAGATGCACAACACTGATGTAGACACCTTGCCTTCTGCTCTGAGACACAGAATAAAGTGTATTTTTCTAACCGATGCTCTCAATACACAATGCCACATGAACATCTCCACTAATTGCACAGGGGAAGATTGCAGAGCCAGACATTACTCACTGAGAATGAGTGCAGTTCTGGTTTAGCCCAGATTACTTAACTTTTTGGATAGGACAGCAGCAAGAGATTAGGAGAAGGCCTGAGCATGGGTTTAAGTGTGCTAAACCCTGTGGCCTTCACTGTTTGTAGCTCCCACCAGCTGTGAGCCTGGCTACTGCAGACACATTGCTTTGGAAGAACTGACCTTTGGCAGCTTGTGAGTGAACTGGGCTGCACATGCTCACACCACATCTGACTCATCTGGCCATGAAGAAGTTGAGAGCATATGAAAACATGCAGTGTCCTCACACCACTCTTCTCTAGAGTTTGGCTTCAGCCTGGTTGTGCTGGTGAACCCGAGTTTGACAACAGGTCCGGATTTTCTTAGAAAGCATCCAGTGGAAATAGGGTAACAGGGACTTAAACTGAAGCTAAAGCATAATTTAAGACCACATAAAGTTAAATCCCAGTGATAAATCTAGTACAGTGTTAAAAGACATTAGATTCTGATAAACATTTTGGGTAGCTGCAGGCTAGTCCTTGCAAGGCTGATATCTTATGTGCCTCACTATCAAAGTGGAATATCCAAAGTTTCTTTAGCTACTTGGCTAATCAGGGAGAAAGGGGTAAACTCTGCCCCTACAGAGGAAATACCTTCTGATCTCAAGAAACTCTGAATATTTACCTTAAATCAGGAACCTGTGAAGGAACCAAGCACTTAAAAACTCAGTCTGCCTTGAGAGGACTTCATGGTTCTACCTCTTAAATCACATCTCAACAGCAGGAGCCCGTGTTGCTCAGCCTGAATGCATTTAAGCTCCTATACCCATTTCTCAGGAGTATTCACGAAATGTCTTACTAAAGGTTAAGCTGGGAGGCCCTCTTCTGTCGAAATGAAGCATGCGTGATTTACTCCAGAGAAGAGCATGCAAAAAGGCACAGCTCTAGGAACTACTGAGTAGGACAGTCAGCTACAGGCCCTAAATTCTGTTGTCAGCTTGTCATAGGCATATCCTTCAGGACTGGGTGTTGGGGGTGGTGGTTGAAGTGATTCTTTCCTCAACAACTGCCTAAGCAAACCTGAAAGCAGAAGCAGACTACTGAAAAAAATCAGCATTACTCAATGCCACCTCCCTCTCCAGCAGACACAGGACAGTTCAGATTTAACCCAATCTTTTTTCCTGTCCTCTCTCAGTCATACAGCTGGGTTATTGAAACACTCTGTGATACTGCAGGTTTGCATCTCCTTCAGCTGGTAAGGGGATCAAAGCTGCTTCCCAGCTCATTATCCCATCAACACAATGCAGCCTAACAACTTTTCCTGAACTGGTATAACCAGGCATCAATTTGAAAATATCTCTGATCCTTTGTCCTTGCCATAAGCAATGCAGCTAAATAAGGAGGGAAAAGAAACAAACCCTCATTATTTGAATATTCCATTTCAGACTTAACTAGCAAACTTTTTTTCACTCCCAGAGTAAAGAATTAAACCAAAACAGTCAAATTTGTAATCTCCTCTTTCTTACACTGACTGAAAAATAGTATAAACTATCTTTAAGTCAGTAAGGTTAAAAGCAGACATGGGAGAATAATCAGTTCTGACTGTCCAACACTGAGATCCTTTCAAAACCCTTCAAATTTACAGTGTATGCATAAAATTAACTAGTGAGGTTTACAAGCCACAACTGAAAGCATAAATAACTTAGGCAAGTCAGCTTCTTGAGGTTGCTCTTTTCTACTATTTCCTAAAACAACCAAGTCCAGTGTTTTTGTATTCTTTTCTTCATTAGAATACTGCCTACAGGAATGATAACTCATCACAGTTATCAGATCACCTGAAAAGCTCTATTACTCTGCAAACTGTCTTTCAGTGGAGTTATTTCAATGATGACAAACATCTGCTTCTTCTACCCATGATTAAAAAAAAATAATTAAAACATACTTTATGTGAAAGAAAAGACTTTGGATTTTGATAAATTATTGTAATAAACCTGAGGGAGTTACACCCTGAAGCTTTTGTACAAAGCTGTTGTTCATGGAAAGCAACTCAGAGTTCAAAGGCTTCATTCATTACTTTTTTCCTAATCCTTCCTAGCTGAAAAAGGACCAGAAAGATTATTTTTCCCCCATTGTTGTAGTGACAAACTAGTTTGTGTCCTGTTGTTGCTGTGGCACTATCTGATTCTTTGCATGCTGACAACAGTATGAATCCTCACATTTATCTGAGTTGGCAATCTTTCAAGCCTGAGGTTCTCCTTACCTACATGTCATTGTGTTCCATGGGTTGGACTACTGGAAAGAAAAGAGCTCATTGTGTACACTTAAAAGCAGTAAAATTACTGTGACTTGGCAAAGTATGACTATTTTGGTTACTCATATAGTCTTTTCACAGGGAGATAAACTACCTTTCTTTAATAGCAACAATACAGTAGCTGTAGTTCAGTCTCTCCTACCGATGAGTACATATGAAATCACCTGCAAATGCTGCAAAGGGATCCATGACTACACAAAATCATTGCTTTTATATGAAGAATACTGAAAGATGGGATTCAAATTCTATTTAAAGAATTAAATATACTTGCTGTATTACTGGCTCAGTGACTGAAATAATATTATGTAAAAATAATAATATGTCCAAATAAGTTTAAAAAGCATATTTCATCTAATAATGGCAAAGTACTTAATGAGCATTACTTAAAGCTTACAATATCTATGTGAGGTTGATATTGTACTGAACTGACAAGTAATCTGAAATCAAGCTAAATATAGTCAAGCTGATGGGCCCAAAGTCTCAAACTCAATCACCATCAGGGCCCTGAGCACTTTCCATCCCTCCTGGGAGTTTGGATGCTTGTGCTGGGACCATGACAGACAGCAATCTGGTCTTGAAACAGTTATGAAGAGAGAGCTCTCTGAGAAAAAGCTGGAAGAAGCCTCAGGAGAAACTCTCCCCCTTTCTTGGGAGATACATTTAAGTGGAGATTCACCATTGGTCCCTGCTGCAGGTACACATGTTCTTGGTCTCAATCTCTATGATTCTGAACCTGACCCAGCAACCTGACTTTTAGGTTTGACCCCACACTTGTGTCCTCTCTATGGGCCTGTTGGGTTTATAGTGGACCCCAGGTCCTGTGGAATAGTGCCCATGCTGCACCCCGGCAGTCACTAGCTGGAACAACTGAGTGACCCCAGTATCTGATTTTAACATAACAACATAAACACTAAGTTAGACTTACAAAAGTGGTATAGGAAACCACCAATTACATGATCATAATTTTAAAATAAAAATTTCCTGTATTTCCAGAATGTTAGGTGTTTGAGAAACTCTTTTATGGCAAAAGCAGGAAGAAGTGTTTTAAGAGCAGTAATATATGGCTTCTTATCACTACTAACAAGAACTTCCAGAATGCTTTGCCTCACCGGTTCAACAGGGCTCTTGCACCCTTTAGCAACTTATTAAATTAACCAGTAGTGAGAAAAAAAAGAAGAAACACAGCCTCTTAATAATCTCAGATGTTGCCATAATAATAGTAGCCAGCCATGAGAAGAATGTTTTTCAGTTAATTTTGTGGATAGAATACTCAAACAGCTAAGGTTTGTGTTTAACTGATGTATTTCAGAAAAACAGATAATTTTCTTTCAGCACATTTGAGATCTTCTATTGATGGGAGCACACACAAGTATCACAAGTAGCTGGAAATATTTACAAGAAATTTATTTAATTAAAGAAAAGAAAAGCAAATATTTTTAAAGTCATGTAAAACACATTAATATAGATGCTTAAGAAGTATAAAACATGGGTAATGTCTATGTGGTAAGTGCAAATTATTCTAATTGCACAATTCAATCAAGCTGTCTGTAGATCCAAATTCCTCCTTAAAGCATATATGTATTCTTCAAATTCTTTCACTAATAGCTCATTAAACTCCAAACATAAACATAAATAAATAGATTTCAAATTTCAGCTTCCCACTCACATCTCTCATCTTTCACATATATCTTATATGCATAGTTCTTACACTTGCAAAAAATGCATGTAACAAAGAAATACCCTGTGGGAAGTGACACTGATTTCAATGGAAGTTTTCATTTATATGTCTTACAAGACTTGTAAGAATATATAAGGGGAATACAGGGTCTGTATATAGACTACATGCAAGATCAGCATTAAGCACAAGTAGTTAAAATGAATGCTCTGTGCCCCACTGTCCTGCTCTAGACTCCTCTCCTCCCCACAAGTTGCACAGCAACTGTGCTGTGGGGAGACTGTAAAATGTTCGATGAGCCCAGGAGACTGGTCCACTGGTGAGAGAATAATTTAAACTCCTAATTCAAAATCTTGCCGGATTGCCCTCTTTGTCAAGGGCCAGGCTAGCCTGGGCAGCTACATTGCCTGTGGAAATACCTGAGAATATAGCCCTTGTCAACCCCTTGGCATGTGCTTATCTGTTAGCATGAGCACTTTCACTGAAGTCCATTTTCAGCACAAAGTGATCTGTGTGCCTACGTGTTGAAGAGATGAGATTTAAAATGTTGTGCAACTGGGGGTTGGCAATGTGACATTTCTGAATTTCCCTCAGAATCTGATCATTAGCAAGTATCAGCAATGTCACAATACTGAGCAGCGCTGAGAGGTGCAATTGGGGGGTCACATTATTTTTGGAGCACGGTGCTTTGAAAAAGCCTATTTCAGTTTGCAAAGTATGCTGATGTAATACCCTGCTGTTGTGCTGAGAGTAAACATGTTAGTTATGCTTGGCCTCATCCACCATACACTATGCACCCTGAAATATCTGCTGAGCAGCAGTACAACAAACGTCATTGTCAGTGAATCAACAGTAATCACGTAGTGACATCTAGGACTTTTATTTCTTGATTCAAATTGAGATGAATATGCAGAACTCAGCAACCACACTGTCATAATTTTTGGTGAAAGGTGGTTACTATCTTATGGGTAACAACCGCAGTGGCATGACGTTTCACATCTGTTTAATTGAACGGTAGCATCCTGTTAAGCATCTTCATTAATGATCTGGATTATGGGGCACAGTGAAACCTCAGCAGGTTTGCAGATAGCACAAGAGGAGGAGTGGCTGATATGCCAGAGGGTTGTGTTGCCATTCAGAGGGACCTAGACAGTCTGGGGAAGTGGGCTGACAGGAACCTCATGAAGTTCAACACGGAGAAATGCGAAGTCCTGCACCTGTGGAGGAACAAGCCCATGCACCAATACATGCTGTGGGCCACCCATCTGGAAAGCAGCTTGGCAGAAAATGACCTATTGGTCCTGGTTGACACCAAGTTGAACATGAACCAGCAACATGCCCTTGCTGCAAAGAAGACAAATGGTTTCCTCCCCACATTAGACAACATATTGTCAGCAGGTTGAGGAAAGTGATTCTTCCCTTCTACTCACCACTGTCAAGGCCACACCTGGAGAACAGTTAACATCCACCAGCATCTCTGGAGAAGCCTCTGTCCCTGAATAACTCGCACAATGGAGACATAGCTTCTATTTGTCCCTGGAGCAGGAGGAGTATAGTGATGTATATCCTGTACTATCTCATCTTGCAACTACAGAATACTTTCTAAGCACTCCATGAGGCATCTAGAATGCTTCTGCTGATGGTTGCCTTGTAGATATATAAATAAAGAGCTTCTCAGGCCACAGGACAGATTGAGGGCTGCTGCAGAGCACAGTTGTATCTGTTCTGCTTTCCTCAGCTTTTCCTGGTATGAACTCCAATTTAAGAGAGTGCCATGGCCCTGTCTGTGTCAATGCCAGATATTTACCTTTCTGTAATGAAGCTGTTATTTAATCTAGAATCATAAAACAATTAAAGTTAGATGCGACCTTTGGAGGCCATCTGGTCCAAAGCATTATTTTAGTATTTCAAAGAACAAGGATCCCACAGCTTTTCCAGGAAACCTGTTCTAGTGTTTGATCACCCTAACTGTAATCCTGTTATTGTATCTAGTAAGAAATTCCACTGCTACAACTTGCACCCATTGCCTCTCATTCTTTCACTGTTCACTTCCAGGAAGCCTCTCAGTCCATCTTCTCCATAGCTAATCATTAGGTTGTTGAAGACAGCCAATTAATTCCACTGTTGGCCTCTTCTTCTCCAGACCAAACATTATGTAGTCATTGTGCTACTACTGTTTCTTTGTGTCAAATATTGCACAGCAGTGTATGTCCTTTACTCATTGAAGATATTAGTAATATTTTTTTAATTGTATTTATTGCTGATGCAAATATGGCTAAGTGGGACTCAGCTGTGTGTTGACTAGCCAAAGTGCCCAAGGATTGCTACCATGTCAGTCCTGTGTAGTAGAGGCAGAAATCATTTCAGGCCCAATCCTGAACATACTGAAATCAAAGTAAACACTCAGTCTTGGCTTTAAGCCAAGACACTCAGACCTTTTCAGACCCTATACATTTCTTTTCACAAAGAAACAGAAAAAGAGTTCTCCCCGCTCAGAGTCAACTTGGTATTTTTGAAAGGTCCATCAAACACTTGTAAAGAGTTCCACTGCATTATGCACAAATGAGAACTAGAGACAAATTAGGTTATTCCTCATATACAGAACAGATGTGCTTTCACAATATATTAAGTCTTCAGATCCCTCTGTAAATTTCTAAGGACCAAATAGAAGCAGATTCAGTGTATCAATATTTTATTACTCTACACGATGTTAATAACCACACCCATTTTCCTGGTTGCCATGATGATTTTCATGACAATGCCACTCATATTTACCATCTTTTTTGCATTTTAAAATAACAGCAATAATTGCTGACTATATACATTAATATAGGTCAACTCATGGGATCCACCTCTAGATCTAATGGGAGCATGGCAGGCACTACACCCTCCCTCCATCACACACAAGGTACTTCCTTTTCAGCTACTTGATGCCTAAGTATCTGCCTACCCTGTGTGCAAGTCAGTGCTAGTTGAGCTGGCAGCATACTATCTATTGGACTGGAGTAGAAATGCAGAGCACTGCATTGTCCAGATGGCAATGAAGGACTACATTTCTATCAAACAGACATCTCTGCCTTGGAGAATGAGTGTGATGTTGAAGGCCACACTTGGGTACCTCTCTGATGGAGCAAGCATGCCATTCTGGTCTTTACTCAGAAAAATTCCCCCGGGTTCATTGAAATTTGTTTGAGTGAAGACTAACACATATCTTGGGATTTGACTATTACATCTCATTTGCTTCCAAGAACATGGTGATGGTAAAAATAACAATGAGAACCTTGTGATTAATGTCACATTTGAACTTAAATAAAGGACAGTGCTGCACTTCTGAAATTTCTCATGCTCTTAAGGGATTTTTGTAAGTGAAAAGAGAGTATGAAACAAAAGCAAGATTTTGCACATACTGCATTTATTTTTTTACTACTTTCACCATTTTAGGGAACATTAAAATTGTACTTTTGTCATGACTCTCACAGAAGAGTCCCTGATTTTCATGGGATTTTTGCTTTTTTTGTTGGGTGGCTGGTTGTTTTGGTGGGGCTTTTTTTGTTTTGTTTTGATTTTTTTTTATTACTATAACCGTCACTTCTGTTATCTTGGGATTTTTGCACGTGGGTGGGTGGATGTGATGGCCAACAGTTGAATCAGTTCAAAGAGAACCCTGTAAGCTGCCAAACGAAACCATGAACTCATCAGGAAGTTGACAACAGAAATTTTCTCTTTAAATTAGGACAACCTGGCAATTGCCTAAAAATTACGCTATGTCTGTTCTTAAGCCCTGTGATTCAGAGATATCATTCAGGCATCAAGTGATACCTAGCACTGAGTCACTCAGAGGTGAGTGACACTCTAGCGCTTTTCAAGATAAGAGCTACTATAGGCACCGTACATTGGAGATTACCTAAACCACTGCAGGTGCATTTGCTTCAGCACCTACAGCTGCAGTACACAAATGTAAACAGTGACGTTGAGCTCTTCAGCATCCACTCCAAATGACTACTACCCTGTATTTGCCTGAAGGTAAGTAATGCTGTTATTGATAGTCAAGAGTTTACCCCACTTAGAACCTGTGTATTCATCTCATTTGTTAGCACAATTCGTCAGAAGCATTTACAATGCATAGAAAAGTCTTACTGCTCTTCACATTGGCATAGGCTGCTTCCCTCCCTTGTTTTTGTGTCACCATCACCCCTCGTATACATGGCAAAAGTCACATTCTCACATTATTTGCTGTGCTTTCAGCCAGTATCTGAACACACACCATTTGCTGGAAAAACAGAGAAGAGATTCAGCATCAGATAGCAGCCAGATCTCCACAGGTCATGATGTCTCTACCATTGAAACTACACCTTCAAACACCAGCAAAGCTGGAGAGGTGCACCACAGCCAGCATCAGCCATCCTACGGCAGGATCATTTCCAAAGATATAATGCCCAGGAGCTACTTGGATATGTTTTTTTTCAGTAATATATTTATAGAGGAGGAGATGTTTTATCTTCAGAAGGGTGACTCACAGCGTAGGCAATACTGATCACCAGACATAGCAGCCACTTCATGGCACGCAACAACCTACTTGGAGAATCAAGGGCCGAAGGCAAATATAGCCAGTCCCCAACTGTTAGGAGATATCCATCCCAGATATCTTAAATGTCACTACAAATCAAGACAAGTTTTTAGCTGAAAAAAACCAAACATAATTGCTGTCTTATCCTATTTATGTCTCTTAATGTTTCTCTAAGTCATTTTCTAGCTATTAAAGGCTGACCTATAATCGCTGACAAAACAAAGCACAGTCTGCATATTGTAACACAGGTTAAATTTTTAGCCTGCCATGTAGTTACTGTTGCTCTCTTGGATGATGGCACTTTTCAGTAGCAGGGATTTAGTGTGCCATCTGGTGGATTTTCAGCATTTGATACGTTTTATGTATAAACTCGGTGATAAAGAGATGCCTGAATGGAACGTGGAATTAATTCAATTTCAAAATGCACCGAGTCCTTTGATTACACAGCCCTAAGAGGGACTGTATCTTCTAAACGAGCAGAGTGCCATAGGCACTGTTCCACTCCACATGAGTTGCAGTATATTCCATCGCAGCTAAAAATTCCAGGATTTTAATGCTAGATAGAGGCTGCCCTCTGAATGAGTTGCAGCTGCCACAGAGGAGCATGAATGGGCAGTTGGAGGAGGCTTCTACCCAACATATGATGTCAATTCAGAAAGCTGGACTGAAGATGGCAATGACTGTATGGGAATAGAAGAAAAGACCAGCTGAGAGGGGCTGGATATGCAGTTGTTAATGAATGTCCTTATTGAAGTCTGGCCTTCTTTCCATAAAGAGAAAACAAGACAAACACAGACAAAAGAGAAAGGAAAAGAGCAGACTGATTGAAAATGCAGCTTTTGTTTTTGGTCCCGATTGTTACTGGCAACCTGATAACTAGAGAAAAACAGGATCAGCACAGTTTTATCAGTTACTTTAAGACCTGGCAAACATACCAATGCTGTGCTGTTTTAAACATTGCTTTTACCTGCCTTTTTGGACACAGGCTTGCTGCAGTGCTGCTGAAAGGTCAGCTGAGATGGACTGTTTTTAAACTAAAAGCTAACATCATGAAGTGAAAAGATGTACCATTAGGGAAGAAAAAGAAGACAAGAAACAAAAGTGGGGATATCAGGATTTAAGTGTCCAGGTGGTTTTTAAAACTGAACTGTGACTGGAGGAGGTGGCAGCAGCATTGAGATTCCTCAGTTTGGTCAGGATGTTCTTTACAATCAGGTAATGAAAGCCGAAGTCATATGGGGGTCTGAAGTCTCCGACTGCAAGACAATGCTGCATTTGGTCTAGATATGGGATGTTGCATTATCAAGCAGTGTGACCTGACAGGTGTGGATTCACAGAGGAACACAGCTGGTGCTGGGTCCAGGTATCTATGCTAAAAGTTTAAAGGAGGTTATTTTGAATTAGTTCTGTCCTGACCCCATAGAGTTAATGACCATTAGTCTTTAGAGTTCACCCTCCAGATTACTTCAGCCTGAAAGGAAATCAGGAAGTCCCAAGAGCACATTGCAATGAAAACCAAAGTACAGTAGCAGGGATAAATGAGGATTCAATTAGAAAGTGCAAACCTGATCTCTGTAGGGACTTTTCTGGGGATAGAAGTCCATGGGGATAGTCCAGATTGATGCAGGATCAGAGTGAGGGAGCCCTTCTGGCACCATCTTGTCCAACCTGCCTAAACAGAGAAAGACCAAAGTCAACATTTCTGTTCATGTTGCCTTTCCGTCTTATTCTGAGTTTTTATTTAAGGAGCAGTGTTAGGTTTTCATTATACTGGATAAAGTTGAGTGTAGCCCTTAGTGTATTATATATTCTCACTGCAAACTAAATCCAGTCATAAATAAGAGTTATAAAACATGTATTTAAGAATAGAAGTGCATGCATTTATCATATAAGTTCTTTAACTGAGATTGAAAGCACTTTGCAAGATTTAAATATGATCTGAATAGATGAAATAAAAAACGCAGATATTTCTTCCAGAAAGCTGAGAGCATATAACATACAATTAATTTCAACAGATATTAAATATATTGGAGAATTAAAGCCACAAGAAAATACAGTCTACAGTCATTCAAGACACTTTCAATTTTGCAAGTTCAGTATGACATCTGAGAGACATTTTAAAGTCAATTCTTTCACACTAATCCACTTTTATTTGTAGTAAAGTACTGTAAATTACACCGTTTGTTTTACCCCTGAACACTAACAATGTCCTGTCTTCACAGTGCATTCAGTCAAAGAAAACCTCCTGGTTATGCAGTATTTGAGTAATTTCAAAGGCTTTGTGTCACTTAACATTTTGTAGGAAGTTCAGAGATTTCTGATACCTGATGTAAGGCTTGTTTTCACAGAACAACAGTGTTTTTGAGGCCTCCACAGCATAAAAGGAATTTTAATACCTCTACTGAAATTGATACGTAAAAAAATTTATCACTCCCTACGTGGATTCAATCAGTTTGGAAGCATACATCCACTAAAATGAGTTACGCTGATATAAATCAGATTTAAATCAAAGGAAGAATACCTTTTCAAGGCTTTACACTAGTTCAGTTACATCAGTTCTAAAATAAAACCTTAAGGCAATAAATACTGTGCAACTTTGTGCTCACCTAAAATCAGACTGACTTCTCTGGACAAATTCTTTGCTAGTGATGCAGTGAAAAACTCAATAACCGAAGTTATTAAGCAGGCATTCTTTATTTTGCGGTGTTGGATGCACAGGAGATCACTCCTCCAAATATGCGTACCCATGCAAGCCAGGTACACAGTTTATATGCAGGCTAAACATACATATTTATTATATTACTTAGAAAGTGCAGTCTTATGTTAATGGGTTCCTGGAATTCATTTACACAGTCTGAGCATGCGTAATAAAATTAGGGTTAGGGTCTTTTCTCCCCTCGGTGGTCTTCCATGACCTCTGGTGGATATTTACT
>WUAM01000179.1:11810301-11848063 GCA_024336885.1 Actenoides hombroni | reverse complement strand
GATAAACACTATCTACAAGGTTATGAATTTCACAGTATGTCCCTACTATACAACTACCCATTTATTGTTGTTGCTTGGTCAAAGACTAGTAAAACTCCATCAGACATCCCGTCTCCTGCCTTCACTAACCAGCCAGAAGTTCCATTAGTACAACAGGACATCAAGCTTTTTCTTTTTCCTATTACTGTGGCTTACCTTGTAGGTTATTGCAGTGTACAGTGAACCAGCATCCCTTTTTTGTGTGATTTTAATTTAAAGTTCTACCTTTCTTCTTTTTTTCTGTTTTCTAGTATGTGGTTAACAAAAGTGTTTAAAAAATTCTGATTATAGGCACAGGTAAGATCCAGGCCTTAGCAACAGACAACAAATTCTGTATTCTTAAAATTGCCATATATTAATAACACCATTTAAGGTCATTTGATATCATGTCTTTTGTCTGAAGTACCAAAGGTTCTATTTAAATTTACAATGACATTGTAACACAGCTTTTTGTCTGAACTACCAAATGTCTGATTTAGGTTCACGGGGCAATTGCATGCTTGAGGGGGGTCATGAGCTGCAAAATCAGTTGAAAGAGAGAAAATAAATTCCACTGATCACGGAGGTATAATCCGAAGAGGCACTAAACGGTGTGCCGTTCAGACGGACTATGGAGTTAGCGCCGCTTCTCGGTGCTGCCGCAGCCTATCCCGTCTGCTCGGGGCTGCGGCAGAGCCGGCAGAAAGGCCCAGCTGCTCAGCAGGAACCGGCGGCCGCACAGAGCCAGTGGCTGTCTGATACTCCAGCAACCAACGCGGTTGCGCACGGCGGCTGCCCCGCCCACCGCAGCGCTGCCACCGCACCGCAGCGCTGCCACCGCACCGCAGCGCTGCCACCGCCGGGCCACCCCGCCCAGCCCGCGCTCCGCACCCGGCGGCGTACTGCCCGCAGCGCTCCCTGCCGCCAGCACTCGGAAGCGCGTCATTCCCGCCATTGCGCGACCCCGCCCCACCGATAGTGCGTGACGCCATCGGGACGCGCCGTGACGTCTGCCATCGCCGCCGCCGCCCGTGTGGCCCCGCAGGTTGCCGCACGCAGCATGGCCGTGTCCGTGGCGGGGGAGTCGCCGCTGCCCGCCGCCGCGATCCCCTCCTTCGCCGTGGCCCGCGGGCTGGTGGGGCGCCGCTACTCGTGCCTGGTGGTGGCGCCGCACCGCAGGCACATCGCGTTGGCGCCGCGCTACCTGGGCCGAAAGCGCACCGGCATCCGCGCGCAGCTGGACGCCGAGCTCCTGCGCTACTCAGAAAGGTGCGACCGGGAAGGGGGCTTGGGCCCTCCCGGGCGGGGGAGGCACCTCGACCCGCTTGGGGGTCCCGTGCCGCGGGGAGCACTTCTTTCCCCGGGGAGGGCTGGCACCTAACAGCTAACGGGTGTGTGTGTGTCCGCCCCCTCCTCCTTCCAGACTTCAGGGTGTGCTGGTGGCTTACGACAACATCAGAGTGCTGGGTGAGCTCGGGGACATTTACGACGACCAAGGATTCATCCACCTGAACATCGAGGCGGACTTCGTCATCTTCAGCCCCAAAAAAGGGAAAAAACTGGTGGTATGTAAACACGTTGATGTCTCATGGGGTGTTTTTTTTATTAAGTAATCAAAGCTTGTCGTGTCTCCATCAATACTATTAAATACTATACATAGTTTTGTGTATTATTTATATGGATGCTTCTTTCTGAAGTGCAGAAAATTTTCAAACAGGTTTTTTTGTTCGTATTTAATAGTGACAGGAATGTTTAGGATATTCTCATGAGTTTATTTCCTTCAAGTACAAGAGCTGTGTATCACATTGAAGCCTGCCTTTCAGTAAATGGAAGTTTATGGCTCACAGAACAGTTCTAAGCTTATTAACACTTTCACATCAGTGCTTGTGGGGAAAAAAGAAGTTGCAGCTGGCTTACATTTGTTGTTATGCCGTAACTTTTGCAGCACAGCCTGTGTCTTTTTAAATGTGATTACACAATGAATGCTAGGAATAGAATGGGAAAACCCTCAGTGTCTTTCATTCATCCTTGGGGAAGACAAAGGTGCATAGCTTTTGACATGGGAATGTATTGGAATGCCACTGAATGGAGTACTTAAAAGCTTTTTCTGTGTCTTCTGTATCTTTAGCTGCTAAGTAGTGCTGTGCCAGCATGAAAGCTGTTTTAGGAAAGCATATCAGACTTAAAATGGCATAAAGCAAAGTCATGGCTGTAGTGTGAGGAAAGTGTTAACCTGTTCTGTTCAGGTACTAACCTTGGCTAAATCACATGTTTTGACTTTCTTTCTCTTGGAGATACAGGTTCAGCTCTAGTTCTGAAGGAACTGTATGAAGAGTATATAGGAATAGCTTTCATCTTAGTGAAGAAGAATTTGATTATTTGCTAGATAAACTGACTTTATAACTTGTGCATAAACGCTTCTCAAAAAGTGTCCATGTAGAAACCTAAATACGTATCATCTGTGTTTAAAAGGATGTCTTTAACTATAGCTTCATATGACATTCTTTCTTTTCTAGGGTGTAATCAATAAAGTGGCCCCTAGTCACATTGGCTGCCTGATACATGGATGCTTCAATGCTTCTATCCCTAAACCTGAACAAATGTCAGTTGTACAGTGGCAAGCACTGGGGTTAAAAATAGGGGATGAACTGACATTTCAAGTATTGCACTTGGATTCTGATGCAGCTGGGGTGTTCTTTATTCGAGGAGGACTTACTGAAAGCAGGTATTGTGCACTATGAGAGTGTTTTGAACTTCTTCCGTAGATTTGTTACAAGATAAATTATTTGAGTTAGCATGTTAAAGTTTTCTTCTCTTTTATAAAAGCCCATGTCTCTATATAGCCTGTGTTAGTTATCTTAAACTAAACTTTCTACTGTTACAGACTCACATGGAAATTTGGTCTGGAAAAATAAAGGAAATTTTTTTTTTTTTTTGAGTGCTACAAATCTGAGTGTGCTGACCTATGAACTGTTGATTGCATAAATAATACATGTTCAAAGTAGCACCACCAAATGTCTAGAGTAGCTGTGTTTATGAATGTGCATAGGCTTTTCATGTGAAAACACTCCAACTCCTGAACACAGTGTTTACATTGGTGGTTACACACATGTGCATGTACACACACACATTGCATAACCACAAATAGTTATATATAGATGACTTAAATGCTTGCTGAAATGTAAGAATATCAAAGGTGATACAGAAAATGCATCAGCTTCTTCCTTTCGCTTATGCCTCTGTAAATTTTTAGAGCAGCTTGCTAAAAATCTTAATAGTGATGTCTTTGAAAGACTTCATTCAGACTTTTATTTTTAAACTGTCATTTGCTGAGCAGTTTTTTTCTATGAACATGGTTATGTTTTTAATTAAATGTACTATGTGGCTGCTGTGGACAGAATCATAACATTTTTGTTTGGGTTTTATTTTTTAATCTGGAAGGATGCTCTGGATTGTTTCAGTGAACTTGCAATGAAATATCAAAATGGTCCATACAACGTTTTAGAGAAGAAATTTAGGCTAAGATTTGAAAGAGAATATTGATTCTGTGGTAAGAAGGAAGGTAGTCAGGTAATAGAAATTACCCTGAAAGTATTAAACTGGCTTTATGATTTTCTGTAACAAGAGTATCGTGATCTCCATTTGTTTGTAGCAAATGCTTATCTTTTATCTATTTGATGTAAATACTGTGTTCTAGCAAATTTTGATATTTCACTCTGTGAAAAGTACTTTGATGTCTCCACTTCAGCTTCTTTTGTATATTTCTTTACAGAATGCAGCCCAAACAATCTGAGACTGTCACTGGCAGTACAAACGGAAATCAAAGTCAAAAGTTTGACCACCGGGAAAATGGCTTGAATGACTCTGGGGGAGATAATGTCTCAGAGGAGCCCCTAGGTGAGATGGGTAACACTGGGAAGGAAAATGCAGAAGAGCAAAGTGTTGATCCTGCGAATGGATTATGTGATGATAAAAACAAGAAGAAGAAGAAAAAGAAAAAGCATAAGCAAGAAAAACAGGAACATGTATTGCCTACCAGTGACTCCAGTGGTTACCAAAGTGACCATAAAAAGTCAAAGAAAAAGAAAAGAAATCATTGCACTGAAGTTGAAGAAAGTGAATTATCTCAGCTGTCACAAGAACCCAAAGCTAAAAAGAAAAGGAACTAAAGTCTGAAGTGCCTTTCTTGACTAAGATTTCAGACGTTTTTTGATAAGCTTCCAATAAAATCCCATTTTCAAAATGCATATGTATATTTATTTACTAAAACTAAAACTAAAATGATGTTTGTGTGCATATGTGAACCAGCAGCTTTAAAGGCAGGAGCTTTTGAAGAAGTGGTAGAAGAAACAGAATAGAGGCAGTATCTGTCTGTTTTATTTACTGGAGAATAAGGCACAAAAGAACAGTGGAATGTAGTTACAGGAACAGATGCATCACGTCTGTATCTGCTTCCTAGTTCCATCCATTAATAAGTACCTAGTTGTGGTCTTTGCTACTCTAATTCCATCTTTGCTAATCAGTGTATTGATTTTGTAAGAGTAGATTAGGCTTATCTTTGGGTTTCTGAGAAATACACTTGAATTCCTGGGGGCTGAGAAGTATTTTTATTTTTATTTTTTATTTTTATTTTTATTGTAAGGGGCCATGATTGCCTGCAAATGAAACTCTGCAATCTGACTTAAAGGTTAAGCAAACTTGAGTGTCTTGGATCTTTGAAAGCACTTTTTGGAGTACTGTAGGAAAAACTGAGCAGTTGGATTTAGAGCAAGCAGGGAAGACAGGAAAACAATGTAATCTAGTGTAATGAAGTACCACTTAGAGGTTAGAATACCACAGATACAGGTTGATAAAGCAGGTGGTAATAGGACCTACTTTGATAGTTTGTTTTTATGCAGCAAGCTTGTTGGCTTCACTGTTTTCTTTTTTTAAAATAAGCTGAAGTGCAACTCCCAACTTTTTGTGTTAGTTATAACTTTCAAACACTGCTTTCTAGACCAGTAGGTGTTGTTAATATTTTCCACACTGTTGGAATTAATGTTAGTGAAAAGTTCTGACAATGGGAAAATGTGTCTTTATTAAGATCTTATTTCCCTGGTATACATATATGACAATTTTTTTAATATCAATACTTCTGGTTGCAACTGTTTTCTATTATGAGGAGTTCTGGAGAGATCTGTAGCGTGACATGGCCTAGGCAAAGTGTTTGACTGAGGTAGGAGGCAATGATTACTTTGGTATTCATATTACAAGAAGACTTAACGAGCTCTTTGGAAGCCTTGTCAGTAAACAGTGTGTATGTAGAAACTGTTCTACTATTGTTCTTAGGTGACAAAACATTTTGCTCTAGTGATTATCCTGATGCTGTTAGCTCACTTTACTAGATTTATATACAGTGCCTAATAACATATCCATTCACATTGAACGTATTCTGGATTCAAAGTGTGACAATACTTGGTGTAGGGCTCCCTTTGTGCTATATTAATGGTTTGTATGTATCTTTAAAGCTTCAAACTTACCAAGTCAAATCTAAGTTTCTGTCTTCTAGGCTCGATGGCATGGCAGTACATCATAGGCATTTTATTATAACACTGTAAAGAACCAAGCTTTTGAAGACCTGTAAGGTGAGCTTAAATAGCTGTTTAAGAGCAGCAGAAACTACAGTATATCCTCTTGTGCTTGCCCTTCAGTATACTTAATCTTGAAACCAGATTCTGGACAGTCCTGAGATTAAATGAATTGTCCCTGTTGTGTTTCTATGTGTGACAATGCTGCCACATAAACTACACACAATTTATCAAATGCTGTCTCACCTGTCCATTCTTCCTGTACTGTGACAAAACCTGAGAATTCAGATAATATTTGTAATGCATTTGCAACAGTGCTAAAAGGTCAACTGAAGGCAGTCTGTGGTGTACCAAGTGTAGCAGAGTGTAGCACAAAACATCTGACCCTAACGTGCTTAAAATTCAAATACACAGGATGGGTTGAAGGGGACATAATTTGTAGTCGGAAATTATTTGTTAGCTCCCCACCATTTTTTTTTAATTATTTTTTTTTTTTTTTAAATTGATGTACAGGAAAGAAGTTAGTGTGGTAGATACGGAGGATATATAAGAGAGGAGGGTGGCAAGTGCAGATACTTTTTGTTGACACCTGTGGGAAGAGATGGATGGAGGCAGTTACTATTGCAGGTGGACCAAAGACTGTGAGTTGTGTTACTTCATCTGTTAGTCGGTAAGAATCATTATAACTCACTTTCCTTTTTAGGTAAGGGAAACATCTCCAGTGGACTCACTATTGGTGACTGCAGCATGAGCCAAGCCCCAGCAGTTTGCAGAAACAGCTTGTAGCACCAAGGGCTTGCCTTGCTCTGTTACAGCACTTTGTCAGCATGGAAAGGACATGTTTGGGGAGAAGAACTGAAATTGCAACTAATGAATCAATGTAGATATTTTTGAATGCTCTTTTTCTACTTTTGCTGCTTTACCATTCTCTTGCTGAAAAAAAAAATTGCCTACTGTAATCTAACAAACCACACAAACTGAAGTTTTTTGAGAGTGTTAAGCAGCTTTTCTGAAAACCTGTAGTAATCTGTCTCAGTTTTGAGCCTTATTTAAAGCCAAATTTGTTTGGGTTTTTTTAGTACACAAGTGGACTGGCATCCTCTTGTCTTTGGTTTTCTTTCTTGGCTTACAACAGAAGAGAGCAATTAAGAATAAATTACATGCAGGAGCTGGAAATTCATGATTGTTAAGCAAGTTGTTGCTCCAGGGCTACAAATACTATAACATGTTATGTTAAATCCTTGCTTAGGTTTATATGCAAATAGCAACTGTGTTACAAAATAAAACTGTAGATTCTTTTGGCTGACAATTGTACAAGGCAGTTCACTGTTTTTCTGCCGGTTGCTGTCTTTGGAAGGGGTAAAGTTAAGAAGAGACTTAAAAAAAGACAATAGAAAAAAAAAATGCTTTTCACAATTGGAGCCAATATTGGCAGCCTCACAGTGGCAGTGTTCATGTTACTGTTTCAGCATTAGCTAAATATGGCAAGAAAACTTGGGTTTTCAAAAGTGAATTGTCACGCTATTCATGACTTTAAATCACTTATTTTTGTGTTTTTCTCCTTAAAAAAAGAAAGATTTTCCAATGCTTAAAATTAACTAAGGAAAGAAGCTGAACTTAACACTTTCTGTAGTTTCTCTGAAATTTGATCATTATAAATGTTTAGCTTTCTGTGTTCCCCTGGACTATAAATGAAGAATTGTACTGAATTTTGATTTTAGCAGAGATTTTTGAGTATAGACAACAAATATTTGCAAAACTTCTTGTGAGGCCAGATGACTGTCACTGTTTGCACAGCCCTTCTGTTCCTTTTTTTTTTTTTTTCAGAATACAGTCTAGTACAACTCATTCCTGCAAAGAGGAGGTTAGAAAGTAAAATTGTATTTTGTCCTATCACTATGTTGATAATTACACTAAGGTAATTATCAGGTGATCTAGAGAAAACATATGCAGGTTTTTTTCTCAGTTTTAACATTGTTGGCCACAAACCGAATATTAATTTCTGCAGTTGATAATATTTTGTCTGTATTATGAAAAATGTAGATCCAACTTAACCAGTTCTACTAAGGTTCTAAAGCAGGGACTGCTTCTTTGTAGTATAGATATTTTGATTTTGCAAACATGTTTCTCAGTGTATTGCACGCCTTTGGCAGAAGAGAAAGCGCTCTTAGAAGGAAGTATTTTTAGCTCTTATTAAAACAATTGTTTTGTACTCTCTGCGGCTTGCGATGATCTGCAGTGTTAACTTTAGCTCTTTGTCTTTTTCTTGCTTCTCTTAGAAACAAATTCTTTGCTTTTGTCTTGGCAGTTTGCTGCTGCTTAAAATATGCAGCTCTAGGGAAAGGATTTTTTCAAGGGCCTAAGTAAGTTAACTGCCTTTTGGAAAACATGAGCCTTGATCAAATCTGCCTCTGAATAAACAGTTTGCCTTTGGAAGCATCCCAACCTTTGATAGCCCTCAGTACAGACCTTTACTGTAAAAAACATGGGGGTAGTTACATACCCAAACTGTTGGAGTTGTATTTTTTTTCTGTAAACCTATGAAGAGGTTATGTGATATGATGTTCTCCGGATTATTAGGGTTGGCTATGAAAGGATTGAAATAGTGTCATCCTATATAAGGCATATATTTTTCTTACCATAGTGTTGGTTCTATTCTGCTATGTAGATTTCACAAATTCTGTCATTTCAATAAAGCCTGAAGAACTTTGGTATCCTGTAGAATTAGTCTGTTTATAGGGCGAATATACTTTATCTTCTGGATTTATGTGAACAAAAATAAGACTCTGAAAATCAATCTTCACACTTGTCCAACATTGTCAGTAAATACATTTTTACAGACACAGATACTGATTTTTGTGTCCTTCATCATGACTTCACACATAACTAAGAGCTCAATTAAATTCAGCTGTAACTCTTGTAGCAAGCTGTTCAATCGACCTGATGTTGAGCAATTGCAGTCTCGCAATCCAACGGTCCCAGGTAAAGATGGGTAAGAAGGAAAGAGCTTTAGTTTTCCCACTTTACCTATCCTCAAGAACTTTTAAAGGACACCTGCTTTGAGACATTGAACACGTAGTATCTCCTACCATCTCCCAAACTGATATGTCTATATTGTGTTACTCTGCTGGAACTTCTCCATTTTAGCCAGGGACACTTCAAATGATGAAGACTTCTTTGACAATTCTATCCACAGAAACAGACAAAATAAACTTTTTGTATAGAAGGCAGGATCTGTAGAAATTCTTCATACATAGCAAAGAAACCTTTTGACTAAAGGAAAGAAATTTGGTACAAACCTCATTATCAATGCGCACAGAATCACAGAATGGTAGAGGTTGAAAGGGATCTCTGGAGATTATCATGTCCAACCCCTGTGCTAAAGCAGGTTCTCGTAGAGCAGGTTGCACAGGAATGTGCCCAGGTGGGTTTTGAAAGTCTCCAGAGAAGGAGACTTCACAACCTCTCTGGGAAGCCTGTTCCAGTGCTCTGTCACCTTCACAGTAAATATTCTGTAAGTATTTTGTAAGTACTTCCTTATGGTCAAATGGAATTTTCTGTGTTCCAGTTTGTGCCCATTGCACCTTGCCCTGTTACTGGGCACCACTGAAAAGAGACTGGTCCCATCATCTTGAAGCCCACTCTTTAGATATTTATAAGCATTGATAAGATCCCCTCTGTCTTCTGCAGTCTAAACAGACCCAGGTCTCAGCCTTTCCTTGTAAGAGAGATGGTCCAGTTCCACAATCATCTTTGTAGTCCTCTGCTGGACTCTCTCCAGTAGTTTTCTGTCTCTGTTGAAGAGATAGAACCCAGAACTGGACACAGTACTCCAAATGTGGCCTCACTAAGGCAGAGTAGAGGGGGAGGACAACCTCCCTCAACCTTCTAGTTGCACACTTCTTAATGCACCCCAGGATACCTTAGGGCTGCTTGACCACAAGGGCACACTGCTGGCTCATGGTTAAGTTGTTGTCCACCAGGACTCCCAGGTACTTCTCCGTGGAGCTGCTTTCCAGTAGGTCAACCCCTGACAGGTGCTAGAGCATGGGGTTATTCCTCACCAGGTGCAGGACTCTATGCTTGCTCTTCTTTAGGTTCCCTTCCATCCAGCTCTCCAGACTGTCCAGGTCTCACTGGGTAGTAGCACAGCCTTCTGGTGTGTCAGTCACTCCTCCCAGTTTTGTATCATCAGCGAACTTGCCACGGGTACACTCTGTTTCTTTATCCAGGTCATTGACGAATATATTGAACAAGACTGGATCCCTGGGGAACTCCACTAGCTACAGGCCACCTACAAGACTCTGTACTGCTTATCACAATCCTCTGAGTTATATTCAGCTAGTTTTCAATCCACCTCACTGTCTGTTCATCTAACCAACGCTTCCTGAGCTTACCTATGAGGATGTTATGGGAGACAGTATCAAAAGCCTTGCTGAAGTCAAGGTAGACAACATCCCCTGCTCTCCTCTCATCTACCTGGCTACTCACACCATCATAGAAGGCAATCAGATTGGTCAAGATTTCCTCTTGGTGAATCCATTCTGACTACTCCTGATTACCTTTTCCTCCACATGCTTAGAGAAGACCTCCAGAATGAACTGTTCCATCACCTTTCCAGGGATGGAGGTAATAGCTGACGGGTCTGTAATTTCCTGGGTCTTCCTTCTTGCCCTTTTAGAAGACTGGAATGACACTGTCTTTCCTTCAGTCTTCAGGCACCTCTTCTGTTCTCCATGACCTTTCAAAAATGATGGAGAATAGCTTAGCAATAATGTCAGCCAGCTCGCTCAGCACTTGTGAATGCATCCCATTGTGTGTGTCCTGGTTGTCTAAATGAACTCTAACCCAATCCTCATCAAACAAGGGAGAGTTTTCCTTCCCCCAGACTTTCCCTCTTGCCTTCAGGGACTGGGATTACTGAGGGCTGATCTTAGCAGGAAAGACTGAAGCACCTTCACTGAAAGACCTTCCCCTTCTATGGATTATTTTAGTGTATTTCATATACCTAGAAAGTTGAGTTGTGACCTTTGGTGTCTAAAGATGTATGATACTTACTAAGACTACAGATTCCAAGGTACAATTGTCTATTGCTTCTTCTTCTTTTATGCTTGCTTTGGTGCCTTTGGTGTATGGGGACTTCTCTAGGAATATTCTTACTACAGCTGAACCATGTGGCCCCATCCAAGAGCAGGCTTTCTTTGTGCTGAACAAATTGATTGAGAAGAACTGTGTGTTTAAAAAGCTCTGACAAGAACCAATCTGTCAATCAGTGTGTTGTTTAGAAGCTCACATTAGGCATGGTTGATCCACTAGAAGTTTGGACACTGGAAGAAGCAGTTCTTTGTCAAATACCTTGGTTGAGTTGCAATTTAGGTTGTATTCAGAAATATTGCAGTTCTCTCTGCAAAGCCATGATCAATGGGCATGGCCTCACTGTGATAAGTACATGCACAGCACACACATTTCTTCTGAAGATGGGAGCACAGCAGTTAATGGAATGCAGGCTGTTGCAAGTACAGCCCCAGATTTGATTGACAGTGTTTTGTCAATATGACTGTGGAATAACTCATTCATGAAGCTGACTGAATACAGGTTCATCTTGTTTTCAAGGAGTTAGACTGGGCTACAGTTGGCCTTGATATAGTCAACTGTTTAGGCTTGTTTGTTACTGTGTATGAAGACATAGTCTATGTTTTTATTTTCTCTAATGAAAGTGTTACTGTATGAATAAATTAAAAATTCTATAAGAATCAGTCAAACTGACATTTAAAAGCTGGACTAAAAAGAAAGAAATGTATGGTGCATCAGTAATAATTAATGTCAACATCAGGAGAAATAAGACATAGTGTAAGACCACTATTAAATTTTTGCATCGTCTCCTTTTCTGTTTCAAATTACAAACCAGTGACATCTGATGCTCTTTCAGATCATGCCAGTTCATTACATTCATGCTTGAAGACTCTTTTTTTTTCTCTGTAGATTTGGTCAGCTCTTCATGGACTCAAAGATGACCAGTGTTTTGAAGTACTTTCCTATAAGGACAGCTCTTTGTCTCCCTGCTGAAAAAACCCCAAAACAATCCCAAAAACTCAACAGCAAACCAAAAATTTCACACGTGGTGCACGTATTTGTAGTCTCCTCAGTGAGCCTGTTGACATTAGCTTGTGGCTTTGGGAAGAGTGGCACACCTTTGCCTCTGCTGTATCTACATCCTACACAGAAGCAGTTTGGGACCTCTGCCTTTCAAAGAAATTCCAAATATTATGGCTAAAAATAAGTACATGGACCCATCTGCACTGATGATGAATGGGATATGCTGATAATTTGTTTTGATATGATTTTCTCAATGTTAAACAGTTTAGCAGAAGTGACCTACCATGTTTTCCTAGTTTTCTCAGAGAGAAGACAATAATTGTTCCATTTGCATAATTTCAAAATTTATCTTCTCATTTAGGATAGACTTTTGTTAAACTTGAACTCTAAGTTTCCTTGGGCCAAGTGAATGATACTATGAATAGTTGTAAGATTTCTTCTGAAATAGCAAAAAGTGTGCATGTATTACAGATTCAAGTGCATTTGCTAATGTATTTTTACCCAAGTAGTCTTTATAATGTACTTACCAAAATATGTCAATATTTATAGGTTAGTTCTGTAGTAATTTGTATTTCCATCTCACTTCAATATCTGGTTTGCAAAAACATTGTCAGACATGATCACAAAATAGAGCCCAGCATCATCTTATTCATTCCTGATGTGTATTTATCCTGTAAATCTGTGGTTTTGCAATATTACAACTATGAATGTGAGGACAAGCTGTTGCAAATAACTTTTTATCTTCCTATTAATTAAGTGCAGCAAATGTCTTTTTTCAGGCAGAACAAATTTCCCAAAGGCTGTTTTCTCATTTTATGAACAAGTCTTAGGAATAGCAAAGTAATTACTGTATTTATGAGACAGA
Source organism: Actenoides hombroni (assembly GCA_024336885.1). Taxonomy (NCBI): domain Eukaryota; kingdom Metazoa; phylum Chordata; class Aves; order Coraciiformes; family Alcedinidae; genus Actenoides; species Actenoides hombroni. Next base: position 11,835,517 of record WUAM01000179.1, on the reverse strand, counting down.
CATTTCTGACTTACACTTGAAGTAAAAAATAGTTGAAAGGTGTTGACAAACTGGATTGAATTCAAATACCAGTAACAGTAATAAGAGAATAAAAAGATTGCCAATTTTTAGCCAAATAGTAGCTGTGGATGTAATGTGAAAAAAATAGACTGGCTATCTCTGCAGTGTCTTGCTATGGGAGTTCTCACTGGGCTTGAAGTAAGTTGCAGTTTTAGACAATTTCAGGTTGCAGTGCAGCAAAGCTCTTCAGCATCGCCAGCGAGGGACCATAGATACAAACAGTGATCCTTCATGTCATGAAGATTGTATGAAAACTTGGTGAAGAATTCTTTCTCTCAGCATTTTTCTATTGGATGCTTCCAATTCTATAATAAGAAATGTAACAAAGGAAAAAAAAACACCATATACTTCTGTTTTCTGTAACATTCTTAGTGGTGGTATTTTTTCTTGCATCTGAGGAAAAACTCTTCTGTAAATAGTATTTCCAGTGGTTAGGAAAACCTGAGTGCGGGGAATTCTGATACTCCATGTTTTGTTTGGAGTATTGTTGCAATTCTTTATGGTTAGACTTTCCTTGTTTCTTTACTGGAGAACACTTTGGAAAATAGTCTAAGAAAATTCAGTGAATTTATGGAAAACTGACTAGGAGAGAAGGATTTCAAAAAAGAGAAAAAATTGTGGATTTCTTCATAAGCCCAGAGTACAAAGGGTAAAATTGAAGTTTAAGAAAGATTTTTATTTTGAAATTTCAAAATCTTTCTTGAGAATAGAAGGAAACCTGAAGACTTACTTTTAAAAGCATCTCTCTCTTCTCTCCATTAAGTATAAATAGAAATTTCAAACAGAGAAGTATCCCATTCTAGATATTTGAATTACATTGTTAAGTAGGGAACAAAAAGTGTTTTTCCTCCCAAATTCATATTCTGGTGAAATTGGCTGAAATCTTTCTTTTAAATTTGTCAGCATATAATTCCAAGAAAAATACTCTGATCCGCTATGAATTTTCGCTTTGTACGTCAAATCAATGTGGGACTTGAAAAAGTCTGGCTTGCGGAAGAGTTCTTATGCAGTGCCACATGGTGGAGTATTGCTTTTTCTGCCAGGCTTTTTCCCGACAGCTGACATCTAAAGAACTCAAAGCTTCTGTGAACTGGTATTTGATGAGAGGAAGCTTCTGGTAAGCATTTTAGTTTCAGAGAATTACTTTCTATTAGTGCTGTGCTACTGGAGCAATTACAAAGTCCTGTGTCAAAAATACAAAAGGTTCTGAATGACAAAGGACCCATCTGCACATTGTGCTTTTTGATTGCTGCTGTTCCACCCTCGGACTACATTCATAATGCCTCTTTTCATAAAGTCAGTGAGAGCCTGGAGACTTACTTCATTCACTCCTTTGTGACACAGCAGCATACTTCTGTATTACAGTTGACTGTAAACTTGTTTATTCAGGTGTAAAATGAGCTAATACGTAAATCTGCATTTTTTTTATTTTTAATCTAAATAATATTTTAGCAGGATGAAGTATAATACAGCCACAACAGAGTGGACTAGTGACCTAACTGAAATACGACTGAAAGAGAAAAGCAGAACTTGAATGTGTTCTGTATTTCAGCATCAAAACATTTGTATATACACTAGCTTCTGTGACCATGTTAGTTTAGTTTATTTTCTAGTTTTTGTATATCCAAAGTGCAGTTAATACATGTATTCATCCAGTTTTTCACTGTTCAGACTTCAAATTCTTTCCTTAATATGGTTGTATAGGAAAATACGCATATGAGGCCGCGTTTTGAATACAAACTCTTGCAAATGTTATGATGTGTAGGAGCATTTTTTTGTCCTTCCTTAGTAAATCTTTAATTATTGGCCAGTTTGCAGACTTTGTCTACTTAACTGAAATACTGAATTCCTGTAAGTTTCATGAAAATGAGTTGCTGGGCAGAGTGAAGGAATTACATTAGCTCCCCTGTTTGAAGAAAAAGTGACCTAAGTTCAGCTGTGGTGAGCCCTAACCTCTCAGTGAACTCTATGGCAGTGGGGAAAGCTTCAGGTAGAACTTTCTACCTTATTAGGCATGAGGGGATGGGAAAGGAGGCATAGTTAGCTGTGATGCTGAGTAAAAAACTTCATTTTTTTCTTTATTGCACTCAGGGTTTTTTTTACAACATGTAATTATTTTGTGTTTAATCACACCTCTGTTTTTTCTGGGTTTGCTGTATACTCACCTGTTCTTTGCTTATATGGGACAAAGAGGCTGAAAAGTCCATGTTAGTCTTCAGTTCATCAAGGCATTTAAGTTTTCACTTAAGGCCACTGTTAATCAACAAAAAGCTCAGTATTGATCATGTCAAGTCTCAATGTTTGATTTAAAATCTGGAATTGAGTTTCTAAAGAGTGAATGGGATGTATGGGAATTTCTCTGTGTACTGCCAACCTGCACAAGCTGCTTTGCTGTGACAATGTCACCTGTAGACACATTTGAATTATAGTAAAGTAAAAGGGGTGACATCAGATTACACTTTTAGTCCTCTGCACTATATCTGTCACAAAGTGAAATACAGAAACTGTCCTGGGAGTTGAGACCATAATCCACTTGGTGCTCAATTATGCTTGTCCTTACCCTGAATAAGAGTATCTTAAGTGCTTGTCCGTAGAGCTTCACTGGGAAAGTTAAAAGGTGTCTTAATCCTCCTTAGCATGTTGAGTGATGATCCCACCTGAGAATAAATCCATGTGTTTTACATGTAAGCAATGTAACCATTAGAATCTTGCAGAAAAAAAATGGATAACAAAATCTTTACCTCTAGTCATTAATTACATTTTGAAAGCAAATTGAGGTCTGCTTATGGAATAGTTATGGGGTTTTGTCTTTGAAGGGATTTCAGGCTTGGGGGGGGACGACTCAAAAACATTCTGCCATGTGTGAATGTGATAGAATTTGTGACTGTGCTTGTGATATGTTTATGCTCTGGAATGGATGCAGATCTGTTTCAGATTGCTCCAGGCTTTGTCATGAAAGCATCCATTGACTTAGTTTAGGATTTGCATGATTTTTTAAGGTTAACTAGAGAGTGGAATTAAGGGGATTGTCTAAATTTTGAATATAAAAAGACTTTTTTTTTCCCTTTGAGTGGCAGATTTTGTAATTGAAAAAGCTGTGCACACCATTTTAAGGAGAGTAGTATTCTCAGTAGTTCAATATAAAATTAACAGACCATTTCTGAGATCAGTGATAATATATTAAATGACAAGCATAGTAAATTCTTAGTTTTGTGTGTCTGTGCAATTTATGTAGTAGGATTCATAGTACTATGCAGCAAGGCCAAGATCGAGAATAGCAGGACTTCTGCTGAAGTCTTGAAGCTAAGACAGTTAGGAGGGTATGGTTAAGAGGTTACAGGAGAGTAAAACTTTGATCTCAGTATGCTCTTCATAACATACCAATCTGATCAGTATCAGAAGAAAAAAAAAGCTGTTATCAATATTTTATGCTAATTTAGACTGAACATCTTACAGTAGTATTTTGGCACTGTGCTAGTGGTGTGTCAGCTGTCTTCAGAGGCTCTCGTCAAAAGCAGAGGAAAGTCTTCTTCAGTGCCAATACTGTAAAATAAATAACATTCTCAGAAGATTAATACAGAGCGGGAGCACAGAGTATTACTATTTGTCTTAAAACAGAAAAAGGGTTGCATTCTGAAAGGCAAGGCTTAGGAAATGACAGATCCCAGGGAAGGATAAATTTGTTGATCTGGAAACATTGTTTGAGAAAGAAATGATGAGCAAGTGTCCAACAGTTTGGAAGTTATGAACAGACACATGTCCAAAATGCAAATCTATAGCTGAACTTCTTCTAAGCACATTTAACCTTGTTTGGTCTGCAAATCTCATGAATCTTAATTGTGTTTTGAACACGCTTATCAATATTGGTTTCGCTTAGGCTGACTAGTAAATAAATGCTATCTGGAGAGCCTTTTTTTTCCCTATATTGATGTTCTCATTTCTAGTTGAAACTAGTAAGAGAAATAGTGCATTAATTACTTAAAAAATAAATAAAAGCCCCAAATGTACATATTGTGAGATGACAATTGAATTCCTGTATGGTTTCCTTGTGAGTTAAGTTTTGCTACCCATTTCCAAACTGCAGTAACAAGACTCATCCACCACCCCTCATAAATCAGAGTGCAATCAGCAATTCCAAACTGCTTACCATGTGCCCACAGATACTGTAAGTGTTGCTTAACAAGAAGTCAAAGAGCTAATCATACTTACACATGCTGTAGGTAATTTATGTCTATGCCAGGGGCTCTGCCACATGCTCCACCAGCTGGATCCTGCTGTGGAGGATCAGGAGACTGTTGGGGTGTGCTGCTGTCCCCATCAAAGCTAAACCTCATCTTTCCTATCCATGGGCTAGATGTGTACACATAAGCCTCATCTCAATTCAAAGGATCACTGTAGCTCAAGGAATGTATATTACCCAAGAAATGAGTGTATTTCTGATTACTTAAACATCTGGAACAATTAAAAAATATAAAGAAAAAAACACCTTAGAATTGTCATGAATTGGGAAGAGACTATAAACATATATGTCTCAGTCACACAATTTATATTTCATCAGGTTCCAGTCATTAGCAGCTACTCCTGAGATAGGAGTCAACTGTTGCATGAGACAAAACTAATTTTTAAGAATTTTGAGAATTTTAAGGAAGGTTCTTACCTAGACCAGGACAAGGGCAGGCTAAGGTAGGATAGCACACATACAAGCATTCCGGGTGCAAGGAGACCACAACTTGGACCCTGCCCAACCTTTGTGAGTCTTGTGCAGATTTTCATCAGTAAGTGTTAGTTTTAGGAGGATTTGACAGTGATAGGGTGTTACAGCTTTTTCTATTCTTACTCAGTTTTAAAATTGCTGTTTAGAGCACAGTATATGATAAATGATTTATTATGTTAATATAATGGCTTTCTTCTAGAACTGTTTCTCAGCTTTCTATTTATTGGTTTGTCTGTGCTTCAGGAGTTAGCACCATCCCCAACTCTTATTTTTGGTCCCATTCACTAGGTGCTCTTTCTGTCACACTATTTTTCTCAACCTTACCCCAACAAATTAATCCTATTCCTGCAGTCTTCAAATAATCACAGATCTCCTTTACTTTTCTAATCATGAGTGCTTGGTTTCTGCAGCTCAGGTAGAAGTTAAATGGGAGTCCCCATCTGTATTTAATGTTCACTTGGCACAGGGGCTCTGTTATTTCTTTTAAATTACTTCTCCATTTTAAAAGGCAAGGTTGAAAGTCTAGGCTTGATCAAGTCAATAGGACCTTGGCCATAGAGTAGTGAGGCTGAAATCAACCCCAGAATCCCAGCAGGTACATTTTTGTTGTTCACTTTTATCAAATTGCCTCTTCTTCATTTCTTCATTACTGTCTCTGTAACAGTACTGAATTTTAGTCCTAGAAAATAGGCTTAAGGTGTTCAGCCAGTTACCAGAGGAAGAAATAAAACTCATGAAATCCAGCTTATTTTAACTTCTTTTTAGGCTTAATGAGTTTTTATGCATAACTGAGAAAATGTCTCTTCTAAATCCTCAATTTTTTTTCTCTAGTGCTAAGTATCAACTTTTTTGTAAGAGAAGCCTTTCCAATTTTCTTACACTTACAGTGTAAATCTACCCATCTGTGGCTTTGCATGCTTTTCCTGTTCCTTTTCATAATTAACAACTGTTTTTTACATTCTCCAATAATTTTAACTGATCATGCATTAATAATGATGATGCTGTCTGAGATCACAAGAACCTAGATAGCAAATTTTGAAGTCAAGAGCAAGATTATGTATATAAGGATCCAGCAAATAGGGAAAAATGGCCATGATCTTCATTAGAAAGTACTAACAGGGTCAGCTGCTCTGTAACAGGGAGTTGTAACTCTCATTGTGGGCAAGAAGGTCAGTCTGTTACAGTTCCCTATTTGAAGATGCTGAAGATTAAATCAACTCTTTTATTTCTCCTGAATAGTAGAAAATATCTCCATTCCCCTTTATGAATGTTGAATCAGCAATGCCAAGCTGTTAAAAGGCTCAACACAAAAACCCTCTCTGCAGTTTATTCAGGTGTAACATCATGTCTCTTATTCCTCCACAGTAACAGACGGCATATTACTTTTCTTTTGCTGAAGTGCTTACCTTTGGAGAAAGTTGAATCTTGGTAAAGGGAACTTTCTTCCCATAAAATCATGTAAATTTATTTAAAATGATTTTAAGTACACATCAGAAAAAAGATGCACATTTTTACTACCTGTGTCACCATGTGGTACTCTTAGACAGACATTTCTGATGCTCAGCTTTCTCTAAAAATAATGTTATTTGCATGTACTGAGTGCAAAGAGAGTTATGGTTTAATGTCTGGCTGACTTCTCCACATCATGTCTCATACAGCTTCCCCATCCTTAGAGATCTGTCCTGAACCAGAACATCATTGCTCTAATTAAAAGAGAGCTTTTTCCCCCACCCCTCCAGTTTGGTCTTGTGTTTATTTTGGGTGTTATTTTGACCCTCCAGATTCAAGCCAGTTGTTCGTGCATCATGCAGTAAAACCCACTGAGCTTTGCATCTTCATTTAACTCTGACTGCTATGAAGGAAGGACTAGGCAATGGAAATAACCCATGCTGATGTCAGGACAGTTCAAATAGGGCAGGTGCTAGCAATGGTGACTGTGAACTTGAGAGCTCATAACAGGCTCCTGTGCAACTCATGGTCTTGTCTCTAAGGCAGTTTCAGCATCCTGGCAAGCTTACTGAGAAACCTGCCAGTCCTGCTGTGAGGTTAACGAGCAAATCAAAGTGAAGACACCAGTACTGTTTTTTAAAAAAGTGAGGCAAATGCTCAAGAGCTCAGTTGCATGAATTATCTCAGTGGAGCATGGGATAAGAAAACAAAAACATATGAATACTCAAAACATTTACATTCCATGTTCCTAAAGAATATGTCAATAACAACACCTGCAAGCTTTATTTATGTGAAAAATAATTCTAAACTTTATGTAGAAACACTGTGAGTTTTGATCAACTCTTGAATTTTCTCCACAGCAGATATTTGGTACGCATATGCTAATAAATTGCTAGTTTATTTTAACTGTCATCCAGGCTGCCTCTTGTGATGGTACAGCCTTTGTAATTCAATTTGACCCAGAAAGCAAGCATCTTCTTGCCACCAAATTCTCCAAAATTCAAAGCAAACAGAGGAATTCTCAAGCAATGATAACTGAAGTATTTTTTTTCCTAAATATCAGCTATCAGCATGATCTCCCATAAAACCAACAATTTGATGTGGTTTTCCATACTTGTAGGCTTCAGACATTTGGTGTGGTAATAAACATCCCCAAATCTTACTGTATTCAGGGATGATGAAATAAGGAAAACAAATGAAAGAATACAAACCTTGTCTGAGATTTATTTGGAGACTGTGTGTGAAGTATACCTGGCTTTTCATACTTATCATAGCACCTGACAGAAGGGACACACATTCAGCCTTAGACATGTCTAGTGTATCTTGTCAGTGTCTGAAACAGACAGGGGAAACCTTTCAACATTGTACTTTATAAAATTGTAACCAGACTGATAAATCTGTTTATTTTTCCTTTAAATGTGCCCTGGTTTCCATAACAGAGACAGCTTACATGTATGCTGATGAATGGTTGCTCTCCCATCACAGACCTTTATGGACACTTTGCCAAGAAATTTGTACTGTGAATTCTTCAGCTTCTTCTTCTCTCTCTCTTTTTTTTTGTTGTTTTGTTTTTTTGGGGTTTTTTTTTTGGTGGGTTTTTTTTTTCCTTTTTCTTTTTTTTTCTTTAATTCTTTTATTTTTCATCACCTGAAAACCTGCAACTGGCCTGGCTTGAAAGCTGTCTTGGCAATTTTACTAAGGCTCTTACTTTAGTAGCTATAAATGACCTTGAAGAATGACTAATACTGTGTGGGGATTGATGACATAAATCTGTTTAAAAGTGCCTGATGTACAGCTTCACATACACGAATGTTATAGCTGTATTCCTGTACTAATACAGTGACATTGAACAGACTGCAGCAGATATAAAATCTACAAAAAAAATCCAGATCCTTCCAAAGGGTTTTGAATTATTTTTATGAATTTGTTACCAGCAAAATGCTTTTGATAAGAGATTATGAATTTAATGAAAAATAAAAAACAGTGGTCTTAAGCTACATTGAGACATATTCTCTAAGTCACATAATTCTAGTGGTTGTTACTGAGAGTGTAGGTACTTGCCCCAGGAATAAGAAAGTCCTCTCTTTCTGTACTCTACTGTTTGTAATGCAAAACAGTAACAAGGTATAGTTAAAAATGGAATAAAAATACAATTTAGCACTCTGAGAAACATGTCCATCTTTTGTCTTAAATGCATCCATGCAAATGTATCAGTCTCAGTCACGAGTCATTTTGGATGTACATATTTAGAAGACATGTTAATTCCTTCCTAACCTAAAAAAACTCCTCAAAACAAAACAAAACAACAACAACAAATGCACACACATACAAAACAAAAAAACCACAATAACAAAAAAACCAAAACCAAACAAACAAAAAAACCCAAACAAAACCACAAAACCAAACAAACCAAACCAACCAACCAAATAAAAAACCCATAATAAAATAATTTAAATCAGAAGGAGGTAAAAGAAGGAAGGATGTACTTTGTACTGGTCTGGTAAGAAATGAATTGAAGTTGCTATCCCTAACTAGAGAAAGTGCTTGTCTTCCTATTTTGCCTTTGTGACTATGGGATATTAACTGAATAATTAGATTTGCAGAGGAGCAACTGGGGACATTTTCTAGCTAAGAGGTCTCAACAGTAGCTCACATTGCGATTAATCATAGGAAATTACGCTGATGCTATTTTTGCTGTATACTTTCAATGAGTCTCTATCAAACACTCTTTTATCCCAGTGTGATTTCCTTTGCCTTCAGAAAAGTTTTGGATAGGCTGACAAGGGGGAGATGAGTATCCTAGAAGTACTTAAAATCCAGTACTCTGTGCCAGGTCATCTTTTCCGTTGCAGAGATCAGACAGCACACTTCCACTTACAACATTTTTACAAGTTCCCACGTCCACCAATGTTACAGGTCTTCATGGCTGCACAAATCTGGAGAAGCCTCCAACTGCAATTTTAACAATAAAATAGAATGAACATTCTCAGCACAAATAGACTATTTTAGTTGACATGTCTGACAGTTTGACACCTTTCACAGCACTAAATTAACTTAAAACATTCCTCACTACACAGTCTTTCAGAGAAGCAAAACAAGTACTAAGTAGGATTTGAGACATGGTAAACTTTCTATTTAAGATGAAAAATCACTTAAACTGACAAGTAAAGGCTGTGAAAACAACTCAGGAAAATAAATTATTTCTATTTAAGACTCAGAAAACATTAAAAGAACAAGAAATGGTACTAAAATGGGTGTTGTGCTCTTCTGTAAAAATAATAAAAAAATTACAAGACTGATTTACGTAAATCTTTGTAAAACCATCCCGCATCCCAGCCTTTCCCAAACTAAAGCTTTGTATTCCAAGTTTCAGCTTGAACTGTTTTTTAAGGAAATCGTTCCTTAACATATGAGAATTATATAATGTAGTCATATCTAAATCTTAAGTACAGTTTCATATGTGTCATTTTTTAATAGAACAAAGTGTAATACAAAAAACATTTGAGTGCAGAAAGAATGTACACATTCTATTAAAATTGCAGTGTGTGCAGAAACTTGAAGAACCTTAATATGGTAAAGCTGTAAATCATGCTTCTGCATCTATATCCCAGGAGAGAGATACCTACAATACAAAACTAACATTAACATTTTGGCTAATGCTTGCTAGCCTGGCAAAAAGCTTTGTATGATTTTATGGGAGGAGAAGGTAGAAAGTAATTTTTCACACATTTTTGTGAGAAGTAATAGTTCATAAATTAAAATGAAACTTAGCAATTCCTCCTAAAAGATGAATTTGCATGGCTCATGACAATCCATACACATTTTGGCCCTATGTAAGTTTTTCCAAGTGATTCAGGCTAGGTGGAGATGCTCCAATAGTTTTGTTTTTAGTTTGTAAGTATCAATTTTCTGAGACGTTTTGGCTCTCCATGACCTGAGAGTCTCTACTCAGTTACACCTTGCTGAAACTACTTAATGATTTTCCTCTATGAGGTAGATAAATAGCATGACTTTTCTGGCTAGAAAGAAAACAACAATAAAACAAAAGAAACAAAAAAACCCAACCAAACAAACGAAAAAAATCCCCCCAAACCAAACCACATTTTATTTCTGTTGTAACACAGAACAGGAGGATTTCCAGAGGATTTCCAGAGAGGAAACTTCTAATAACCCCATGTATTTATTGCAGAAGTTAGCATTACTGAAATTTGAAAACAATTTGTCGTATCAGTGTCCATGGAAGCACAGAGGTTTGTTTCTAGGATTTGTACTTTTTGCCATCTACTTGATCTCTATGCTTATATTAGAAAATAACATGAAGGTGACTAGCAATACTTTTATTTAGCCTAGAATTCTTTAGGGAAGCATTACAACAAGCAGTGGATTTGGATCTTATTCTAAACTCTAGAACGTGACAAACACACTTGGAACAAAGAGCTAAAAATCTGCTGTAAAAATGTCTGGTTTGATTTTTCAAGTTCAGATATGAAAAAAGCAGGCAAACAGCATGAACAGTGAAAAATGTAGCTGACTAAATTTTTTCTTCAGCATTAATAGTTTAAAGTGTTATAAACAGTTCGCACAAACTAGCCTTCCCTTCAATAGTAAAAATGTCTTTTATAATGTCAGTTGAATATAAATATGTGGAATGTCCCTGGTTTTTTGCCATAACCTTCGCTTTTGACATCTCTGAATCCTTACTTGCCTTTCCTATTACTCATGTTTCAACAACATAAAATAGCCAAATATATAGATGATCAAGTTCATCCATACTAGACTATAAAAATCAATTCAAGGACCAGATAGAAAATCATCTCAGAGTTTTTTCCGAAGTGTGTCTAAAGACAGTTCACTACTCTGACAGTTTCACTCATTTAAAGCACCAGATTCACATAGTAGCTTTAATTCCATCTTGAAGTAATGTTGAATAGAGGATTTAACTAGGGTTATATATTGTTTTATCTGAAGCTTCTGTCCAAACCCTGCTGTAATCCCCTTCTTCCCTAATCATTGTAAAAAGAGATAATTTATTATAATCATAGGGAGGGGGAGAGCAAAATAAAAATAAACAGCAACATCTGTTCCTAAGTTTTTCTTTTCTCTAAATTTCTCTATTACTTCACTTTCCTGTGTGTTTCTCTCTGAGTCTAAAAGAACTACAAGACCCTTTTTTTTCCTTCTTACTATATAATTTTTTACTTCTGGAGCCAAGAAAGATAAATATATGTTGGTACTGTTTTTTTCTTTTTTCAAGAAAAATAATGAGACTGTGTGGTGCCATGAAAGATAGACTGAAATATCACTTATCATTTTTTGACTACATCAGTGCAACCATCACCAGGCTAATACCACCACTTCTCATATGGCTATAATATCTACCTAAAATGCTGTGCAATCTCAATTTTGTGCCACTTTTTTCTATATCACCTGTCTTTAGGCTCCCTGGGAAATAATATTCCATGTATCTTGCCAAATTTGTGCCAGATTGAGTGTTCTCAGATACTTTGTGAGGTCATTAGGGGATTATTCAGATCTAAATTGGATACAATAAGGAAGGTAGTCTGTCTTTAACCACACTTACTTTAAGTCACAATTATGGTTTTGATCCTCTAATTTTCTGTTGTGTATCCCCAGGGTGTTACATTTAGTGATGCCTTCTACAAACTGAAGATCCTCTCTGCTTTTGAGTTCTTTGGTGTTAGCTGTTGGCGGGACTGCTTGTGTGCAAAGCCTGTAGTTTGTAGAAATATTTGGCTCTCCCACCTTTCAGTTCACTGTGTTGCATCACTATTCTCTAGGCCACTCTTGACCTAGAGTGTGACCCTATCAACAAGTGTCTTTTGTTTACTGTAGATCAGTAAGATAAAGCAATAGCTGGCGGGAGCTGAAGAAGAGCAAACTCCATCCTTTAGCTGAGAGTGGGTTCTGCTCTCAGTAGAGGGCAGCACTAGTACCAGTATAATACAAATTAGCCATAAAGGATCATTCTGTAGGCATTAACCAGCCATTTATAAGTCAGAAACAATGAAAAAAAAAACCCCAAAACAGCCTAGAGTGGGACTTCAAAATGCATTCACAACAGTCATCTCTTATCACAGTGGCCAAATAAAAGCATGGGCACCACCTGAGAGCTATTTTTAATTATAAAGGCCTAGTTTTGTGAGCACTCAAAGAGATGAGGTTAGTAACACAGGCTAGGAAGAAGTCTCCTGAAGCAGAGATTTTTAAATTATAATTGTATTAAATAAATGTCCTGGTAAAAGTGGTTGTAGTGCTGTGAGTGTCTAGTAAACTGCACACTGTTCAGTCAGCATTAACTGTATCAGACTGGGGCATTAACTCCTACCAGCATTCTCAGGAAACAGCAGAAGTCTTTTAGTATAGTCATTTTTAAGGCTTTACCGCAGTAATTGTCTTGTCAAAGCTCAGCTCGCTCAGGCGTTTACATCTTTTTCAATACTGGTTAAACTCCACTGCACCCCAGTATGTGTTTCAGAACCACATCTATGATATTAGAGAAGGATTTTCAGAGTCAGCTTTAAATGGCTAGGAAGCAAAAATGGACTAAGTCAATTACAACCATTCCATCAGGCCATCTTGGAGGTCTACTACTGTTATCCGCACAAGTAGCATGCAGCAAAGTAGCTACTTAACTGGCTATAATTTTAAAATCTCCTTTCCCATGAGACTAGCTATAAAATCAACATGTGCCAAAGCACCAGAATTTAGTTCCAAAAGTACATGAGAGCTTCAGTAAAAATATTACCTCTAAGCTTGATTTTGAATATGAAAATCAGGTATCTCTGCTTCATCATTATCACAATGCCTTGGTAGTGATTAATTTTGTACTGTGTGTGCGATCTGAAAGCATGGCTGTATCCACATACCGCAACCAAGCGACTGTAGACTTGGGCTCCACAACTTGTCCCTGGGTGGTGGAACAGCAGCCAGCTGTGGGTGTCTCTACATGCCAGGCACTTGTAGCTGTGGCAAACGAAGCATTCACATTGCTCTCATTTTTCCATTCGCCCTTAGAGACTATTTTAAAGAAAAGCCACTGCTTTAAGTAAGCGAAGTTGCATTTTTTCTGGACAATGCCAGGTTCCTAATTGCTTAAACATATGTAGTCCTGCAGGTCTCTGACCAATATAACCGACAAGCAACTGTACACATATGTATAGCAAACTCACCAGGTTTTAAGTTAAAGTGAGAAAAACTAATTGGCTGAAGGGTAAGCATAATAAATTCTGGAGAAAAAGTGTAGCTGATCCCATCATAAAACAACCAGAATGAGAATGTGCTACATAATAAACTAAGTGTTACTGTTTTCTACAATCACTGAGGCCCTGCATTTTGATTAATTGCAGATTCCGAATTACAGAGAAAACAGCAGTTAATTACCCCTAACACCTTTGCAGGAACAGCTTGGAGGGGACTATGAAATTAGCACTCTGAAGTCTGAGTTAAATATATCATTTTAGCTTAATGGAATTTAATAATATTGTAATTCAAACATGTTACACAAAATGAGTAGCTTTTAATACTGGAATACCTTTATTTGATCTGTTCCATATTTTGCACATACTGACATTTATTGATTTCTTCTGCAATAGCCATCACTTCCAGAAAGCGAGGGAGAAACTGAGGAGCATGTATTTCAGGTGGGACATTATTTCAAAATCAGCGGTTACCACAGAGGTTGGATGCCCTTACCCCTATAGTTTGGCTGACTCATCTCGCCCAGGTTGATTGCATCCAGTTATGAGTCCAAAGGGCTGGGCTGCGGGTTTCCATCAGAGCTCCCGGTGAAGGACGAACAGCGGGACCCCGGCGGGAGCCCCGAGCCTGCGGCTGCTCTGCCAGAGCCGCGCTGCCGCCGCAGCGGCCCCGACACCTTCCCGGCTGCGAGAGCAGCCGGTGCGGTCCCGTCAGCTCCCGGCACGGCCGGTCGCCTGAGCGGCGCTTGGTAAGGAGGCAACGTGGTGAGCTGTGCAGACAGAAGATAGAAATCCTCCAGCGATTCAGAGAAGGAGGCTGCGGTAAATCCCACTCATTCCACAGCTGTATCTGTGATGGGCTTGGAGTCGCAGCTGACCAAGGAAAAGTTTTTACGGAGGTTTTTGGAAACGTGGGATACGCTGAAATGTCATCGTTTTAACGGATGCCACAGGGTGGCGCGGGGCCGTGTCTGCCGCGGCTGTAAAACCCGACCCTCTGTTTTCCTCCAGTTCGATTAAAACCCGCGCGTTATTCATGAAATTATAGTTTGTTTGGACGTAGGAGAATTAGGAAAATAATATCGGATGTCTATGTACAGTTTTATAGGCTTTATGAAAATTAGAAATTAATAGCTAGGCTGATAGAAAACATATGCCCAAGGATTATCAAATATGTCAGTTTAAATAACAAAATCCCTCAAGGCAGTGGAGTTGTCTGAAAAATACTGCAATGGATTTTGCACTTAGAAAAATCCATTTGCACTCTAAGGGCAAAAATAGAAAAGTGTGTTACTGTACATCCCCACATCCAAATCAGAATCACATTCACACATTGTTGGATGTTTTTCAAATTCAGAAGATAACAAGATTGCTGCTTACATTGTGGCAGCAGAAGCTTTGCAGAGTCATCTCAAACCCAGATCCACATCATTTATGTTGTTCTTTCCGTTCCCAATTCCAGAAGAATTTATGAGTCTTTAAAGTAAAATCTCTTCCATATCTGAAATACCCAAACATGTAAAATCTTGGATGAGGCCTGGATTTCTGTCCTTTAGTTCAGAAATAATAACTGTAATATGTGATCCATTTGAGGAAAGAAAGGATTATTAATTAATTTAGAAATAAACCAATGTGTTCACCCCATAAAATCTGTATACACCTTTCAGTAGCGATGATGGGGTAGCATGGGCAAGCATGCAAGCCCAGATATGATGGTTGCTTCCAGACATATACCATAAAAACAGAGGTAGCAAAAAAATTAGTGAGGGCTAAAAAAGAATCAAGGAATATTTTGGGATATTTTATAAACAAGTACATACACAGGAAGGTCACAAAGTTTAAGGTTACTTGCCAGGAGTAAGAGTGTCTTGGAAAGTTATTTATAAAGGTATTAGCACAAAGAAGATGAGATACAGAAGCTATATTTTATAGATTCTGGCATTTGCAAAGAATTGTGTAAAAAAACACAGTGATGACCAAATATACTGTTTTGTTCTCACATTTACTACTTTTTATGCAGAATTGTATTAGTAGAAGAAAACTTAGATCTGTGTGTCCAAACTCAGAGGACCACATCAGGCACTCTTGATACCATAATCTCCTTAGGTTTTGTCAACTGGAACTGTCTTGTCTACAAATAAGTGAAAAATTTTCAAGCAAACCTGCACTCCCTGAATAGCAGACTCGAGTAAACCCTATCAACACTTTCACCTTGCTTAGACTCCTGACTACGCTTCTGGCTTTTCTTCAAATTGAATGGTTTACACAGTATTATATGAAAAGCACAGCAAATGTAAGACAGGTAAAATCAATTTAACTTGTATTATAAAACATTAATGCAACACTATCTGGGAATCTGTAGTATCTACTGTGGATGATAAACATTTTTAACTGTCATTTTTTATATTAATGTATTAGGTCTGACTGAGCTGGAGTTAATTTTCCCCATAGCAGCCCTCCCAGTGCTGTGCTCTGCACTGAGGGCTGGAAAGGTGCTTATAACACACCCATGTTGTGACTACTGCTGGGCAGGGCTTGCACAGCACCAAGGCTGGTTTTCAACATTCCCGCTGCAGTGGGATGGGGTGGACAACATCCTGGGAGGGGACATGACTGGGGAAGCTGACCTAAACTGACCAAAGGGATATTCCATACCATATGACGTCAGCTGAACTATAAAAGCTAGGAAAAGGAGTTGGGGGGGGGAGCACTGGTTTGTCCTCCAGAGCAACTGCTACGCAGTTGGAGCCCTGCTTCCCGAAAAGGCGCCAGACATCACCTGCTGACAGAAAGTAGAGAATAAATCTTTGTTTTCTTTTTCTTCTGTGCACAGCATTGCTTTCCTTCTTCATTAAACTGCTTTTGTCTTAGCCCATGAGTTACATCTTATTTTTCCCCCCTGGTCCAGCTAAGAGGAAGGGGGGGAAGTGATAGAGCAGCTCAGTGGACACTTGGCATCCAGCCAATGTCAAACCACCACCATTAGTTTAGAAATTGTATTGTGACATAATTGTCACATTCCACTGGGAGCTAATGCTTCCCAAACACTTAGTGCAATGGAAGGTATTATTTAAAATGCAGTATGCATCTTTACCCAGCCTTGCCCAAAGCTCCATGTGAGAGATTCACATACTGCTATGTCTCTGATCCCTTGAGGGAATTGCTGCATCTCAGCCCTGAGCAGAGGAATACTCCTATCCAGGTCAGCGACATCAGTGACGCTAACACAGAGACAGACGTCCTGGGCCTGGCTATGCTGTCTCCTCCTGCTTTTCCACCACCATCTATCAGTTCAAGGCAATAACATTTTTATCCACTATTTATCCATTGCTTTGTTTTGCTGGGCCACTCTGTCAACAGAAACTGTTCTTGAAAATTTTGTCCAAGTTTTCTCTTTCCTCTCAAAGAATACATCCATAGTGCTCCCTGAAAGAGGAGGAATTGTGCCCAGCTGGAATGGAACCCTTAAAAGCAAAACATTGCAGAAATATGTGTTTTTCTACTGATTAAGTTAAATCTTTGCTGTACACTTTGTCCCTTACAAGTACTTTTGCTGAATTGCTTTTTGTTATTAAATTTGTGCATATTATATTCAAGCTAGAGGCTACCTTGCCTGTCAGGTAAGGATACAAATTAAAATCTTGGACCAAGAAATGAAGTATTCCTTAGCAAGTTATAAAAACAACATCAATGAGCAGTTGGTAAAGCAATTAGGGTCCCAAGCTGAAGCATATAGCAAACACTGTGACCTTAGACATTCTCATTTGATTTACAGCAGTGTTGGAAAGAAACTTAACTAGGTGCCATGGGGCTCCAAGAACAGTTGAGTCAATGTATTGTTTAAATTGTTATGGATGTTAATCAGATTAGCAATTTGATGTTGAGACCTGCAGAGAGAAGTGGGTGTACTCTTTGAAGCCCTGCACTGGAGAAATTGGTGAGGTCCTACTGAGTCCCAGAATCCTTATCACAACAGCTGTGAAACAGCAAAGGAATTATCCTATCTGATTTTGGAAGTAACAGCCACCAACATTCATGAACTGTCCAGTACAGACACAACAACTGGGGCATGAATGTCATACGCACTGGTATATCCCAGCATCAGGTCTCTTATCAGGTGCTAATCATTTTGCACCAATGGAGTGGTGTCAAGTCAGAAATATTCAATAGAAAAATGGAGTTGCTATTTCATTCCTAACCTACCTACTGCTCATTACCAAAATAGCTGAGCAACTTTCATACAAATTAGGACAATGAGTAACACCTTTAGAAGATTTTAATGAGCCCCCACCACTTTGCCATAGTCTAGGCTGAAACACAAGAAAATAAGCACAAAATCCCTGTAAGAAGATTTTGGGGGTTTGGGGGGTTTTGTTTGTTTGGGGGGTTTTTGTTTGTTTGGTTTGTTTTGGGTTTTTTTTGTCTTGTGGAACTACAGCTCTCGTGCTTTTGGGAAATATGACAACTGACTGTTTTAATAATGTTATGGCAAGGTATTAAGCTTTCTCCTTGTAATCCAATTTATATATTTTTTTTAATTCAAACCAATTATACTCCTAAAATCTTTAATCAAATCTATAATCTTTGTCATTCAGTATCCACAAAATTCTGTTTGAAGTGCTCATATATACACTGATTTTGCTGAAACAGAGCTAGAGAAAGGAGAGATCGATTTTCTGAATCCACTTTTCTTGTTGCTATATCGGTTTCTACGGAGGTCTGGCAGGCTTGATCTTTAATCTTTCAGAGATTAAAATAGGTCTCCTACATGTCACTATTGCAGTTATAAAGCAGGCCATCAAATGAAGTTGAATCCTTAAACCAATCCAGGAGCTGAAACTTCAAACTTGTCATTTTCTGTGGAAAAAAAGCAAATGGAATTCTAAATTATGAAGGATCTTACTGAAACCTCCCACCTAGTCCCAAGCTCACAATAGACAAAAGCAATGTGCATCCCCAATGTCAGTGCACCAGTGTCCTTTCACTCCAGCCAAGTGTCTCTCAGAAAATTCCCTGATGTCAAAAAGCCCAACTTTTGCAGAAAGGAAGATGATACAAAAAATTTCCTGGAGGGAAATTCTCGTTCCAGAGATTTGTCTATTGCAGCCTTGACAATAAGCTATTCAGACACTTTCATTTTTCACATGTCCCAGATGAGAACCCTAGCTCTGAGACTCACAGATATTTTGGAAGGAAAAAGGATTTTGTTTTGTTTTTTTACCAGGGGTGGGAACAAAAAAAAAACCCTAAGCAGTTAAAAGCTTTGTTCTTCAGAGTAGGACAGGAAAGCTTCTCTCCCCATTCTTGTGCTCCCATGTGCTCACAATGCATTATGGAGTCCCGATGTCCATGTGGGTGTTACAAAAGTTTGTAATTTTATCCCTGTGACTTCCATCAAACAGATGAAAATGATACAGTGCATCTCATTCCCACTTCTCATCCACAGGCTCTTTATGCACATCTCTGACTCTCATTTCCATCTTGAATGTCTTGAGCGATCTGTGTTCATAGAAGGCTCATGGACATTTTTTAACATGTGCCTGGTTTAGGAAACTTTGCTAGAAAAAAAAAATAAAATTAATGCCCTAGGCTGTCTTCTGAGAAGATTAGCAAGTGCAAAATACTGAAATGAGAAACAGTCACATCAATACACGAGGATTAGTTCCAACAGAGAGAAAAGAATGTTACTGCACCTGTGCCAGGTTTAATTGCTATGAAGACTGTAAGTGGCTTAACTTTGGCATTTTCTCATCAAACCAGAATGGAGCAGGCTATATCCATGGCATCTCCATATGCCTCTGTATCAGTGGAAAAATATTATTGCAATGAAAAATGAACACATTTTATTTGTTCTTCCTTGTTAAGCACAAGTCAGTTCTACCACCTGGAAGGCTAGTGTGCTGTGTCTACAGGCTGCTTTGTTTCCACTCCAGCACTAGGGCTCTGCAACAGCCTCAGCTCCCTCAAAGTTACTTTTATATCTACTAGGAGCTATTTACAGTTCAAATGCACTGAGAATACAAAGGTCATTTACAGTTAGTACTGCCAAAAAATGTAGTGGCCCATTATAATTTAACTAGTACTTCTGCACAGCTTTCAGTGCCGTGGATGTAATACCAAGCATATATATATAGGGGAAGGGCAATGTGTGGCATTTTTTGTAACTGCATTCATAAGTTTTGGGATAAATTCTGCACCTCCTGCACTACAAACCTATTGAAGTCCTTGGAGTTTTGGGCTATATCTGAGGCAAAGATATATTTTCCGAAATTATTCACACAAAATTTGCAATTAAGAAGATCCTCCATTCTGAAATGTAACCCAGGACAAGAGGGATGACTCATCAGCTACCCAGGCATGGAGGAACCGAAAATGACACAGGGACATACATCACTGCTGAATATTATTTCCTTTGAAACAACTGGTGCCTGTTTCCTCTCCTTCCAAACAGACTGCTAGCTAATGATTACATGCCAAAATAACTGCCTCACATGAATATAGACGTATAATGTCATCAATCTATCTGAGAGCTCCTACACTCGGTACAGTTAGAAATCTTTACTTTCATTATTACCATCTTCCTTTTTCATACTTCTGCTACTTTTGCCACCTCCTCCTCCTCCATTCCTGTATGTACACACTTCTTTAAAATACTACTGATTAAATAATAGTTGGTGTAATCACAAGAAAATCAGCTTTTCCTGAGAGCCTCACATCTCCTGAACAGTGTTTCAGGTATACATGTGTAATGTTGTTATGTAACCAGCAAAAGGTGTAAGAATGTGTATGTGTCCGTGACGGCATACAGTTAGCACTAAATCCTCACTGGTGTCTTCCTCAGTGCAGGGTAATTACTGTGGTTTATACCAACATAAAGCTCTCTTTTATTCACTACCTATTTTGATACTTCTTAAAGCAGCTGGACTAACATTCACATTTTAATGCATCTTTTAAAGGCAGCTTTCAAAACTAAAAACTAGTTTGAAAAAAAACATTATGACCACTGTAAAGAAAAATTTCATTAATAGATTACCTATTTTTATAAATTCAGAAACTGATACCTATTAACAGAAAACCACTTTTGAAATGCTAAGCAACAGTGATTGTATGTCATATGTATATTAAGTACTTTGTGTCTGTGTTACTGCCTGCTGAGAATTGTGGTGCCTAGAAGGCAAGAAGAATCTCAAGGATTAACTACCAATAGTTAAAAATAGTTTTTGCTTTAAATTTCTATGTTGTGTGCAAGGGTGTGTTAAACAGAGGTTTTACTTAATGTTTTACTTGGCAGCAATGACAAGATTTAGCCAGCTACTCCTACATGTGATCTTTTTTTAATTGCAAAAATTAATTTTCTTGTAATCATGAAACCACATCATTTTGATGGGCTGTACATCAAAACCGAGAATCTGAGTGAGTGCCAGGAAGTGAGCATCCGGGAGCACCACAGCACCCTCCCAGGGTGGGCTTAGCCTCAGAGAGATAGCTCATGGACAGGGAAGTATATGAGACTTAAGATCAGTTCTCTGTTATAATTCTGAAAAAAGTCTGAAAAAGTCTTATGTGATATTGCATCAGTAGAGATAACAGGAGAAAAATCATGGCTTATATAATTACCTAAGGCAGATCCAGAACCTAGTAGCTCCTTAATGCGGAAAGACGTTGCCTGCGTGAGGGCTAAGGAGCACAGGACATTTAGGTGCACAATCCCAGCAGGAAGCTTAAGGTTGACAACCTGCTGCACACAAACTGAGGAAAAGTGGAGCGAGAGTGTGGTGCTTGTTTACTGCCCCATAACCTTGGCTGGGGTAGATTAGGTGGGTGCAATGACATCAGTTAGCCAGGGATTTTTCCTTTTGATTGCCTGGTTTTAAATTTTTAAACATCCCTTGGCTAGAATTTTCTCCTTTATTTCTGAGACTGCCCAGTAGAAGCAAAAGTGATTTAGTGAGAGGAAAAAAGTACTCATTTCCTACCACAGGACTCATACCTCCTGCACGTTATCCCACGTATTTGGACATAAGACTGTAATCCTGAAAGAGTGCCAAGTGCACAGCATGTTGAAGGCTGCTTGCCACAAAGAAAGTTGAAGCCTTACCCAAGTGGATGAGGAGGGTGAGAAGGGTGGGTAGGGAGTTAAACCTCTTTCACAGAGTTATTTAACATTTCAGAATACACTACTGGATTTGCAATCAGTTTGGCAGTGGAGTCTTATAAGCAAACAGACGTCTCTTTTAAGAAAACCTTTGTATGTCTGAACAGAAAGAGGTTTGTCCTCAAGCAGGAAGCCTAACGCAGAGCTTACACAGCAATATATTTTCAGTCATGTGACTGAGACAATAAACATGTATCTTTTGATCTTTGTGGCAACAGTGCATGAGTTGTAGTTTATGCTGGGATAGAATGAGGCGCAAATCTGCCAGGAGTGAGTCAGTACGCTGGTGTGTTTACACACATCCTAAATTTCATCAGGCTGAGTCTAGGGAACTTCAAATAAATGTCTAAAGAACCCATAAAAGTATTCCAGCAAGCATGATTGTTTAAGTCCCTATGTCAAAACACAGGAACATGCAGTCTATTTTGTATTAAATATTTTTTTGTTTTCCAACTATAAATGAAATCTCTTTAAAATGTGTGTTTCTGTAGGCATACATTTACCAGCAGTCTTTTCCTCTTCATATGATGCAAAGAGAGACAGTAATATCTCTCCTGGGATGAGAGAAGGCATGGGTAGAATTTTAAAATAGCATTAAAAATTATCTCTTATTAATTTCTGTCACATTCAAATTTGGGCAATATCCTCTGGCCATTTAATAGCAGTGCTGCCATTATACCTTGTCTTATGACATTACACAGCTAACCACACTGGTACATTATTTCCTAGACCGCCTCTGTTTACAAATCAAAGTGCCTCGCTTATGCACAGCCTGCTGAAATGCAGTGCTGTTATTAGGAAATGTGAGTGGGCTGAAGTGGGGATCCCTGTAGAGTTAACTTGGCAGCCTTCAAGATCCCGGCTCAACCTGATATAAAAAGTGAGTCATCAGTTTACCCACACAGCAGGCTCTCACTTTGTACTTTTCACTGCAAGCAGCTCAGCAGAGAGCCAGGAGATCCAGCATTTGCTTCTCTAATTAATAACCAGCTGAAAGGAATTCCTTGTTAAGGAAGACTTGAGGTTTTTTGTTGTTATTGTTTGTTGGTTGGTTTGGTTTTTTGTTTGTGGGTTCTGGGTTTTGGTGTGGTTTTTTTGGTTTTTCCTTGTTTTTTTTTTTGTTCTTCAGTGTTAAATGCTGGTAAATAACAAAAGCACAAGTCAGTTCTACCACCTGGAAGGCTAGTGTGCTGTGTCCACAGGCTGCTTTGTTTCCACTTCAGGTCTAGGGCTCTGCAACAGCCTCAGGTCCCTCAAAGTTACTTTTATATCTACTAAGAGCTATTTGCAGTTCAAATCTTTTGTTCATGTTAATTTGGGACCAGCCTCTTTTCCCAAGAACCGTGAACTGTGTTGTACTCTTTGAGGGTGTTGGGCAGAAGGTGCGCCAGTGCTCAGGCCTCTGAGAAGTAGAAGAATCATAGTACCATAAAGCCTCAGGGTGACCGTCCCTTCCAGGTTAAATGAAAAATACCAGGTATACTTCCTGGTATACATTTGAAATATCTAACTAACTGGTCTTTCATGCAATATTTTCTTGTTCTAGTGATTTTGTAGCAGCACCAGGCAGCATGTAAAAGTAGCTTGAGGAGCTAGGACTCTTTCCTACACTCTGAAGCTGTCTTGATACTGATCTTGCTTTTCTCTTGCCTTTACCTCAGTCCATCAATCACATTTATATGCTTCTCTGTAACTGAGGCAACTCTTCTGTCTCTTTTACAGCCTCAGCCAAAAGTTCATAATCCACATGTCCATTTCCTTGATTTATAAATACAATTTATTGAGAGGTATGTCTTTCAGACTGCACTTTCTGTTCTTCTTTTAGCCCCCAACTTAAGGTGACACCTATATGAGCTAAAGTTGAAGCATGTGGATTTCAGTGGGACTTGGGCATCTAAACATGGATGCTTTCCTGAAGCAGAGCCTGCTCTTTTTGTCAGTGTTTCCTGGTTGTGAGGAGAACAGAAAACAGTATGATATTTCACTGGTGGTCCTACTGTAGTTGCACAGACATGCAGGAAAAAAACCAATGTCGCAAGTGCACAAAAAAGTCAATGCCACCATTATTTTGACTTCAGAATTTACACTTACCAAATTCTGTGTTCCCTAAATAGACAGTTTTCCAGTGTCTCTTTATTTGCTTTTCATTGTGTTCAAAACACACTAGTTTGATGTACCTTTCTCAGTCTGGTCTTTTCCTATTTATGCCTGTAACAGACATTTCATTATATTAATTTCAGTACAATGGTATAGTCTTGCTTCATGCAACTGCAAATCCACTAAAAGCAAAAGCATGCTTTAGTTTTGCTGATATTCAATTTTGCTGATACTCAGGCCAAAGGGGTTTTTTTTCTGTTTAGATACTGCCAAAGACAAGTCACTGGAATAGGTGGGAAAACAAAAATGTTATATATGAAAATGGTATAAGAAGGGAGGAAAAGAAGATGAAGAAAACGTAAATCTTCCTCAACAACCAAATGATTTGGATTATGAAAATGAGAGTGTCTTAAGTCAAGTGCCTCTTCACCCTCTAAGTGTGCTATGAAATGTGATCACTTGTCTTGAATATGCTCCATCCTAACAGCAACATTCTTGAACTTATAAACACTATTAATTGTGTCAAACTTGGAATCTGAATCCTGCAAACTCTTCCTATGTTAAACTGAATGGGACTCATTCATAGCTGGGGTAGGTTTGAATGAGCTCAGAGTGATTATGTTAGGCAGGACTATTTTTTAATGAATAAATTCTGCTTTCTTTTCTCAACAAACCTTTAAGTTAGATCTTTTCAAGTAGTCTGACAGACAACAAGACCCCTTTTCTACATGCCACAGTTAGGCTGACAAATTCATGTAACATTAGAGACCACTGCTGATACAGAATTTTTCCAAAGGAAGAGCAACGTCTATGTGAAGTTATTAGAAGCCTTTCCAGGCACTGTTATCCATTTGTGCTGCAGGTAAAGCCTCTGTCATTAGATGGAATATAGTTTTTATTCCCAAAGATGAGGTCAGCATCCCTTTTACATCTTGACCTACACAAAAACATAATTATAGGAATAGAGAGGAATACAATGAAAATGCCCTTCCTCTAAGTTCACCTTCAATGAACAAGCTAACATATAAATAGTGACCAAATCAGAACAAAAGGTCTATTCCACACTGCAGTACAGGTACTGCTTCTTAAATTTGTCCCTCAGTTTTGCTGGCTCAGATGTCCCACACAGCAGTTCTCCATAGCAGCACACTGACAGTGTGAATTAAGCTTCAGCCTGAGACATAGAGAAACACCCTGGGAAAAGACCAGTGTGGTCAGCTAGGCATGAAAATAAAATTTTAGATGAAGTTTGATTCTGCATTTTATGCTTTTAATTTTGTTTTTAGAGCTGTAGTCTAATCTTTTTACCTTGCATGATTCCTTGCTTAGTACAGCTTATTCAACATGTGATCAAAGGGATGCAGGTAGTAGCCATGCCTACAGATCCAGAAATGGCTACAAAAGGACAGAAAATGATGACACTGCAAATAATTGCAAAACCAAAAATGACCCAGGAACAGAAAATTAAGTCAATGATAACTAAAGTTTGTAAAGACAATTATTAAGAAAATAAAAAGAGGAGGG
>WUAM01000179.1:11786007-11798797 GCA_024336885.1 Actenoides hombroni | reverse complement strand
TTCTCTTCCCCTTTGGGGAGGGAGGGGGGTTAACAGAGAGCATCTGTTATAGGTCTAAGGGGCTGCCCTAACCCTAAACTGTGACATATGTATATCATACTTCTTCATTATTAAACTCCTCCACAGAATTAATAAGTGCAGTAGTATAGTATGAAGTACTTGACTGACATTGAATTCTTCTTGTTTGCAAAATGTGGTGGTTTTAACAAATAATATGATCATATTAGACTGATATGATGACCCTAACTAAAGCCATATTGCATTTTATACCACTTTTTGGGTGTCTCCATAAATTTATTTTGTCCTTTAAACTTTGTTCTACAGTTCTCCATGCCTCTTGAGCTCCAGGTGATAGATCTAGCTGGTTTTCCTCTTTCTTCACTCCTGGTCAAAGAGGAGAATGTAAGCACCTGTCAAATGCCATATATTGTTTAAAATCCTTGCCATGGGTTTTATAGTTTCATGTGTGAGTTCTTTCATTATTCTGAGAGAGATCTTGGTGTTAATTCATGCTCACTACATTTACCTTCATTTGGATGTGATCATTTATATTTATACCCCCTAATTCTCTTCAGTCCTTCTGCCTTACATCCTCAATCCCAAAGACTTAATCTAATTAGAGAGTATCCCTAGAATATTTTTAATACTTCCCTTTCTTCACTGCATCTCTGCATCTCTCTGTGTTGTTTGTTTTTATGGTCAAGGTAGTGTTTATAGTGTAAATTATTTTGCAAGCCCTGGTTCAAGTTGTCTTTCACCGAAATATGAGTCAAATGGAAATGTTGAACTTCAGTGTTTTGTGGGACATCTTGCCATAATGGACACATTATCTAGACTTCCTGATTGCAAAACATATTTTGAGGACATGTTAGCACTCAGACATGCTATCATTTTGCTCCAGTTTTATTTTCATTCTTGATTTGAGCTTAATCTCTGCTGATAAACTGAAGATAATGGTTGCTGAGTGAAAAAAAAAAAAAAAATTGTTACAGTGTTTTATAGTGTCATAGCTACAAGATGGAGAAAAGTGACATATGAATTTCTGTTGATGGCTTAAACACATCTCACAGCAGGGAAATGCTGGGAGGTGGCAACACCTGTGCCTTCTGCATACTGGAGAGAAGGGTAGTGTAACATTAGAGCAGCCCTTGCAGATTAAGATAGGATTTGTGCCAAGCATTGGCACAAATATTCTGAGTAGCCAGGCAGGAGTCTCTGTTCCATTCATAACTAGAGCAAAGGTAACTTGGAGCGTTTGGTCAAGCAGAGCTGGTCATCAGAAAGAAGAGGCTGAACCTGTAAAATGTGACACACTTGAGACCTCTTGTTTACGAGGCTTTAGGTTAAGCACATGTATCATTATTTGCATTCTCTTCACATGAATTCTGTAGCTATTATTAGAGCTTATGACTTACAAAAGCTGAGTTATCAAAGTGCTGAGTTGCTGGGACAAGCACCCCCATCAGCTTTCTTTTTTGTTTTTTTTCTTCAGCATTTAGCTTCACCCTAGTTTATTCCTGATTATATTAGTACAACACAACCCTGCTTGAGATAAATAACAAAATAGATCTGTCTTTATTAACACAGAATATGCCAGTTTCATTCACTATACATCATTCTCTTTTATTCCCCACTGTGGCTACCTTGAAAATACGTAGACATTTGTTTAAAATATGTTTTTAGACAGTATAAAAGCAATTGAATGTAGCTGTGTGCATGGAGATGTTTTGTCCTCAGGAAGCAAGTGACATTTACATCTTCTTGCCTTCTAAAAAGTGATTTTGGGGTATTTTCATAATCCAGAAAGTTCTTTTAAGTATTTTTAGCCTCAGGATTGTGGGAGGAGATTGTGATATTTTGTGCCAAATTTTTCAGAAGGTATATTGCCAAAATGTCTGTGTAGAAAGAGAAAAAAGTATTTGAAAAATAAAAATAGCTCTTTTAACTTAAATTTCAACTGTTACACGCATGCTCTCCTTCATTCACAGAAATGCCATAGACTGACACACACTTTGTAATTTCCCTGACCCAGATGATTTTCTAAACATATGGCTGTTGACAGTAAAAATTTAGAGAGAACTATTACCGAATCTGCTTTTTCTCTACTTTTCTTTTTCCTTTAGAATCACTTTTTTCCTGTTCCAAACTATCACAGGCATTTATAGAATTGTATCTCAGAAAACAAGAATTTCCACATATTTCTCACCTCTTAGCATTCTTATCACCTGTAATTATTCAAAACAATAAATCCCTGGATTCCTTTTCTCAGAAAAAAAACCCAACCACAAAGTAGAAATTTGAGACTGTGATTGATTACAGACTACAGAAGATCAAGATTATTCTGAAGGAAAAGTCTTACAGATAAATGGATAATATTTACTTACACTTGCTGACATGGGATTGAAAGATTCCGTTTCTGCTTTTGTGACCACTGGCTTCACTCATGAGAGCTGGGTGAAACTGGGTAGAAATGGATTAGAAACACAAATAAAGTCCATTTTCCACTGTCCAAAGAATGCATGCACAACACAAAAGGAAACATTAAACGAGATATTAAAATATCTTTCTGTTTTTGAGCTTGACCCAGCATTCCCTTATTCCATTACACTGGAGTTAATGGTGCTGCTCTGCTCCCATAAGGACAATTTAAGCTATTATTAGTAAGAAACAGTTCTCTTCCTTACACGCTGCTCATCTGAGGAGTGCAGAGGAAACCTCCGCAGGACCGTGTGGCGGGGCTGGGTGTAGGCACAGCCCCGGGCCGGTGCTGGAGCCGGAGCCCCTCGCCGTGCTCCGGGCAGAGCGCAGCGGGTCACGGCCGCCCCGCACCCGTCGCCCCGCCGCGACGCCAGCGCGGGCAGCCGGAGCCGCACGCCGCTTGGTGGGGAGGAGGATACAAAACAGCTGCTGCCAGCAGAATCGTGCCTCCGGTTCATGTGCTTGGAGGCACGCGGGGAAGGATTCGGAGTTGACCCATTGAAGTCTCTTGCCTGAATGACAGCCACTCTTCAGGGTGGGAGCGATATGGCTTTGCTAGAAATCGGCAGCTAACTTTTCTTTGTAGTTTCAGAGCTTTTCTTATATTTCTAAGACTATCCCCTTTTCCTCTGCAATAAAGTGGCTGTTGTATTTACTCATGCTGTGCTGGAATGTTTTTTTTTCTTTACAATGAAATATAAATTATACTAAACCTTTCAATCTTTGTTTATTACCTTTATTTTCCACCACATTTTCTTTGCTTGCTTTTGTGCCCCAAATTTTTATTTTCATTCTATTCTAATTTTCAGTCATTTTGCAAACAAACATCTGAGGTAGTTTGAACCACAAATGGCTCACATCACAGTCTGAGTAACAAACATTTATTGATGTTTGTACTCTTTTGGTAGATTTTTACTTCCTTTGTATTTCACTTAAGAGTTACACTGAACATCTGCACATCTTGAAGAAAAAACCAAAGATAAAAGAACCTGTATTTTGATTTATATTAACATTTGTTCGCACACAGGAAAAAAAGACAAAGAAAATCAGAAAAAGGTAAAACTCCTACTTCATTCATTTATGGGGGTTTGTAATTACATCACTTATTTCAGGTACCACTTCAATTGAAGATGTGAAAAATTAAATCTTGGTGAAGATCTTTATATTCAGGTAGGTGGATATTCTGTGTGCTGTTAACATGTTGTGTGTGTCAGATGACATATGTGTGAAATGATCTTGAATGTAGCTGAACAGCTAAAAAATACAGATTCCAATAGCTAAAGAGATTAGAACTCAGCTCACAAACAGCCATATTTGATTCCTAGTGACCAGCAGTTAAAAACATAATTATTTAGAAAACACTTCATTGGATGAGTGACTTCTTTTCAAATTAAATGGCAGGCATCCTTAAACTGTAATTTACTGGCACAGCTGAATTCCCCAAGGTAACAAAACAAACTCCAGGGTAGCATCGAGGAATGCTTGGTAACCCACTATCACCAGACAGCAACAAGCCTGCAGTGTCTGTGACTTGGGCAGGCATTGGAGCTCAGACCTGCTGCAAATTGCTCGCTGAAGCTGCCACTGGAGAGAGAATAAAACTCCCTGTTCTCCTCAGCTTACTGATATTTGGGGAAGATCCCTCCTGACATACACTGGCTTTATATGACTTAATATTTTTTGTCCTCATGATATTGATAGAGCAAAAGATAACACCGGAATTTGAAGTCCTGGAAGAGCTGACCAAGGGAGACCAAGAACTCCTCGACTTTCATTTGGCCTCTGCAATAACTTTGGTTGCACCAATGGGCAGGTGCTTCCTTATTTTGTCCTTCAGTTTCTGATGCTGCTGGGCTCTTTGCAGGAGCTTTTTACCTTTCTGCAGAAATGTTTGCTTTCATTAAGGCCCTGGTTTTGCAACATACTTGGGAACTTTTTTAATTGCAGATCATCAGCAATCACATTGCCCAGAAGTTTGGTACCTGCTCTGCTGAGTCAAAGCTGCAGTTACTGGTTTCATTTAAACACTGTGAGGAAAATGGAGCGCCATTTTCACCTCCATTTTTAAATGTATGAGCCTCCTATATTTCCCACATGCTAAAAAGTCCCTTTCAGTAGATCTTAAATATTCCTACCACATTAATTAAAACTTATCTTTTTGTATAATCCCATTTTCTCTTTAAGTCTCATGAACTGCTTGCTCCCTGTCCCTACCTCACGTCAAAGCTTTTCTTGTCTTAGGGCTCTCTCTGCTCCTGACAGCACCTTGCTCTCAGTTCTTCATTATTACTGCTAATTACCTGTGAGCATAACTGCCAGGTTTTTTCAGGGGGCCAGCATACTGGGGTGAAGATACCCTATTTGGCAGCTTTTATATATAGGAAGTTTGTTGAGTTGAATCCCCACCCTTCTTGTCCTTCCATCCTTGATTACTGTTAGTATTCATCTAGGAATTTCACTGCTCTAATTTGAAGAGACTTCCTCCTCAGCCATGTAATGTTGTTGCTTATCCTTTGGTCAACCTAGGATTTTTATGTGCTATGAAGTAGCTTATGTGACTATAACCCACATTTGTTTCAGCATTTAAATGTCTCTCCACTGTAAGAAACATAGTTTGCTTTTGGAGGTACTTACAAGAAAACTGAATGAAACAGGAACATATGTGCAAATTAAGTTTAGAAGTCATGGATATGATTTTTCCTCACTATATATTCCTAAAAAAAATGGTTCTATGACTCCAATACAGTGAAAATGTCTGAGGGTCAAATTCAACACTTGCTTAAGAGGCTACTAAGTTTATGTCTGAAAGCTGATAAAAAATAAATGAGGGATATTTGTCACATGGGGAAGATGTGATTCTCATTTTCATGCGTAGAAAGCTCACTATACCCACTCAAAGTCTGTTTGCACTGCCAAAGGATTATTAAGAGATTGAAGTGCAGATGAGAAACGGCCCCAAATTAAGGCAAGACAGGCCAACAAGGAGCTCTAAGGCTTTGTGCTATTCTTTACTTCAAGTATTTCCAGATAAAAGTTCAAGGATGGGAGGCTAGCACAAAGCGTGAACTAATATATTCATGATGCAAACTTCAGGATCACAAATGACTTATTATTTCCTAATTTGCTTTCAAGTGCTGCCTGCCCCAAAGGGCCAGATCTTAACTGTTCAATTTTCTCCATTGACTCTAATTAAGTTTTTCCTTGGCTCATTATCCTGGTGAACTTGAAGGACTTTTTTTTTTTTTTTTTTTAAATCTGCTTTTCTCACCAGGTGGAGTGTTCCCTGGAAACCCTGAAACTTATGAACTTTCCAGTACATTTTACAAGATACTTTTGTCTACATGTATGACTGAAGATGGAGGCATTCCACAAATCCCCAAGTAGAAATCATTTTATTAGCCAGTTTGTGCACTGTATACAGGAGAATATGGGATTATTTGTTAAGAAATTTACTGCCAAAAAATTTATGGCAGTAATATAAACTCACAAGTGTCCCTTTCTGCTGAGGGGGAATTCACTTCAGTAGCCACATGACTGATGATGTGACAAAGTGTGATAGGGAATGCAGCTGCTGGACCAGAAAAAAGTAGTTCCTAAAACCCAAAGATAGAATAGAGAAATACCTTTGAAAGGAAATAATGTATTATTATTATTATTGTGCTAAATAACAATACCTTCAAAAAGCCGGAAGATAACTTAGTTGTTTTTCTTGTCTATATTAGTTTAGAACAGGTAAAAATATTAAAGCCTTTTTTATTTTTGTATTAATTATATCTACCTCTTTGAAAATTATTTTTCCAAAATATTATTTTTTTTACACTGTAGCTATACTTAATTAATTTGATTTGTCTTTAATTAAAAATGATTCCAGCTTATGCAGTTTTCAAGGCACTGCATGATGCTTTTGTGTTTAAAAGTCTGTGTTTGACAACCTAAGTTTTATTAGTCATTTCTACTATCCACATAAGGTAACGCTAGGGAAATTCTGTGCTGACATGTTTCTCCTTTAAATCAGAGTGGTTATTTTTGGCTTTTACTCTTTGTCAATTTTAGTTTTTTCCAGCACCTTCTCTCCCCCTTGCTTCTTCCAGTCTTCTCTTCTCCTACTCCCCCAAAGCATGGAGGATTTCCAGATTGGATTTGAACTCTGCAGCTGGCTACTCTGTCAAGAACCAGCTGAACCAAAACTCCAGACTAAGGCTGAGTGAATAGTTAATGGATGGGTTTTTTTGACCTGAAAAACCAGCCCCCTCTCCCAGAACTTTATCTGAAGTCAAATGAACCTTTCCATTCAGTCTCCAAAAATTGCTTTACTTTACAGTCTGTTAATTTCATTTTGGTTTTTTTGTATTTTTGTATTCAATTTAGGCAACTTTGATCTCAAATCACTGTTTTGAAACAAAACATTCTGTTTTGAAATAAACTGAAATGAAGTATTGTAACATAAAAAGAAAAACCTCCCTCTTTTTTAGCCAAAACTATTCACTGCACTTGGCAAAAATTCGTGGATAGTTTTGATCAACCTAGAACCAATTTTCTTTGTCAAATAAACAGTTTGCCTGGGGAAAAAAAAATCCATATGTACTCTGTATATAATATACAAATACTCTATGTTTGCATATGAACAATGATTATCTGTAAGAGTAAGCCTACCACAATGTAATTCCCTTTGAACTCAATTATCCTAATGCAGAAGCCATAACTAAGATACAAGTGCTTTTGTTTCTATGTTTAATGAAGACAAAACTCTGTGGCCATAGTGGAGTAAGGAATGTGTCCATGTCAGCTTGTTCCTACCTGTTCCCAGAGAAAAGGAGACACAAGGTACCTGCTAACAGTGGGGCAGGTTTCTCCTTCCCTGATACCTCTCCTGGCATCAAAAGCCAGCCTGGCTTTTGACAGCTTAAGCAAAGTAGGCAGCTGGGGCATTTTTTGCTGTGTTCAGGATTTTGCAGAGCCAGGCAGCTGCCTGCACTTGCCAGGAGCTGAGCGGGTCTGAAGTGTGGCCGTGTCTGTGCTCTTGGGGAGACGTGGCTGTGCAAGCGCGTCAGCCTGGCCTCAGCATTCAGCCTTGCTAGCCCCAACTCTCCTCAGCACCACTGAAAAGAAACAGGCCCTGTTATAGAGTCAGTTGTGGGACCAATTTCAAAAGGCTTTTGGATGAGATGACCTCCTTCCTCCACTAACTATAAAGAGGTGAGCTAGGCTTTGAGTGATATAAAATGACCTACATTTTGTGTGTAAAAAAGAGAGCCAAGAAACTACCATTCACCTTTTTTCTTTTAATAACTATCCTAAAATAAACTCTCCCTAGTTGTGGCTGATAGCACGGAAACACTTCAGTTTAAACAGGGCAATGCTCTTAAGGAGACGGGGTGACTGCTGGATTTGCAGTACAGCAACAGCCTGTTTGTCACCCGGCACACTCTAAGGCGTCTCTCCTAACATCTGTACAAAGAAAAATACTGCTTGTCATATGTTTCAGCATTTATATTTCTTCCCAAAGGTAAATTAAGATGTTGCTTTTAGCATTAGTTTTGTTTAATGTTATTCAGATTTCAGCTTCAGCTATTTCACACCTTTCAAATTCATAAACATGCAAATGTTTTGAAGGATGTTGTTTGGATTCCTTTTGGCTTTGTGGTATCTGGCTCTGTATTTGTTTATGGCTTGGCTTCTATGTTTTCGAATTTGACTCCTGATTTCATTTACAGTATTTACCTCTTTTTTTATCCTCCATATTCTTTAGCTGAAAACCTGGTGCATTAGAAACTCTTTGTAAAGAATATATGCTGTTCTGTAGCTGTGGTTAGGAGTTAGGCAAGCTTGAAGCTAAAAAAAGAGGACAGAGGATTTGTTAAAAGTATGCATGTAAAATAACAGGAAAT
The DNA here is from genome assembly GCA_024336885.1 of Actenoides hombroni. Lineage (NCBI taxonomy): Eukaryota > Metazoa > Chordata > Aves > Coraciiformes > Alcedinidae > Actenoides > Actenoides hombroni. The sequence goes on along the minus strand of WUAM01000179.1, from coordinate 11,790,431 downwards.
ATTTTGATTTCATTCTATATTGCAGAGAACAGAAGGATTTTCTGCAAACTTCTGTGGAGAAAATTACTCCGTAGCAATAATGGTTTGAGGTACTAGTCACTGAATTTTGAGTTGATTAAAGCAGGGACTTGGGCTCTGCTTTTCCTCATCCAGGTGGCCATCTCACAGGGCACTGGCAGGAGAGGAACCATGTTATTTTTGTCAAAAAATTCATCTTTGACATCAAATCTTTTTTGGGATGTGAGAATCTCATCCAAGCTGCTGCTATTGCTATTCCTGCTGCTGTGGGTCCATTGTAACAAGTTTGCGTGCCAGGCCTTTTTTTTTTTTCACAAGAGGAAGTTTAGACCACAATCTTTAGACCAGTTTTGCTTGTGACTTACAAAGTAAATACCATAAATAGTTAATGTTTGGAATTCACAGATGGAGAAGATGAAAGCGCAGAAAAAGTTAAATGGCTTGCTAAAAGATGAAGCGTGAGCCAATGGCAGAGCCAAGAAAGGCACCTTAGACTCTCATTTTAGTGTATAACTCCAGCCAAGACCATTCAACCTTCAAAAGGGAAAACTGTATTTTGTAAAACTGATTACAGTTTTGAAGATTGTGGCTAAAGTATGAAGCTCTTTTTGTCAAATTTTGGAATAACCTGTAGTTCCTTATCAAGACAGCGCTGTTTTGAATCACCTCTGGGGACTGATATATTTCAACCCTAGGGATAAAAATGTTACAGACTTTGGAAGTACGTTCCAGACATCGGATCACAAAAATGTGAAAGCTGGGTCCTGTTTCCAGTCAGAAAGTCTAGATATGGGACGTTTTTGCTTGTCTGCTCTTGAAAAAGAGAAGTATGTTTTTATTGGAATCCAGTGGCCCCTTTACATTGGTTTAAGTTCTTTCCACTATCTGCATGTCAAATGTAAAATATAGTACTTAGGTTTCAGGGATTCAACATGGCAAATACTCAGGAAAGTAGAAAGACAGAAGGCTGTGGCTCCCAACCTTTCCCGATACACGTCTCCACTTAGCAATATTACAGCAGAGGTGCAGATACCAATATAGAGACTTATAGACAGTTACTTCTCTTTACCTCCTCAGATGTAGCTTTGTGGTCACTGTTTCTCTTCATACTACAGGCTAAGGGCATAGGGCTAAGGTAGGTAATGTTTACACCCTAGCAGCAATTTATCTCCAGGACAGGATTACTTTCCTTACCATAGAGAAACTGGGTCCAAAACTAGATAGACTGAGACACAGACTTTTTTAGTGAAGCTATAGCTAAATAACAATTGCCTAAATTAATCCATTAATATTTGGTACTTTTAAATTACGTGTGGTGCTCTTGTCCTAAAACAGCTTTTAGAAAATTTCTCATTAAAACACGGCAGACATTTAGTTGAATCACAGGCTGTTAAACCTTCACTTAAATGAAAGAGGACAATCATCCTTTCAGCAGAAGGAACAGCAAATGAGGCCAGGCCAGTGGTCAGAGAGCATCATTCTGGTCTTGGGAACAGTGTCATTACATAAGTTGGTCTCATGCAACACCTCTGTCCTGCTGCAGCACATCCTTCCATAGCTTAAATGAAGATGTTATCTCCCAAATCCCGTTTTGGTCTTTATATATACCCCTGGGAGAATTCTTCCAGGTTTGTCAGTCTCACGAGCAACAAGAAAAATAATTGTCCATGGCTTTTTTTAAGTACAGTACTTTATCATGTGCTTACAGATAAGAAACTGCAGCTGTCCCACAAACAGTGCTGTCTCAGGGGTGCTGCGTGACTCCAGTGCCAGCAGAAATGGACATTCACAGCAATCTCTACACATGTCACAGGAGCAGCCCTATACTGGGATGGCTGCCAGAGAAAGGGGGAACAAGGGCACAAAGAGAAATTCAATGAAAAGCAACAGCAGAAATAGGTACAAGACTCATAAATAGAACAGAAAGCAAAAGATAGCTGATGAGTTGGTTTTATTTATTTTTAAGAAAATGTTTCTACACTGAAATCCTTAAACAATTTTACTAATGTTATTTCTACAAGTGAGTCTTGTTTCTTTATCTTTGTACACAAAGATAAATTAAATAATCCCAGTACCACAGCAGGTTCCTAGCTATGATTTAAAGAGCTTGGTAGTTCTTGAGAATATTGTGGTAGTTGGTAAGGAGGGACTCCTCCACAAAGAGACTGAGGTCACCTAGATTCATCTCTCTGGGACTTTGTAAGAGCATCTCTTTCTCACCAAAAGCAAAGACTGGCCTTAGAAGTAAGCAACAATGTTCCTGAAATTAATCAGCATGAACAGTAGCCTAACTGAATGCAAACATGGTATATCCACTTCCACTCAGAAGCTGCTTTGCCTGGTTTCTTGTGGCTTTACAGCACATGAGAACAGTGAACTCCAGTAAGGAATCACATTAGCCTGGCCCTAGATTCAGTAAGAAGCTGTTGCTGCAGACACCAGAGAAGCACTATTTGGTCAGAAATGAGCACAAATCTATCAGGGAGTTTATTTCTTTATTAAAAAAAAAAAAAAAAACTACAATGTTTTTACAGTTTGCAAGCCTGCTTTGTATAATGCATAATTCAGTGTAATACTGACAGTTCCTTTTGCCCTGTAGGGCACTCTAAATATGTCACACTCTTTTTTTCTGTTGCACACCTGTTCATTCTTGCATGGATAATTATGACCAAACCTGTCAACACACACTTGATCTTTGCTCTTGGCATTGATGTACTTAAGGTATTGCCCTGTCTTTAGGAAGTCTCCTTCCTAAGCCACCAGTAACATGGCAGCCTGTACTGTTTGTTCTGTGATTGCACTGAAGATTTGAGATAAATTATTTGCTACTGGCTGGAGCAGAACTGCCTTGTAGATGTGCATCACCTGATTTTGACATAATGAAGATATTCCTGTAGGTGTTTTGTTTGAGCACTGCAACCTCATGCTCCTTAACCCTGAATCTCAGAAAGTGTTGCTGGAATGCCCATGCTACATGCATGTCCGAGACAAATCACACTTTCCACCTTGTCCATGGCTTTGGAAAATCTCTGTTTCCTTCATTGTATAGGCATTTTTGCTCTGTGACCTTTTAATTAACTGTCATCTTCTGGAAGATTGTTTCATTCATTAGATGTGAATGAAAAGAAGCAAAACAACAATCATGAGTTGGCTAGGGGGAAGGAGGGTTTCATTTTGGCAAATCTGAATTTTCTTTATGTTTCTCTTGGTTTGTGTTTTTCTGTGTCTGATGAGGGTCTTAGTTACCTTCAGTGTGCGCTGTACTCAAGAGCAGCCCTGCTGCAGGCACTTGGCTTTTTTTACATTGAGGAAAAGGAAGCAATATTTTGGGGATGACTTCTGTACACCACAGAAGGGGGATGCCTTACTGTTACCACAAAATAAACCTACACTATGGCATTGCTGTGACTTGACTGTATTTCTGAGCTCTATAAAATTTATTATTCAATTTGCCACACATTAACACACAAACTGCTCTTCTGCATTTCTAGTTCCATCCATCTCTAAGCAGGGTCCTCACTACAGCTGACATAACAGACAACCCCACTATTTGGGGAGCCAGTGAGCTTGGCAGGCAGTTGTGCACTTGGTGGTTTATGCTTTTTTCTGTTATTCTTTTTCTTTCCTTTTTTTTTTTTTTTTAATAACAAGAGTCATTTAAGGATTACTTTATGTACAGAGCCATTGCCAATATTTTCTATAACCATCAAGTAAAAGTAAGTATTTTCCACATGCCTAGAACTGAAGCCATTTTTTTTAGGAACTAAAGAGTCACTAGAGTGAAATTTAAGAACATTATCTATGACTTGGAAGCTCATTTAAAAATTCATTTTCAAGGCAGGATTAAAGAGAAATCTCTGTGGATATATTCACATTTTCATTAAGCATGCTCCCTTGCTACACTGTTGGTTAACAGTTATTACACTGTCAAGTTGTTATTTTAAGAATCCATTCAGGGATCTTGAGCTCCAGTACAAAACCATATGGTCTATCAACACATGCCATTGCACTCCTCCACAAACTAAGTCTACCAGCAAAGCACCCTGAAATCTAATGACTATATGTAGGTGCAAACCATACCACAAATCTTTGAGTATACTGAATGTTGTTGTTGTTGGTATAGGAGGGCACTTGGGTAGCATGGATGAACAATTAATTTTTATAACAGTTATGGCTTCTTGATTGTTTTGTTTTGTCTTTCCACTGACATAGAAAGATCTTTTGAACATTTTTACAAGAACAAAGTTGTGTATGCTTATGCTGTCACCGAGACGGTAGGTCACCAGCTTAAGTCATGGGGCACAGAGTTTGAATCACAGAATCACAGAGTCATTTATGTTGGAAAAGACCCTTGGGATCATCGTGTCCAACCATTAGCCCTACTCTACAAGTTCACCCCTAGACCA
>WUAM01000179.1:11770951-11785907 GCA_024336885.1 Actenoides hombroni | reverse complement strand
ATAAGGCACCATTTCTGACAAGCTGTGGTCCAGTTCGTGGTTTGGAGCCTGTCCCCACTGATAGAGCCAGGTTGCTTTGCCAACACCTCGGACAAGCCGTCGTCCAGTTTGTAGTTTGCAGTCTGTTTACACTGATACAGCAATGTTGAGGCATACAGTACACCGCCCTTGTCACCGTCTCTGACACCATCAAAGAAGGTAATGGAAATCCTACACTGTAACTCATAACTCAAGGACCAGGGGGAAGTGATGAGAAATCTAATACTGATTTTTCTTCTCTATCTGTTGCACTGTAGTTGCACACCACAGAGACAGGTGTCTACTGCATTCTTTGTGAACTGGTGAAGTTACAAAGTTCTAGAAGATTACTTTTTTTGAAAGAAATTTTCATCATAAAATGATCATCAGTCTGTTATTAAGGGCTTAGAGATACAGCTAAACTGTACAGACTATGTAAATAACCTATTCCATTATATCTAATGAGAACTAATTTGACCAAGCTTAGCCCTCATAGACTAAGTTTCTCAAATTATCTTACTACCAATATGTACTTACCTGACTTAGAAAAAAATGTTTAACAAGGCAACTTAAACATGATCTGAAGTACTCAGACTGAATCTCTCATAAAAAGGTATTTTGACATTGGGTGTAAAGATGTAGTTTCATTAGGACAGTTGCAATTAGTGTTACTGTCTTGCAATTAATGGAAAGTGACTGGTATAATTTATGTGGTGACTACTCTGCTTCAGAAAATGGCAAGCTGCAAATACAGAGGAAAACAATGTTTGACCTATTACCTTGGTGGAACAGATTTCACTGTACTAGTTTGAAACTGCCTACTCATAAAAAAATTTGAATCTATTTTCACAATTTTACATTATTATATAATTTTCTGAACCTTTATTGAATATTACATTAATTTTAGCTTATTTTATATAACACATGAATGTATGTGAGTATTATTGATATATGTCCTAGAATATACTACTGTTTGCTCAAATTTGGTTGCTCACATTTTTCATTGTTTTTTATTGTTAAATGATATATTCAGAGTAATCAGTGAAAACCCTCAGATGTCAAAGGTAACAATAATCAGTTATGAAATACAAAGAACTACTTACAGAAAATGTGAAAGGCAGCATCCTAAAACAAAAAGGACAGCTTTTAAAATTTCTGTCTTGTTTTAAATTTCCAGAGTTTTCCTTCAGGCTATGTTTTGGAAACTGAATGGAAGAATGAGGTACTGGGATTCATACCTTTGTGTTCAATATTGGATTTATTGGAATATTGGAATATTGGAAGCCAAGGATATAAGTGTGCAAAAATACAGAATGAAAGTCTAGAAGCTATCTGATTGTGGTGGATTGACCTTGTCTGGACACCAGGTGCCCACCAAGCTGCTGTATCACTCCCCTCCTCAGCAGGACAAGGGCAGAGGGGAGAAATTAAGATGGAAAAAACTCATGGATCAAGATAAAGGCAGTATAATAAAAGCAAAAGCAAAGGCCATGTGTGGAAACAAAGGAAAACAAAAGATTTATTCTCTACTCACTATCATCAGGAAATGTCCAGACACTTCCCAGGAAGCAGGGCTTCAGTACGAGGAGCAGCTGGAAGACAAATGTCATAATAATGAATGTCCCTCACTATCCTTCCTCCTTTCTCTTATCTTTCATTGCTGAGCAAGGATCATATGGTATGGAATATCCCTTGGGTCACTGGTTCACCTCTCAAGTTCTTTCCCATCCCTGCCTACTGGTGTACAGGAACGTTGGAGAGACAGTCTTGATGCTGTGCAAGCACTGCTCAGCAGCAGCTAAAACACTGATGTGTTGTTACCAGTTACCTTTCTAGCTACCATGACAAAGAACAGCACTGTGAGGGCTACTATGGGGAAAATTAACTCCATCTCAGCCAGACACGATACACTGATAAAGAATGAACCTTATAAAAGTTGTGCCTTAAAATCTAGTTGCAATCTGTCAAAACCATCATTTTTTATAGATGTCATCTTGCTCTAAAACTGAACTGTGTGTATCTTTAGCTGTATTTGACAGTGTAAATGCTTTGCTTAAGGATTCTAGTTTAACTCTGAAGAGGGGTTCTTGTGACTTAAAATTTTTTCATCAGTTACAATAATAGAATCATAGAATCATTCAGGTTGGAAAAGACCCTTGGGATCATCAAACCCAATCATTAACCCTTCTCTACAAAGTTCACCCCTAAACCACGTCCCTCAAAACCTTATCTAAATGACCCTTAAACACATCCAGGGATGGTGACTCAGCCACCTCCTTGGGCAGCCTATTCCAGTGTCTGACTACTCTTTCTGTGAAAAATTTTTCCCCAGTGTTCCATCTAAACCTAGCCTGTTGCAGCTCAAATCCATTCCCTCTTGTTCTATTGCTAATTATCTGTGACAAGAGACCAGCACCAACCTCTCTACAACATCCTTTCAGGTAGTTGTAGAGAGTGATGAGGTCTCCCCTTAGCCTTCTCTTCCTCAAACTAAACAGTTCCAGTGCCTTCAATTGCTCTTCATAAGATTTATTCTCCAGGCCCTTCACCAGCTTTGTTGCCCTCCTCTGTACTCGCTCCAGCACCTCAATATCTCTCTTGTATTGAGGTGCCCAAAACTGGACACAATACTCAAGGTGTGGATTCACCAGTGCTGAGTACAGGGGGACAATCACCTCCCTGCTTCTGCTGCTCACACTATTTCTAATACAGGCCAGGATGCCGTTGGCCTTCTTTGTCTCCTGGGCACACTGCTGGCTCATATTCATTCTCTTACCAATTAGAACCCCCAGATCCCTCTTCGCGAGATAGCTCTCCAGTGTGCTCCAGATAGAGAAGTATCTGCTCTGTCTCATTTAAGGCAGAGCATTTTGACTCCCATTCTCCTCATTCAGGAACGAAAGGCTTCTTTTTCTGGGTATACTGGACACAGTAACTCTGCATAGCTCTCCAGCTATACACTGTGTGTGTGATGGCTGTGTGTGCTTCTCTATCTCCTGGCTGATAACCAGCCAGAATTTCTGACAAAGACTCTTTTCAAATACAAAATATTTTCATTGAAAAAAAATATTTTTATTTCTGCTGAACATATTTTGCCAAAGATAGATCTCATCAAAGCTGGGATTACTGATCTTACTAGCATTCTAAAGAAGTCCTGACCATCTTACAGGGTCTGCTCCAGATTTTCTCTGGTTACACAGTATATGAGTCCTTGGAAGAACTGGGCTAATCTTTATTTGAAATATCTGATTTCAAACACAGGAAGTGAATGAAGTGAATAACTCTAAATTTTGCTAATTTGGTATGTGGAAAATATGATATAATATTTTACTGCCCAACGCTTTCACATCAGCTTGGCTTTGAGGGCAATTGTTAATACAAGGGGTACTTATGAACAAATACTGATGTTTGATTCTATGTTTGGAGAATAAAAACTACAGTAATAACTATTTTCTGATTTGAGTGGGAAAAGCTTGTTCCATCTTTTTTCTCAAAGCAGATGGGTAACCTAGAATCCCTTTGTGTCATCCATACCTGTTGAGTCAGCCAACTATTAAGATTTTTAATATGGGAAGAATTTTACGCAGTCATTCACACAGCCCCATGTCCCTTCATTGATCTTGAAGTACACACTTCAAATCCTAATTCTTCAGCAGTTTTTGTGTGTGAAACATCCCACCGAGATTAGCAGGAGTTGATTTGTATGTTGTTAGCAGAGTACATAGAAATCTTTAGAGACTCATTGCTTTAGTTGGTGTTTCATGGAGAACATCATTCATAAGCTAGTACAATCTAGACACCTATATTAAAATAATTCTAAGGCCTTTGAATAAAAGAATACTATTCTTGTCAGCATTTTCATTATATTTTCACAATCAAACTTTGCATAGCCAACCCATTGAAAACACCTGAGTTGTAGCTGACCATTATGGCTGCTTTTTGGAGAAAGTGAGTAATTGGAGAATTGACTAGTCCTGCAGAGCGGGGACAGGCATAGGGGTGGAGTACTAGTAGAAGTGGAAAAAAGAGATAAGAAAAATGGCTAGAAATGCTGGGAATAGTATGGGCTTTTTTTTCTGGACATGTCTAAGCATAATATTACAGCACATTTCACAGCCAGCCAGTGATTGCATGCACTAGTTGTAGTCTCTAGGCAGGAATTACTCATTTCATACATCATTTACAAGTAATTGTAGTGATTCTGCAACGTCAGTGCATACCCTGGATGCAAGATTAGGAGAAATTGCTTTTGTTTCAAGGTCTTTTGGTGTTTCTGTTTTGAAGTATTTCATTTTTCCTTAGACAGCACCCATACCGGCCAATGATTTGCAATATATTCTCTTCTCTTTTGGAAACTAAAACATTGTTAAATGAAACTAAATTTTTGACATTGTCATGACAATATACATACATGCCTACACACTTCACACTGGAAGACTAAATGGAGTTCAAGTTTTGCAGGTATCAAGTCAGACTTATAGAGGAAGGCAAGCATATACGTTTGAAGTATGAGTATTTGGAACTCTCAGAAATGCAATAGTTATTTATGTTTGAAGAGGGTTACATATATGTGTGTATATCCTCACAGAGAAGTCCTCCTAGTCTCCTGAGTAATGAGAAATAGTGTATATTCCCTGAGTAGAAAGTAGATCTGAAAGAATCTGCCATGTGTCCCTCTCAGGTGGGCATCTCATACTGTCACAAACAGTACTAGCACAGCAGTAAGGTCTGGTTCCTGGGCACTGTGAATAAAGCTGAGACTTGTAGTTTGAGGAGCATTTACAGTATTTTGGCGATGTTTCAGAAAGGCTTGTAGCATGAGTTTGAGTATCTTTGAGAATTTATATTGCACATACATTGATTTTGACTAAACATTTATGACTTTTCAAAATATTTATGAGTAGGCAAATGTTTTCAATTAAAATATCAGCATTATGATTCAGAATCATTGTTTATGATTTTATAAATACATGTTCATTGGCACAATATTTCGGTACAGGAGAAAGTCTTTAAAGTATTTAATCAGTGTTTAATTGAACAAAAATAATCCTATGCTTTCCATTTACCTCTCAACTTACCTCTCAACACTTTTCAGGCTTAAGGTAATTTCATATCACATTGAACTGTTCATTAAAAAGTCTAACACAATTTTGAAGGATCTGATTACAGTAATTTTCCATTTGTTTCTGGCAGCATGCTCTGGTCTCATAATCGGAAATACTAACATATGGATTGTCCCCAAAATAAGGTTCATGCTTTATAGTTCAGGATTTATTAAGTGTGTCAATCAGAATATTTTGATAACATTCATTATGTTAATGCCAGTGGAAAACAAAGTAGCAATCTTTGAAATTTAGAAAATACACTATTTAAATTGCACAAAATTTTCTATTTGAGCATGGATTCTTTTGTTTGTTTGCTTGCATCTCTGTCATGCATTTAATCAGTCCATCAGTTAATCCTGTTGTTGCTTAAAGTCACATCATTTTAGTTTTTCTTGCAATATTCAGTTCATTAAAGCCAGACATGAATATGTGGCCTTTAGAGTATCTTCTTCTGAGTGTTTATAAAGAACTTTACAAACTATGTATTACTGTCCTCATGTCCTCATGAGAAAAGTAGGGCAATAAGAAGTTAGATAGCTTGTTTCAGACAACCACCAGGTTGAGGGAAGAACTGGGACTAGACATCAGGCCTCCTGCGTTTCATCACATCTGTGCTGTAATACTAGAGAAAACTCTGTACACCTGTAAGCTTTCCTGGGCAGCACATGGGTAAAGAGGGACTGAAATACAAGTAGAATTTCATTAGCAAACTCCTGCTCACTAGCATATCTTAGCAACATTTTTTATTTGTCAAAGTCCAGTCCCTGCTTTTGCACTGGGCTGTGAAGAGCCAGCCATAGAGGCCCAAAGATAGAGCATCTGCCCTGCCATGCACCAGAGTTAAGGGAAGGAGTTTTCCTACACACTCCTCTAGTTACATTTAAAGCTACTCTCCCTTTATTGATACAGGTATCAATGAGATTGTCACTCAGAAAGAGTGAAATGTCAGTACCTTAATTCTTGACCCCTTACTCCCTCTTTCTCTTTACCTTTAGATATATGATAGGAAATGGTCTTCTCAGGCACATTCATTCCTTCTGCATTACAACCATTCATTTTGAGAAGAACATGAATGATGTTCAGGAAACCACTCATGGGTTTTATGATTAGTACAGATGTTTGCAAGGCCTTCCTTTCAGACAGTTAAAAGTTGGCAATGAAGCAGCAGGATAAAGGTAAATACAAACAGCAGCAGTTCGATGTGTCTTTTTGTAGCTGCAAGGGTATTTTGAGGGGGAAGGAAGGATTCTTTTTCTCTGCATCTGAAGTGAAGACATGATATGTGTGCGTTGCTGATGGAAGATGTTGAGAAGACTGCTAGATGCACAGAGAAAGTTGAGTAGTCTGAGCACAGCACAAGGACATTGGATCTTTCCAGTGTGCAGCCCAGCCTAGCATCTTGTGGCAGTCTGAGCACTAGCAAAAGGCCGGCCCCAGCCCAAGACTCAGCTCTGACAACTTTCAAAGACCAATTGCAAGTTACTGAAACATGGGAATACTTAAAAAAAATTAGCCATATCCTTCCTTGTTACCTATATCCATTTACTGATCCAGCTATGACCTTCCTGCTTTTAAAGCAATCTTAGTGTGTAGTCTGAAGTACTGACTTATGAACGGTATTTAGTTCATGTGTTTATACTCTCTCTGCCTGTGTTATTGAAGATAAAGAACTTCTTTCCTTGTTGCAACTCACATATTTCCCTTGTGACTGCAACAGCACATCTTTCTGTAGGATTTTTCTGCATTTACTTTTCTTATGCTCTCAAACTTCAGCATCTTTTTCTATTAATATGAGAGAAAGTGAGATTCAAAAGACTAGAATTTGGAGGGGGAGGGCAGGGAGGATGAGGCACAGTTTACAGGTAGCTAACAAGGAAAAGGGTTACTGTAGCAATCTGTACTGATTAACTTCTGGCTATACACTGCACTTGTGGCTTAATACTACATGTATCTTTCTCATACTTTACTAAACACTTTTATGTGTGATAACTGCTGGATGGTCTGGATAAAAATGCCATAGAGGCATGACATAGAGATATGTATCTGATACACAAACTGTTGGAAGGTGTGAATAGATCCTGGTGAATATGCTTTCTCTCCTCTTACATGTTTTACTAATTATCCACTTATGTCTACTGTGAGAGACCAGCCACTGAACTGAATGAACCTGTAACGTGGTCAAATATTGTCGGCCTTATGTTCTCATGAACACATGTCAAAAGAGCTTGAAGTTTCTGTTGAAGGGGTTTGAAATGTACTGCCCAGAAATGACAAACAGCTGATGAATTGCGTAAATTGCTCATCAAAAAGCTCCCAACATCCCCATTAAGATATCTGTGATCTGCTCACACGAAAAAGGCATGGGAGTTAAAATAAAGTGTTATTCAACATAGAAATGATTCATTATAAATTATTCACTTTGCTAAGCATGCATTTTCTGCCTTGAGAAGATTACAGCAATTTGCTGAGCTCCTTCAAAACCAAGGATACTCTAAAAAGCAAAGAAGTTGTTTTTTTCTGTTTTGTTGTGATATGTTTCCTGAACACTATGAAATCTATCTTGATTCTTGTTAATAATTCTAATAATTGTACATTGTATATAAAAAAATTAAGGAAACTGGAAAAAATACTAATTACAATTCTCTTAATTATATATATATATAAAATATATTATTATATATATTATCCAATAGAGCATCACAAGTCTCTTGAATAGTAAAGAGATAATGTGGATCTCATCAAGGCAAAACTCCTAACCAGGACCACACAGAAAGTTAATGGCAGATCTGAGACAGAATCTGTAAGTGTTGGCTTCTAGCTGTGTTCAGACCGAAGTGTTTGACTTCCCTTTACCCTAACAGTGGCAGGACATCATTGTCTCAGCCACAAAGAGCTATTGCATTTTCTCTACAGTATTCCAGTATATTTTTCTCACCTTTGGCACTACTGTAACAAACAGATTTGTTAAACTGAGCACAGCAAAGTTCAACAGCAACCAGACTTAACTGGCAGGAGATCATAATGTAAGCATCTGATTTATAAATAACTGAGAAAGTTTATCTCTTTGGATTTACAAAAACATGCTGTCATGAAAACAGATTGCTGCTATTGTAAATACCATGGAGCACAACATACGTGAAGTTAAGGCTGAATTTGTCTTGTGATTATCTATCTGCTTGCAGGCTCCCTGCTACAAAGCATCTGTGTCTGAACAGCACCCAGGATTTATAAAACAAAATAACAAAAGGTCCTGAGAAGAATTGTGCAGAAATATACTTTAGGCTTTCACTAGACCCAGTGGAGTAACAAATGTCTCTGCATTCTGCTTTACTGTCATGAATCCTTTGGTATCTATTTTCCTGCCCCTCTGGCTGTTGGATGCAATTAGTTCATCTGAAATTGCATGCCAAAAGACCCTGTTTGCAGTATATAATCTCATATTGATCTGGCTTTGAAAGTTCTCCTTAGTATATGCAGCACATGGTAACAGAGATTGCATTATTTCTCATCTGGTAAGCCTCAGAATCTGAACATAAGGAATTTTTAGTCATAAAGGTATTCCTATGTAGAGAAATGCAACTTCAAAGCTGTCTTTCAGTTTTCCTATTCACAAAAGACACATTTTGTTTTAAGAATCACTTGCTATAACATAACAGAGAGGTTGTTTTCCTGCTATCCAACCTTTCACTTTTAATTAACAAGACAAAAACAACTGAGAATTCTCACTTCCAATTCCAGTAACCTTTCAGTTCCTATAACCATGGGACCAGGATTCACCCAATAAACTCTAGAAACAGGGATTGTTAAATCCAGTGTTTTGAATTCTTTCTACAAACGTTGCAAGCAAAATGAGGATGTGAAAAAAATCAAAATGTTAAATGGCACAGAAGAGAGTGGTGGTGCTTTAGCCCATTATCTTTGTTTCATGCCATTTCCTTCCCTGAAAATATGCAATCTTGATTTCTGATCTGCCCTGGCTGGTGTATATGGTAAGAACTTCATGTCATATTTTGAAAACCAGACTTCTTTATTCTTTCAGAAGGATTTGTAAAAATGACTAATATTTTCTTTCTTAAATCACAGCCATGCCCAGGAAAAAGACAAGACCAGAAGGTTTCCTCTTCCTCCTGAGCCTGAGGCAAGAGCAAATAGGTCTTCATTGCTAGTAACAGATATTCCAATTGAAGAGAAATTTCAGGACTTCATGTCTTTTTGCTAGTTTATTCGCTGATTAAAGTGTTTTAGAAGGTGATTTTAGTCTATTCTGTTATCTAACAGGTGCTGGCTAGAATTCGAAAAAAAAAAAAAAAGAAAAGGAAAAATTACTGAAAGCCTTTGGCCAAAATCAGAGCTTAATGAGAACCAGAATCCTTTCTGAATCCTCCACTGCTGATTCATACAGTAGTAAAGGATACTGCCTTCAATTACTGCAATCATCATTTCTATCATATAATTTACAATTGACTTAACTAATTAGAAGTAATGGATTACAGCATGAACTTCACAAGAGGATAAATATCTCATCTCATATTAAAATGCAGAAGTGAAGTCAAAACTTTTGGTTTAGCAATGCAGATGCATGAGACACACACTGCACATACCTGTTCATGGTCTCCATGAAAAGTCATTCTCTAAAAGCAATCAGACCATGGGGATCTCATAAGGGATGCCTTTTCATGACCACAGCACTTTGTGTGGCTTCACTTGACATTGCCCAACATCATCTCATGAAAGGAAATTGCTTGAACTTTTTCAAGTCTGTTGATTGAGCTGTTTATTTCCTAAACTTTATCAGATTTTGAAAGACTTGTTTTGGCAAATAATGACTTTTCCTGTTTTCCTGTTGAGTAAAGTTATGCTGGCTCAAATTACCTGTTGAAGATTTATTTTTCAGTAGACATTAAGTATCAAGTCCTTTTTTCTTATTTCTTTCACTACACATTCAACAAAATCAGCTGACGCTGACAGCTTACACCGGCTCTGCACACTGCAGTATCGTGTTTCTAATTTATTTTCAAAATTCCTTTGAGTAGGTCTTATTGAAGAATAGAGGCAGTCTTCTTTGGAATCAGTTCCCTGCTACAAGCGTCCTGGCAGGCAGCTCTAAATCCCCTTCCCTAGAGTCAGCCCATCCCCCACTTTGATTCAGCCTCCATCTGGTTTGTTGGCTGCCTCCTCCCCTTCCCTTTCCTACAGCCTGTACCTTCCAGGGGCAAGGGCTGAAAGGGCCAGCTTCAGTATTTTGGCTAACTTTAGATGAACGTAGAGAACACCAGACTTTGAGGACACATGCAAAACTGCTTCTGCTATGCTTTCTAGAGGATGACAATCATGACAACCATTGCAGTAATTCAAATATGTTTCACCTCAGTCAGACCTAATGTTGGGTGAAGGAAAAAGACAGTTTTCTCTTTACCTTCATTAGTTTACATCATATAGTATGACCTTGTTCGAGCTGCATCTTTTTCCCGTGGGAAACATTGCATTGATCTTCATTATCCTGGTATGTTGTTTCTTGAAGTTCTTTTCGCACCTTTGTCATGCTAAGGGCTATTGAGTTTGCTATCCTTTCCATACAGTACTGGAAGTACATACTGATTTCTACCTGAGTCTGGCAGACATCAGGAACACAGAAGCAAACTCCTAATACTATAAACTGATATGGCTCACAGATTCTATCAACCTAATTTCCTACTTCCAGCTTTTATCTGAAGGAAGTATCAAGATCTCCATTCTCAATAGTTTCCAAACCATTTGTACCAGAGAAGTGGGAGATAAAATCTTGAGTTTTGTTACCTCATAATTACAATAGTCACCTCTACTCTGTGTAACTGGATAAACAGTCAGACGATGGATTCTATAAATGCATCTTGTGTCCAGTGATGACAGCAAAGCAGGCAACGCTCTTCCAAATTCCAGGCAGTTGTATTCCAAAAAGCAGACCAGAAGGGAAATGAAAAACAGCATAGCAGATAACTTTTGCCCAGGAGGATGAAGTTAAATTTGTCTGGTTGCTGGAAAAAGAAACAAGACAGTATATTTACATGCAGAGATAACAAAAAACTGTGATTAACATTTGTTTGTATGTGTGCATTTGAGTAAAGTATGAACATATCTGTAACTGCACAACACCACACAAATTTAAGACCAACTCCTTACTTTGTTGGTTTAGATGCACTGTTTTCTCTATGGCCACTGATATGGTACAAAGTTATCTGGAGCAAGCGGTCAAGTTATCTGTCAAGTGTTTTATCTCTCAAGTGGTCCACAATTCATTAATCTGATGAAATTAGTCAGCATGTTCCACTGACATTTGTATGGTTAGCATGTCAGTCATCTCTTGAATTCAGCATACTTTTCTGAAAAGGCATTTCCTAATCCCCAGGCTATAATCTCATTAGCATTGTCTGATTCTAACCAAATAAATAGAAGTAAAGACTGATTGCCTGGTTGAAGCACTGTAGCTTAACTATGAGCTAAGAGTTTCAATTATTAATTTACCTCAGTGGAACTATATTGATTTACATCAGCTGAAAGCAGGTCATGGAAGATCTTACAATCTACGGTCTATATTACATTACACCAGAGCTAGCTCAAGTTCTCATAGAAGTGGAACACTGCATGGGCTAATTTTTTTAAGGAAAAACCAAGACTGATAATTAAGGGACACCAAGTTCTGTGTGTGTACCCAAGCAAGCTCATTAAATTTGAACTCCTATATTTTGGTGCAATGCTGCAGTGAAGTATGCAGTCGAGTTTTGTCTTGGTACATGTGAATGCAGTCCTCTTGAAAGTGAGCAGTTAATCTCACTGGCAGAAGAACCATGCAATACCAAACCTTCCAAATATCTAGACCTCCGGTCTGAATCTCAAGGACACTGAAGTAGCTTTTTACTTCTCTATCCTTGCAGAACTCCACTAATTCCTGCTTGGCAAGTAACTGTAGGAGTGGGTAGATGAATCCTCAATTTTTAAATCATTATGGAAGAAGTCATTCCAAATGCTACAGTGCTACTGTATTCATGATGTAACAGAGTGGTTTTAAAGCTACCCCTTGCAACTGAAAGACAAGAGTGTGCCTCAGGTTTTCTCATGCACAACTCATCCTTGCTCTCTGGCTCATCTTCCTAGAGCCGTTAACCCTTCAGAATATTTTAATTTATGTCAAGAGGTAAATCTGGAGAGGGATCTCCTAAATATTAGTGGAGGAGGAGTTCACACTTGGCTTAAAGCTGCCTTTGTGCCCTGCAGCTGGAATAGCACTGAAGGTTCTTGAGCTATAGTCAATGATCTGTCCCTGACTTACATGTAGTAAGTCTGACAGTCTCACAAGCAAAATTGTAATTTTGTTGAGCTGCATTGTGATTACGTGGTGAATCCCCTTATTTGTTTCCTCCTTCTAGGACTGTGATGGGGCCACCAAACTCATTTATATTTGTAGTCTATTCAGGACTGGGGTTTGTGTCACCACAACTGAATAGCTTTTACATATTCTTGCTGTATGATGAAATTGTAGGCAAACAACCAAAGAAAATAGGTGAAGATCAGCAAAAGTAGTTAATTTATTTTGTAAAGAATACATATTGCAGTGTATTTTGGACTGGATCCTCATTCATGGCTCATCCTTTTATACCACTCTAGCAACGTAAAATAATCCTTATGCAGTTTAAATGCCAGTACAGTTGTATTTGCCTTCTCCATGGTGTCCTGTTACAAGTTTTTCAGTTGAGCTGAAAAATGGAACCATAGTTTTTACCACATCTCTTCTTTAACTGACCCATCTTCTCCCAAAGTTTACCATCTGAAGCTGTGTTACCTGCTTCAATACAATGCCCCATTTTGAGTAGTGGGAATATTTGCACAAACCAAATCTTTCTATTAATGAAAAGTTAAAACAAAAAGTCAAAATTGTGTCCTTATACTTTCTTTTGATAAGGGCATTCTAAAAGCCACCAGCATATGATGTTTTTGTAATAATTACTTAAAATTTGAAGCAGTTAAATGAACGTAATCCACCTCTTCTTGTTAACATTATGAAATTTCATTTATTAAACAGACCAGGTTTGTTATATTTATTCTCCATACTATATGGAAGTTGCAGTTTCAACATTTACACATTTCAGACTATTACTTTTTAATGTTTAAACATGTTGAGTGATTTTGACCAGACCAAAATTCTGAATCCTGTAACAGGTAGAGATTTGCATTTTCTGGATGCTGAAAGTAAGTGTTGAAAAGAGCAGGTAATCAATGGTACAGAGTGCTGATGTTATATCCTACCTTTTTATTACAGAATTAGGTATTAAATCTCTCAAAAATGGATATTTCCATTACTTAAAGCTAACCTGAGGCAAACTAAGACCTGTGTTTAACAGGAGAATGGTTTATAAATGGTACAAAATGCCTATTAGTAATCAGTACATTACCCATCTAACACTGCATTTCTTCTAGTATCTGTGTGTCCTCCATCACTACCTCTAGCCCTGCTTCTAAACAAAGATTATATATGGGATTTCTCAAATGTCTCCTAGAAAGAGCTCAACACAGTAGAGGTTAGTTGCAATACGACAAGACTACTGCATCTCATGCAGGTATAGGTAAGAAGAAACACCACTGCAGGTAGCAGATGGTAAAGTAAGTAAGAAAGAAGCTAATCACTTCCTCAACATACACCCCTGGATCCAAAGGGGTGAATATGAAAGCACAGATGGTTCTTCTACACCAGGGCACAGGACCATGAGTGTTTGATGGATTTCTTTTTCCTTTCTTCTTTCCTTCCTTGCCTTTTTCTTTTTTTTCCTTTCATTCCTTCTTTCCTAGTGATTGTGACCTGTAATTAACTAGTTTTTAAGTGCAATCTTTCTTAGCATCTGCATTTCTATTAGAAATGTTGACTTGCCTGGTTTTTTTTTAAACTTAGGAAACATTTGATCTATCAATTAATAAGTCTTTAACCAAACACAATAAAGAAGGAAACAATTGGACAAGCCTTTGCATTTGGCAGGACTCTTTAAGACTCACTTTGAACAGCTGGACTCTTTACAGTCCTTGTGATGCAGATTAAATGAAAATAATACATAGAAGAAAACAGCTAGATCATTTGAACTTCACAAGTTATAGCCCAGAGCCATTTCACTACAGCTCATTAGAGAGTTTATGTTTATAATGTAATGCCTTTAAATAGATTTGATTTTTCTAAACAGGGTTTTGTAAGTTAGAACTTTCCCAGGGGGCTAACCCAGCGCAAGCTGTTCCAGTTGTGGAGCACATCCTGACTGAAGAGGCAGGACCACAGAGGAAAAGTTTGGTTAAAAATGCAGAGTCCTGTGTATTGTGATTACTTGAAGGTTTAGGGGTAACCTAATGTATGAATAATACTCAGCACTCCTGGGATGCATTCACAGGATTGCCAACCTCTTACATTTGGGAAAAAGCATCATCCCCTCCCTGCTCCCCAATATATACAGCTTTAAAAAGCATGAGATATTACATATAAATGTGCTATTATCTTTCTTTTCAGCTATTCACTCTCTAGCTGTTATGCTTTTCAGTATTCTAATTTTATTTCTCTAATAAGGAAAACTTGACACACTTTTCCTCATAAAAACTGATTTCAGTGTATTCTTCTGATACTTATTGGCAGAGCCCAAAGAAATTCTGTTTTCCTTTTGATGCAAACACAAGCTTTACCTAGTGCCACTTTTCAGAATTCCTTCCTTCCTTCCTTCCTTCCTTCCTTCCTTCCTTCCTTCCTTCCTTCCTTCCCCCCTTCCCTTCCTCCCTCTCCCCCTCTTCTCCTCCCCTCCCCCTCCCCCCCCCCTTTCCCTTCCCCT
>WUAM01000179.1:11746128-11767635 GCA_024336885.1 Actenoides hombroni | reverse complement strand
AAAGAAAGAAAGAAAGAAAGAAAGAAAGAAAGAAAGAAAGAAAGAAAGAAAGAAAGAAAGAAAGAAAAGAAAGAACTGTAGCTGTATTTCTCCAGCTAACCCTATGCTAATTAAGATTCTTTCTGCATTCTAAAAAGCCACAAATGAAAGTTGACAACTTTCTTTTACATCTGGGAAATCTGATAAGTGACATATTACCTTTTCTTTTTAATGTACTACACTCACTAAGATCATAAAAAGTAAATCTTAATAACTTCATTCACAGGACCAAGAATGAATTTTCCAGAGTAGTTAATCATATATCTGATAATAATATTAATATTCACTTCATTATAGCATGTCAGAGAAGCTGACAGTACAGTCAAGTTAGGGTGATACTGAGCAATATAGAAATGGATTAAATGATGACAATCTGGTACCAGTTGAAAACTGCTTTAAAGCTTCTTTTTGGAAAATTTCTTTATTTAATTAAAATTTGTGTGTTTCATTTGAATGTCATTTATCTCAAGAATTGTTTAAAGATCCTTGGAGATTTTAAATTCACTTCTTTTTCTGTGCAGAGTTTTAGACATATCTTCAATACAGATGAAGCTATAGGTGGGGTTCTGGCTTCTGTTGAACGAGATTAATTGCTGTGAGAAAGTAGGATAAGAATATTGGCTGCCACAAAGACATAAAGAGGCTTTGGGTAAAGAGGAGAAATTTTATCAGTATGAAAACACTGCAATATGGTTAAAGGAACAGTGACTACTGTCAGTGTAATAATAATAGTAAATCAGCTCATAAATGCCTAAGCAATAACAAGAAAGACAACTCTTCTTGAATAATGGTGTTGAATGTCAAAACAGCTCTTACCAAGTCCTCTTGGAGAGATTTTTCTAGTCTCTGGAGCTGACTTTCATGGGGCTGATATTAATGCAGTAATATCTAATTCAAACCTTCATGACTGAGAGCAACATTTGGCCTGACAGCATGTAGAGGGAACACATGAAAAAGTATAAAATTTACATAAACAACCAAAAACCCACTTCTATGACACTTCCTTGTGGATAGATTTAATTATACAGAACCAGTTGGGGGTAAAAAGAATCTCAGTAAAATAAGGATTCCTTTCTTGGCTGAAACATTTTCATGTTTCAACATGGTTAATTACTCCTAAAGGATTTTGTTATTAGGGGAGCAACATAAGTAACAGATGTTGCTATTGTTACTTACAAAATTATTTCCATTATAAAACCCAATTTGCTAGAAATTCACTTTCTGGACTGCAGTGTTACACACTGGATTTCTGAAAGTCTGGATGCAAATTATTTGGATATTTTTGTACATGAGAAATCTCTATTAGAAAAGCACTTTCAAATTTTTTTCTCTCTCTAGACTGACCAACCACTGAATGGCTGTAGATTGTGTTTTAAACTGGGATTACTTTTCACTGAGAGGCACTATATAGCTTTCTCCTGGATAAAGCAGACTTTGGGTTGAGGAATTTTTAAGCATTCAAAAATTTTAAATCTGAGTAAATGGTACAGAAGAAAAGACTTTTTTTCTGACCATTAAGCATCTTGTCAAAAACCCTTCAGAGAAAATGCAAAGACCTTAGCTGGTTTTGATGAGCACTGGCTTGAGGTTTAAATGTTCCACTCAGAAACAGTAAGCAGTCTGTGAGTTTAACAAGGACCAAAGTAATCCTTAGAAAAACTCCTGTTACATGCAGATGAGGTGCTGGGAAGAAAAGACCATCCTTTCCTGTCTCCAGTACTTTTATTTCCAAAGAAATCTATTTATGAATCTAAAACATAATGCAAGAAATCCTGAGGTCTCCATTTTTCTATGTAAGTTTTATACTGTCCTTATCTGCTTTCTCATCATAATGCTTAAGTAGCTGAAACAGTTGAAGCTGGAAATCTGTAATGTAAGGTATTTGTTAATCGCCAAACCCAGTCTCATGAAGGGTTTTCTTGCAGAAAAAATAATGGCCTGTTGCATGAAAAGGAAGTCCAGGATTTAGAGAAGAGCACCATTTTGGGGGGGTCTCTCACATACTAGAATGCAGGATGTAATTAGGGCTAGGTTCTTGCAGGAGGATCAGCCATCCACAAAACCTCCACTTTTTGCCTGAAGATGTGCTAAAAATAGGTTGAAAGAAACAACTCCCTGGAACAACTATGCAAATGGACTCAGGAGATTTCACCTACACCTCTCCCATCTCAATATGTCCGTCCAATGCCTGCTTCTCATTTTGATCAGCATTTACCTGAAATAGGCTATATTGCATACAACATGTAAGTGTTTATAGGCATGGTGGCATTCCTTATGCCCTCCGCTGGCAGATACATTCAGAAATATTCTGGAACAATTTTGAAATATTTTGAGAACTTAAGGATATGGTAAAATGCTACTTCTGCTCTGAAAGCCACAGGATTACAGCAGCTTCTACTAAGAAACAGGACCTCCAGATGGTGTCTGGACAATTAGTTCCAGATTGTGGAACTTGCACGTTTTTATCTGGAAGAGGGTTGGTGGGGTGTTGCAGTCCAAAAGAGCTTCAAAATAAAATAAGACAATTACATGAAAAAATGTTCACTAATGCACTTGAGTCCTCAAAAGTGGGGAATAACCTGACTACAGTTAGTATATAATTTAATAGTCATACACCTGATTGTGAGATACGTTGCAAAGAGTAACTTGCAGCTATAAATTATTCCCTTGTCCTTTTAGACACGTGCATCATATTTAGGGCCAAAAAAGACAGATTCTATAAGTGTCATTGATATGAGTAAAGGCAACAAAAGCTCTACTTAGGCAGCATGCTGCAGCTCAGACAGAGGAAGCAGAAATAGTGAAAATACGTTGGTTGAGACAGGAATTTACACAGGTTTTTATCAATAATTTTTAATATATTTCTTAATCTTTATTACTATATTTTTATTTTTAAAATATGCATTACTAATTAATACAGTTTAAATACACTTGTACACATACATCAGCATATGAAAAGTATCAATTTTCAATTAATTCCTGTTATGAAAAATTAGAAAATTATTGACATGTTATTAAATTACCTTTTACACAGAAGAAAGCTACTATAAACTTCATAAATAAAAATCTATTACTACCCAAATGCCTCCAAAATATATTAAAACAGAAACAAAAATAAATACAAAACATTATAACATATGTTTCTCTTTTGTCCTCTGCAAAAGGCCCACATAAGTACGCTTGACATCTCTATATTTAGTTATATAAAATAATTAAACCTTTCTTCTTCAAGATGCTGGAAAAAAATATCCTGGAAAACGTAATTAAACACATACTTGAGTGACGTGTTTGAAGTAAAGCTGTAGACTTACTTTTAAACAGGTTTGGCTAAATTTTTCAATACTTAAGCCAAATTATTCAATACTTCATGTGATCCAGATTTTACTGAGCAAAACTACATCACATAGATATTTTTTGGATTCTCTTCTGAATTGTCCTTTTTCCCTCCTGGCATTTGCATTCAAACATCTCTCTGGAATGTGCACAATTTAATTCTTCCAGAAAAGCATAGTTTTTGGTGGGAAGTCCTGTTCTCAAGGGAAGTGTTGGTTCATCATCTAACTGTAGCTAAATTCACACTGGGCTTTGAGTGTCAGAATAGTAACATTGATCTGGACAATGTATTCTGCAGGGAAAACAGTGAATGGAGATTAGGGGTAAGCCACATGTGTTGCCAAGTTCTTGATGTGCTGAATTTTGAAATGTCTAGAGCTTTTTCAGTGTAACTTTCTCAATATATTAACCAGCTGTTGTTAAGAAAATAAGTACTTATGAATGAATGAAGATGCACAGATCAGACACATATTCATGAAAATGGGATGCAGTAGTCTGATTCATCATAGAAAGAGATGAAGATTTCTATCCCAAGTGTTACTTAGGCTGAAGAGATACCAAAGTTACAGTTCCTCTTAAAATGTCCCCCCCAGTAGAGATATGTTAGGTGGTAAAGATCACACCACAAAGTATTTCTGCCGTCCACATTTGTCTTTGTTCATGCATGCTTCTTCTAAGTAATGAACTGATGATTCACACTGGACACAAAGGAAGTCTAGTCTAAGGTATGTGAATGATACTATCTCTTCAGTTTATGCTTGTTAAAGAGTTTGCCCAACATATGTATGGCCTAAAAGGTGTGTGTGAAAAGCTCTTGTAGATTTGTTTTTAAAAAGCTCTACAATACTTTTTTTTACTCTAGATGGACACTTGAAAGCTAGGAATACGAAGTATATACCCTAGTTGCCAGCAAATTCATTCAAATGTCTATGGCATTTGCTAATTAGCAAAGAATTTAGGAAGTAGCTCCTGTATTACTAAAGAGAAGAGGGTACAGAATGTGTTTACTTTGCAGGCTTTCCATCTCTGCCTGTTACTCTAGTGTCTGTTAAGAAATGAAGACCAAAAGTTCCTCTAAAATTAAAAGTTAAAGAACTTGTGCATAGTAATGGTTTTTGTTAGAACTGGAACTGGCTGAAAACCAAACAAAATATACTTTATATCTACCAATATTGAAAAGAAATGTTTAATAGGCTTTATGTCTTCCCCCTAAATAAATTAAGAGTAATTCAAGTAAAATCTTTTGAGCTGTAGTGGTAACAGCTATTATAAATATGAGGAGGACCAGTTTCTCAGATTGAAAAAAGAAAAACTAATGTAGTGTATCTGGCTTAATCATTGAGTCTGGTATGGAAAATGATACTGTCAGTGCCAACAATCATAGAAAAACATGTTTCTCTAAAATATTTGTGAATGATCCATTGAAAAATCTGTCTGTGGAAGAATAGTAAAATACCTGTACATCAGATATTCATAGCTGTGTATGAGGCATCTGTTGGACTTCCATATAGCTGAATATAGGACAACTCATTGATATGAATGTACTCAGTAAAACAATACAAGATTTTTTTTCTTTTTTTGTCTGCTTTTATTATTTTTTTCTTTTCAACTTCATTTTTTTTGCTCCCACTCTCCAATTTATTATTGCAAGCAGTTAAGATTCAGAATCATGCCAAACTTGGGTAGCTTTTCTTCTTTTAATAAACAAGTATACTGGCCTGGCAACTTTTCCCCGACTTTCCCCCTTTCACTGTATTTTTGGTTTCTTCTTTCAGCAAATCAAACAGTTGACATGAAAGGACATCAATCACAGCTATTCCTTGGGATGTATAAAATATGTACATTCCAAGCCCCTTGAACAGCATTGAGCAGCTGTGGTTAACATTCAAACTACAAATATGTTAAATATATTTTGAATTTTGCAACATTTGCTATTTCAGTCATTAAATGAACTTTGCAGGTGTTCAAATACACTGGTAATCCTGGGGTTTTTACTAAGACTGTTAGCAATATTAAACTGAAACTCTGAAACCCAGGCACACTAAATAAGCTAGAAAATATAAGTGTTGATAAATGAGTTGAGTTATAACCAGAATATTTGCTGAAAAGGAAAAAATAAAATAACTTCAAAAAAATCTCAGCAGCCTGGTTTTAAGTGTACTACAATCACTTTATGGGTCTTCCTGTTTCCCTTTCACGTAAACACATTTGTAAAAGAAATGCAAATCCCTGAATGTTTCCCATTGTAATGTTTTTTATTGAAGCTCTTTTCATTAATGCTAATCTCTAATATTGCCATTGTCATAAGCCATATGCAATGCAAAAGTGACAGGGAAAAGCATTGGTTCCCAGCAAGGGAACTGCCAGAATTTCATTCACCTTGGGAGTATGCCACAGAGTTATTCACAATTTTAAGAAAACACTCTATATTTACACAGTCTTTCCTCTTAAAATTTCCCTTGTAGCCTCTCATCCTAAAAACAAGAGATCCATAAATAGCAGAAAAAAATGCCTAAGCTGAATCACATGCTTATTTGAATGAGGTCAATTAATTTTGTAAACTAAACAACTCGTAAACCCCAAGGAGATTGGTCAGTCATTTTAAAATGCACCTATTTCTGGTAGGAAACTTACAAGAGCGGCATCCTAATGAATACAGAAAAAAAAATGTTTTGGTAGGCATGTTTTTATGGTACAGGAGATTAAGATGAAAGGTGCCTGCCGTTATTCTCCTGAGGTGCAGCAAACTCTGCAGTGTAAGTACAGGTTAGGGAGCTGAGGTCTTCAGTATAATTTTTCTTCTCCCATGAAATTCCTCTTGTTTCTGGTTTGTTTGCTCTGGCTTGTGCTGCAGCGTCTGTCTGTGCAGTGGGAGGACACACGGTGACAGGCCAAGGGGATTGCACCTGGCTCAGTGAGGCACAGCCACACGACAGTGGACAGCAGCAGAAGCAGAAGGGAAGCATTAGCAGCCAGATGGATGAGAAATGCCTCTTGCCACCTTGCACTGGGCCAGCCCTGCTGAACAACCCCTGCCTCCCATAACAGCCAGACTCCGGCTCCCTTGTCTGGTTAGATGGCAAGATCCCGCTTCCTGGAATTATTTGTTCATATTGCACCAGTTGCAGACTCTTTGCTAGAGCTGATTACCACTGCAGCACAAATGGGCACTAGACCACAGGTGAGGACCACTTCAGGCACAAATTTTCTCCTGAAAGAAAAGACAGAGTGTTACCCTAGGAATACTCCTCCTTACTGTAGGGTTTTGCTCCTTCACATCTGCCAGCTCAAGTTCTGGCATGACCTGACATTGCTTAAATTGTGAATGCATGTAATTTTGTTAATTTGTTTGAAGAAAAAGTTAAAGGACTGTGAAAACATATGCAACTATATATATTTTAAACCAATTGGTTACTAAAGGCATAATTTCATACCCAGAACAGCCTTCCTAGTTTTCTGTCTTTTGAGCACAAATAGCAGAACAGTACTACAATAAATTTAGGATTTGTAGCTGCTGCCTTAAAGCCAGCCTTTAAGTACCATTTTTGTTTATGGTTTTAATAAGGTCATTTAGTTGAAAAAGTAGTTCAGACTTGTATGTAGTAGCCATGTGACTTGTTTAGTCAATCAAGGCACTAGATATTTTAAACCCATTTTACAATGGTGTATAAAAGCTTGTCTCAATAACCATCTGGAGAATATAGAGTTTCATAACTGGTAGGAATTATTCAATATCCTCCTCCCCACAGGAATAACAATTGCAAAATCTTCAAAGACTGATATCTAACTGGAGAAAAGGTATTTAATGTTGTTAAAACTGGAAATTGTGTAGAACTAAATAATTCTTTTTGATCTACCTGAAAGACAACTTTGTAGGCCAGGGAAATAGTTTCCCCAACTGTCAAGTTTTATATATAATCAACATTTCATTCACTTTTCATCGTTGAATTATTTATTCCACAGGGACTCCCAAAATGTCCTTTTCTGACTGGGGCTTAGGATACCAAGTTGATTAACTAAATGGGAAAGCTTTTGTTTTTCTTTTCAAAACTCGTAAAAAGAGCTTGGCTTTTTTGTTCTCCCATTTGGGACTAGCTTCCTGGCAGTCTTACGCATGTTCACAGGATCATGATGGTAAAAAGGAAAATTTCCTCCCAGTGCTAAGGACCACTTCTGAATAAGGAGGCAGAGTTTTTCTTTTCAAGGCAGGAAGTGCAGCTGTGCCAAGGTCAATGGAGACGACTGGATTCCACCAAAGAATGCCTCGGGTGGCTGGAGGTAGGGCAGCAGCCACTGACACACTGGTGTTGGTGTGTGTCTCCTCTGCCAGCATGGGGGAGGGCTATAAATTTCATACTACTGGATCTCACACTGTTCCTCAAAGACCACTGAAATGACTATACGTATATAGGAAGGATGCCTTTTCTAGCTACCAGTGCATACATGGTACATCTCACATACAAACCTGCCCATGCTCCATTCTTTTGCAAGTTTGCTTGGTGCTTATGAACTATAAAGTCCTGTCCTACTGAACTCAACCAGCAAAGTGTCATGTCATAATATATATTTCTGAAGAAAAAAAAAACCCTCCCACAACAGACAATGCATTTTCTCCATCTATGAGAGGGAAATGGAACACTAAAAATTTGAAAAGAATAAACATCCCTTAAAAAATCAGACTTCTTAAGCACAATATCATGTAAAGATTACACCATGGAGAGGGGGTTAAAAATGAAATGAAGTTAATAACTGGGCCATATGCAAAAACTGCTCAAGATTTACACTTCTTAGTACAATCCCTTCTCTTCCCCAAACAAATTACCAATGTTCTCTTGGAGTCTAGAGCAAGAACCATCTTACAGAAAACACACTAGTGCATGAACCTTGTTTTTTCTTTTTTAATTTGAGTGAAGACTTTTTATCAATATGAAAGGATGGTAACCCCCAGAGTAAACATTTATCTGTAAAATAGAGATTATGCGCTTAATAACATTTAATATTTTGGCATTTCAAACCTCCTGTGTAGATCAGTCTGGTAGAGGGGTGTTTATTTTCTTGCTACATGTGAAAGTTCATTCTCAGTATCAAGTTTGTTTGGTCCACTAACTTTGTTAACCTTTGCATTTACTTCTGTATTTGATGGCCTTTCATGAGCAGCCACTTTAGTAACTAGGATAGAAACAGTTACATCAGGGTTAGAGGTCATAGCCATTATGGGATTTCAACTTAAAACAGTCACTGCTTTAGGGGGATCACAGTATGTTTATGATTAATTATTTTCTTTGTGAGAGTTTCTATGAACAAGATTATTATAGTAATATATAAACCATCTGGGTAACCTTTAATATCTACCTACTTTCTTGATGAAATAATAATCAAGACTTTGTGAAAAATGACTCGCTACTTAACTAGCCACTACCAGAGCAGTGGTGCTTTCCTCTGCCTCTTCCAAGGAATTCCAAGGGAGGATAAGTGGTGAAAAATCTACAATTGCAAGTGCATTTTGAACAAAATACAATTCTTTGCAATTTGATGCAAATTTAAGAGTTGTGTAATGTTTTAATGACATACTTCTAGTTTTTTACATACTTTAAAAACATGCATGCAGATGAAATTGTCTGTGTAAATTGATTTTTATAAACGACTCCAGAATGCATTTTACTAAAGTAAAAACACTGAAAATCATTTTAAAAAAAACCTAATAAAGTTGTATTTTTATCTTTAAGAAATACATTCCCAATTGCATGGTTCAGATTCACAGTGCTCAAGAGATGCTGAAATCATTGCTTAGAAACAGTATTTGCTGACTTCACCAGGGTAACAGTTTAATCCTTAAAGTAATCAACTTTCACCCTCTTCTTGGGTCTTTTGACTTTTAAGTTCTCACTAGTCTTTTTGAGAAAAAACAGCTCCAGGAGACAGCTATTATTCTCCTCCATGGGATAGTCCACTTCATTCAGATAAGTAATATCATCTTCTGTTTACACTCATCTGAAACAAGTGCACAGGGTCACCCTCTATACTCTGATGTTTTACCAAGGCAAAAGGAATGACTGCAGCAGGACAACAGAGCTCTGAAACCCGAATAACCTAGGAAGCAGACTTTGCATGCCTATTTATTTCTTACATTTGATCCTCTTGAAAAGAAAAATAAAAATCCCACTATCATGTCCTCAAAGCATTTCACATACACTGAAACACTGTAATAGAGAAGTCAGCTGTGGACGATATTTCCTTTTGTGTGTTTTTAAGTCAGGAGCCAGATCCTCAGCTGATGCAAACTCTATTGACCTCAGCCTATCCTTTGACTTGGGAAACTGAACGTCATATTTAGTAAGTACATATTAATGGTTTCAGGAGGAAAAATTATTGCAGTAGTTTAGAAGAAAAAAAAACCCCGAAACAACAAAACCCACAATGATTTTCTTAGCATAGTCCTAGCAGGATGGCAACCAAAATACAGAAATAAACCACGATATGGATGCAAAACGAAAGTCCTCCACAATTCAATCACTAGCCCTAAAATCTACTGGCTAAACAGTAAGGACGACAAGAGAAGCTACACAAATTACCCTGACCACGAGTCTGAAGCGACGATTCTTTCTGCAGCCTACGTCTCAGAAAAACCTACAAAAACTCAGCATTACATCCTGCTTCTTTCCAAAGCCTAACTGGCTCCTGTGAAAAACTATCTATGCAAAGAATTGCTCGAGCTCCAATAACTCTCCAAGCTCAAAATACCAGTTTTATGCCACCATTTTGTAACAACTAAAACCCTCTGCCTCTGATGAAGAAATTTACATTTTGACTCCTTGTGTCTCACTGATTGACTAGCTTGTCTGCTCTGTTCAGCCTCTGCTGAGTGATGGGGTCATCTGAAATAAGCAGGGAGATGGCTGCTGGTGCCAGAGCCTGTAATGAAACCTCTGAAAGCAAGAAAGAGAATCACAGTTTGGTTACAAACCCCTTGGCATATGGCTAGCTCTGAAAGATATATTGAGGAGCACACACTTCAAAACAAAAGCCCTAAGAAATATAATCACTGGCCCTAAATCTGCTCACTGCTTTGTAGATGACAAAAAAGTTTCCAAAATATGTGTCCAGAGGATCTTCTTACAAGTCACTTACCCTGGCTACAACTAATGAAGCTATTAAAAGAAAAGATTTTAGCTGTATGTTATCAAATCATCTGATGCTTCCCTTTTCACTGATGCTGTACAAAGGCCTTGAAAATACTTGTAGGGAGAGGTTCTTTTTGATAACTACAAATGCCTGTTGGACACCAGTATAGCATTTTGGGGGACTATTTCCACCACAGAGTAGCTACTCATGTACTTCACTATGTTGAAGAGACAATGTAACTTCTTCACCCTGGTGCCCTTTGGTATGTGGCCTAAATATCTCTTCTTGGCCGAATAACACAGAGAGCAGAAGCCACTTGTATAACAGTTTTCTGACTCATGTGTAGGGTAAGTCTGACAACTCCAGGGACCACTCTGCAGTTTTTAGGACCACACCCAGAAGGAAGTATCTTTTTTTGTTCTGCATCCATGCTTGAATTAGGATTGTTTTTTATCACTGGTTTTAGGTATTTGAATTAATTCAAATGCTGGCATCAGGTCCCCAGCTGCTGTTTCCTCTATGGGATATGACAGTGTTTTCCAAAACCCCTTTGATACTGTAGTTAGTCTTTAGCCACAGGAACTCTCTGCCTATCGATTTTTGTGCTGTTGGTAACACACAGAAGCCCAGCTACTCAGTCAAAACTGTACTATCATTTGGTAGCTCAGAGTTTGCTGAAAGCACTTGGTAGGATATCCTGCATCACTGATTAAACATTCTTGTTCAGTCTCTATTTCTCTGAGATTGTCCTTTAATGCATTTATAGGTAATAGTTTCGATCAGGGCTGCAGTGTCAAAACAGGCTATCCACCCTGAGCTTGCACATCACAATCTCAGCCCCAAACACTGACACAGTGCTGTTAGTCACAGCAAATGCACTCTTCCCCTGCCCTCTTCTCTTTAAGCATGCTCTGTGGTGATCAGCATCACCTCTGCCATCACTCCTCTGGTTGCTGTATACCAAAACTGAACGCAGAGTAGTTCTCCTATACGATAATTTCTGCTAAAAATGGCGGCTATTATTAAGATGTAGGTACAGGAAAAAAGAATAAGATTCTTCTCATGGACACAGGTGTTACCACTCTATTTTTACCTCTGTTGGGTAAATTACTACAGCTTAGCTGGAATCAGGGGGAGTTTAACTACTTCCATCAGCTGAAGGTCTGCCTTAGCTTGTGAGGTTAATCCAGCTTGTTTCCCCGTCTGGTTCTAAACTACAGGATGAAACTAGGAATTTTTTTTTTTTTTTTTAATTTTTTTTTTAATAAGGAGATTTGCTAGGGACAGGGGAGGAGAAGGGAATGTTCTTCCTCCCTGGGAGGTGTCCTTCCTCTTTCAGAAAGACCTGAGACAGGGGAGGCACAGAGCTGCATGCAGGACTCATGTGCCGCAGTGTGTGGTGAGCAGTTATGCCACCTTTCTAAGCATATCTTAAAACCATGTCAAGCTTGCTGTTTGGCACGGGAGCCAAACATGCTTCTTTGCATTATTCAGGATTGGGCACATTAGAGGGAATTAAACCATAATTCATTACTGTGATAATATACTAATATACATCCAGCAGCTGTCTCATCAAACCTCATAAACCAAAAACACCCCTGGAAGTGGTACTGTAAATGCTCTGCTCTGTACCAAGCGCTCATGGTTTTTCTCTTCCATTCCTCCTCAGGGCTTTCTACCATGCTGTTATGCTCCTCTCAGATCATATCCACCCTCTTGCTCATGTCCTGGTTGTGAGGCACTCTGCCTTCTGCAAAACTTATTTTAGAAACCTTGTCACATTTTATCCCACAGAGAAAGACCTGACACTCCAGTTTCTAGTAGAGCAGTGGGGGAGACCATTTGTTTCTTACCACTATATTTATTATGTTCAGTCTGCTGAGGGAGGTAGGAGGAGTGAGCAAAAGCAATACTTGCTCCTGTTACCAAGCAGTGTCAACTGGCAGCTGCTAAGCCATCCTCTCTGCTGGATATTAAAAGATCCTGTCACTATTCTGCTGTCTTAGAAACCCTGATGAGGACTTAAAATGTGAACGTGTGTTCCTACCCTGAAGTCAGATACAGTTTTGCCTGGTGGCAGCATTAATATGAACCTCAAAGAAACTTTGCTGAAACTAAAATGAGAGCTGTGCTCAGAGGTCTCTCCAGAGGTTGAGCCAGTCACCTCCTAACACAAAGCAGGCTCAACCACGTGGGGTTGTCACTGGAGAGACAGCTTCTCAGGCAGTGCAAATTTGACAGATCTCTGCTGACTGGACTGCAGCAAGGCTGACAATTTACACCAGATGGGGGCCTGCCCTAGAGCTTCTGAAGACACAGTCCAAGACTGTATCCTGGAAAACCTTGGCTGCTGTGAGAACTCTCCCCTTGCTGGTTGATGGTGAGGTAACTGCCTTCTTATGCTTCCAGATGAAAGTGGCTTAGTAAATCTGTAAACGCAAAGGCAGTGAAGCCCCACAGGCACATAGGGAAGGCTGGATGAGAGAAGACCACTGCTCCCAAGGGCAGTAGGAAGGATCAGTGAACGCTGCAGCAGCACCCAGATGGAGACCTGTGCTTCTGAGAGACAAGGAACCCCATCAATTTGGCTCACATCAAGCACATGCTGCTTTGGAGAGTCTGCTACAAGGCATGGTGCCATTGTCCTGGCTTTCCATCCGTCCTACAATCCAGAGAGGAGCTGCTGTCTTTTTGACTCAGGTGACCAGAGACCATTCAAGTTCTTGCTGGGCTGTGTTTGTTTAGAGAAAAAACTGACAAGGTGAGCCAAGTATTTATTTGGTGACTTTCTCTTCTGCCATGGAAAATGGGCAATGTTCTGTTTCACTGTGCTCCACAGAAACTGATAGGAGCAACTGATAGGAGCCCAGAAATCTACCTCTGAATTGATAACAAATGCAGTGCCCAAAAGAAGTTATTCCTCTTGACTTGGTTTCAATGAAGTGTTCACTGCCACTTTCCTTTCTTGCACCTGCCTTTCTGCACCTTGCAGACATTCACATATCCCCTTAAGCAGGTGCAGTTTACAGACAGGTGTAGGGCTGTGGTGTTTCTTAGCTTCTAATTAGCCTTGCCTTTGGGCCCAATGCTTGGGTGACAACTTCTTATTGCTTTTGGCTAAAACTGGATTAAACTAGAAGATACTGCTTTTGACTCTTTCTCTTCATAGTAACTTAGTGCAAATTAAATATGGCCATCAAGGAAGAAAAAGAACAAGTGAGGAGAAGGAAATGTCCCACATCTTCACTGACCATGCATGGGAGATTAATTTGAATGTTGAAACTGATTTGACAGCATTTCCACAACAGAAATACAAGACTTTTTCAGTTTTAATCAATATACTTCCTACACACTGAAAGATGTCTGTTTTAATTCTGTAATCCATCAACAATTCTTCAATAACTTCTGTTATAAAATAAGACGATTTATTACGTTTCATATTTTCAAGGTGGCATGTATAGCTCACAGTGATAAAATGATGTTCATTTTAATGTGAACATGAACACCCTGAACTTTGTTCTGTAATAAATTGTTGCACTACATTTTTTTCTATTTTAGTAGAAGGGATCAAAGTGACTCCATAGCTGCTTGTCTAATCTTTTTTAATTCTATGTTTTCCTTTTAGGTTTTATATTTAAGTAAGAACTAATGTAGAACCTAGGAAGACATTTGATTCAAATTCAGCAAAAGCTCTCTGATTAGTCATGATGGACTCACACAGTCTTACTGTTTATACTCTTGAGTACTTTAAGGGGACTTCATGGCCTGAGATGATGCAGTACCAGCCTTGAGATAGACAAGACTTGTGTACCATAAACAGATGGTACCCCAGACAGAAAATTCCAGAGCACACAGAGCACACCATGGATTAAATAATAAATAGTCTATTAGAAATACATCATTGATTAATTTTAAAACTGAATTATTTTTTTTTATGTTCTTAAACTTACATATGCATATTGTGCTATGAAACTTGCAAATAGAAAAGTAGGCTCAGTTCTTCAAAGGCTGTGGGCTAAAACATATTCAAGATATATTAATTACTGTTATACCCAGCCAACTGATAAATTTACTCTCACTTAGGCTCCTAACCACAGCAGCAACCAGTGGAGAGTGGCAGCTCTCCAAGCACTGACTTAGAGGCAGCTTAAGTACACAGCAGCAATGTTAGGTTTCTCTTGCTCAAGAACTAGAAGACTTCATAAAGGGTTCATTCATTCTACTAAACCACAGTTTATAGTCATTTACCTGTCAAAATTTGTTGCATCTCTCACTTGAATAAATAAATAAAGAAAACAAGACAAAAAACCAAAGAGAAAGTAATGGTGAGCAATGCCCATTCTAAGGTTACCCCTTCAGCTTATCTTTGTACTGTGCTAAAATAAAAAATTAAAAATAAAGTAAAAATCAATCCAAATTTAAAAACAGGAGAGCTTGAGGACGACAAGAAGACCTATCAACTAAGTCAATATTGAATGTTCAAAGAAACATAGCAGCCTACTTGATGATTTTCTTGTATTCCTCTAGACTTAAGGCTTTTTCTGTCCCATTTAGAAGCACACCTGATGTTTCTTGCAGAAGCCACATACAACTTTGCCAGACATCAACCCATTAGACTGAAATTCTGTGTGCCAGGACTGTGCTTCAGGCTGAATTTATTTTTTAATGTTTCAGCTGAAATGGGTTGGTGGTTTGCTTGAACAAGCTTATTGAAAATATAACTTATTCAGAAGGCAGGATAATTACCCAAGTCACTCCTCTCACGGTTTGCAGTGACTGATGAATGCTGAGCATGAGCTGTTGGAACGGCTTTGACTGAAGCGCAGTAGTACTCCAGCTTCCCCAGGATGGTGCAGTGCTCCACCGGTCCTCCTAAGAGGGGGAAAATTGAAGTTGCCATCAAGTTAATGCATCATAAAATATACATATATACGTCCATATATTGATTTATTTATACCGAATCAAATTGGAATTCCACCTGGAAACAAAGTCAACTGTAATGACCATCCTATAGCAAGGTCTGTTCATAAGCTTTATAAAAAGCAAAATGTATCTCAGGTTTCTGGATTAGGAAAGCAGTAGCTCATGAAAAATGTGCAGTTATAGAAGCTGTGGAGGCAGAAGGATTGGAGCAAGAGACATAAGTTTGTTAACTTTCGTCTCAACAGATGAAGAACTTGAGAAAATCTGACAATAACAAATATTATGCTAGATTTCTAACCTTTTGTATATTATCTTGACCATATTCTGATTTTATACCTTTACCGTGTAGATCTATGTAAGCACATTTTACAAACTCAAGTATTTGTAATTTGGTGCGTATGTAAAATCGAAGATTTACAGAATGTAAAAGATTCTAGAAGATTACATTAAACTGATTCAAGATGAAGCTTTTATGATCATTCATATCAGTAAACCAGTAAAAGTTCTGTTCATTCAAGGTAAGAGTAGGAAATGGATCATGCAGCTGATACCAGACCATGCTACAGAACGTCAAATGAAAAAAACATCAAGTGAAAGAAACGTGCAAAATCTTTGGTGGATACACACCCCAAAAAATCTTTTATATAGTAGATATGCCATAAAAGAAAATTGTTGCTTATTGCTAAGCTGTGATGCAATTACAGATGACTATTAGGCATGTTAATTTAAACCGCTGTTTTCTCATGACAAGTCATAGTAAGCTTCTTAATGAATTTGCTCTATGTCTAACTATACTAGTCAAAAGTGACAAATAACATAAACAATGAGTGGAAAAAGATGGTCACCATTTAAGAAACTATAACGATTGTAGCACAGCAATTTTTGTTTCTAACTCAGAAGTGTTTGACATTTAACACAAGAAACATTAACTAAAAAACTTTTGTTTTGAAAATTCCAAATATGTAAGCAGTATAGCCCTAGTCATAGTCTATTTAAACCAAAATAACAATGTGATTATTGTGGTATGGCCAAAATTTACAAAGTGAAATCATGACATTTCTCCAGACTTCTCTGTGAATCAATTTGGGATCTTGTATTTACCCAGTATAACCTTTCAACCCATTAGTTCAGCTGCAAAAGTCACAGGAGAGCTAATTGAATTCCAACAGTCTCTAACAGGTGCGTTTTATAACTTGTCAGGTCCCACAGTTAAATCATTAAAGGACAGCTCTCTACTGGGTTTCCAAGTAATAAACACCTATTTTTGATAAAGAAAGCATAGAGAGGTTATACCAGCTGAAATAACCTACAAACCAGCTCTACTTATGCTTATATGCCTCAGTGGAAAGCACACAAACCAGCCTGTTCATCTCTTCCTACTGGTAGAAATTCAGTGAAAAGGAGACCAAAAGTCTCATTTCTAAGATGTTGCACCCAAAACATGAAAGAATAGTCTGCTAATCAGATTAGTCTGTTGGCAAGACAAAAGCAGTTTTCACACAGCCTTGCTCACCTTTGAAACATTACCTCTCAGTGTTATATGGCTAAATTGCTGTGATCGGTTGTGGGGAAAGCTATGATTAAGATGTATTTGACCCTCTTATTTTCATGTTTGCTGAGTGCACTTTCATAAAAGTAAAACAGATGTAAGTACAAAATTTTTCACAATGATCTCATCAGGTCTTACAGTCACAGAAAGCTTGTTCAACACTACCTAGAAAAATTAAACCATCAAAACCTATTACTATACTCAGTGTGAAATTATGATGATTCTTCACGGATTAAGAAAACTTAGAGGAAAAACAATTCAGTCTTGTACAATGTAAACAACCATATTTTTTGCATGTTTT
Organism: Actenoides hombroni; assembly: GCA_024336885.1. Taxonomy (NCBI): domain Eukaryota; kingdom Metazoa; phylum Chordata; class Aves; order Coraciiformes; family Alcedinidae; genus Actenoides; species Actenoides hombroni. The sequence continues at coordinate 11,750,368 of WUAM01000179.1, read as the reverse complement.
CTTGTTAGTCTGTTTGCCTGAAACCTTGCTCATTTTATGACTGTCTCTGATCTGGCCTTCCTTTACTAGCAGGTCAGAGAGTTTTAATTTTCCCCATAAATATACTTTTTTTTTTACCTAAATTTTTCATTACTTACTTCTGCTATCTAATTTTTTGTCACCCTGAGGATGAGTAATATATCAGTACCCTTATTTGCTCCATTTTTTTCCAGATACATTGTCCACAAACGCATTCATGCTTACATGAGTATTTTCTTTTATGTGAAGTAATTCTATGTCTATATTGTCTTACCAGTGGAAAAAAAAAAAAAAAAGAAAAAAAATTGAAAAAAAGAGAATTACATTAGAGCTTTGTCTAATTTAGTGCTCTAGTTTAATTATGCCAGTTTAAGATGCCAATTTTCCCCACTGTCCCACTCAGTAGCAAACGTATCTAAAAGCACACGCATATAACTGCCTCAGCTGCTCATGCCTTCCTAATCTCAAGTGTCAGTGAACGTGGAGTTATTCTAGTACACTAAACTGAACTGGAGTGGTAGAGATCCAGATGTGTCCACCCAGGAGCTGTCCCATACCATCAGAGAGGTGCAAAAAAGGTGACACCTTGAATGGTACAGTAGCATTCACCAGCATTACCATGGTTGGTAAATTTTGTGAAGTTGGGAGAAGTGATTGTTCTGTCTTGGATTCAGTATCAACTGAAAAAAATCCTATGCAGTAATAGTCAGGAAGTACTGAAAGAGAAGGTCTCTTAATGAAAAGCACTTCTACAAAGTATACAGTGGTGTAACTAAGTTAATAAATAGATAATTATGAAATACAAAAGGATAATCTGCCTGTTTTCAGGATAGACTCAGCACACAGATCTAGCTGAGATCTCACAGGGTTGCTACAAGTCCCACGTATTTTCTTCCCATGCACCTGCTAGTTACATGCTGGCCATCTTCAGATCTGTAACATGGTCAGCACAGCCACAGTCAATTCACAGTTGCATTTTCAGTTTCACATTTCTAAAAAGGTACATACCTTTATATCCAGGTTTTACTGATGTTTCTTCTCTGAATTTAACAGGTGCCACCTCTACACTTCATAAAAGCACCTACAGATTGAGAGAAGGAGTAAAAAATTTCCTGTGTGTGAGCAGTACATGCCATTGATTGATGCCATATTGTCTCAAAATATCCTACAGTTTATATGGCTATACATACCCACACCTGGAACTCACTGGCTGTGCTAAGGGGGTCCTGGCAGGAGGATACTCCTGCGTCTCTTGCAGAACAGTTATTTTTAATTCACAGTTGTCTCCTACAACATTCATGACAGGCATTTGGATTAGGGAAATGAAAGCAGAATCTAATTACTCTTCACGATGCAATTGATTTCTAGGAGAAGTTGGTGTAATAAAGGTATTTCAGAGTCCTAGTTGTCCTTCAGTGAGGACAATGTTCCTTCACCCTTTACCCTACTGTGATGGTTCTTATCCATGTTTCTCTCACACACCTACCTTGATGATTCATTTCATGTCTAGATAAAGAATATGCATCTAACCAAGCTTGAATATTCAAGGAGTTCTAAACCACAAATACTATATAAAGAAGACAGTATATTGCAGTCATTCCTAGGGTGATCAGATTCTGTGAAACTGTTTATTATCAGGGCTGTACTCTGCATTAATTTTTACAGCTTGTGACCCTGTGGTAAGTCATGAAGTCTTCTTGTGTGCCAGGCTTTTGGGGTGAATCATAGCCTGAACCTCCACAGTCTTTCTGATTTGCAATAAAAATCACACTTTTTAGAGGAAAAAAAAATGAACAGTCATCCTCTCTGCACTGACAGTGAAGTATACAATGAGTTTCTTTGAAGAAAAAAAAAAGAATTTTTCCTCATAATTTTGGGGGGTTTTATGCTGTGGTTAGGATATCAAATAATGAAGGTTATGTTAGGTGCTGCCAGAAATTTAAGAACCCCATAATTATTTTTTTATACTGTAAAAATCAGATTTTTGCATAAGAAAATGGGAAAGTTTATTTTTCTTTGCCAAGCAGGGCAGCCTTTTTCCTTTTTCCCTCTTCCTACCCCCCCTGAGGTTCTTCCAGACAGTTTGCTGTTATTCTTCACACAAAACAGCATCAAACATAGCATTCAAATGGAAGCAGCAAAAGATAAATTGCTGAAAATAAAGCCTGCTACCGGAAAATATGCTTTCAAAGTTTCTGCAAGACTGTAAAGTCTATTTTTCCCCAGTGATGTGAGACTGTGAAAAACACAGTATGGACAAACCTGTCTAGAGATTAATCTTTTTCAAAGCTACTTCATACAAAGGTATTTTTACATAAAGTTCACTCATGCTTAAAAAGGTAATCCTTTTAGAAACACTATGTAGCTGAGAGTGGCATTTTCTTAATTAAGATTTAATTGCAATTTATGTTTATACATATATACACACAAATTTTACTTCAAATGACTTTCTCATTAGCCAATAACCCTAATTTTGTTTATTTCCGTAAAAAATATATTATTTGTTCCACAGGAATACCAATAGCCCATGAACTTCTTTCTTTTTACTCTTTTGTGTGGTACAGTATCCTTGAATTTCATTCTGATGTTAATTTATTTCTTTATGAATACTGAAATTGCACAGCCATCCCATCACTCTTTGTATACACCCTGTCACTACCAATAAGGTACCTCTGGGAGTATTATTGTATTCTAGCAGAATTTCACTGCCATTTAAGGGGGATAGTAACACAATTTGTGTCATGAACACAGTCTGTGGATATGAAGGAACTCTAATCTCAGCCTGGTACTTTCAGCAGACAAAACTGAATTGACAAAAGATATTCAAATGGTCATAGTTCATATTTTCTCTTTGAGTTGGAAGGCAATTTTTTTATTTAAAAAAAAAAAAAATAAAAAGACTAAAAATAAACTTCTTTCTCATGTCAGTTAACATATGTGTATTTTTTACTTTATTTTATGGTTGAATTGAAGAAAAAGCAATTGCTTCCTTCAGAGGTTTTCTCCTGACACTTTGTCTCACTAATTGCTAGTTGCACTATCTTGGGCTCTGTGTCTGCAGAGCTGGGATGTCGGTGGCCTTGCTGCATCTGTGTTTACATCTCTCCACTGACTGGTCAGAGGCATGAGCCAGAGCATTTCAGCCTCTTTCAAAACTAGTCCTGTCAGAGTTTAACCAAACCCTGTGTCATTGAGATTGGTTACTCCCAGGAGTCAATCGGACTCAATTTCTACCTTCCACTGACATTTTGACATAAACAGGCAGGCAACCCTTCTCTGGTGTGGAGATAGGAGGGCTGAAAAAAGTGTGAATTCAAATGGCTGTTGATAAATTGGTCTATGAGACCTTCACTATTAATTTCTGTCAGTAGACAGTAAAATGGCAATGACTGCTCAACATTCTTCCAAAAATAACACTTCCTGCGACAGGGCAGACCACACTACACTGACAGATTGGAATCGGTCTTGCCTAATTGGCTATTGAGTGCTATCTAAAATTATACATCTGGTGTTGAACAAGGGTATTGTTCTCACTCCACGTTATGAAGCTAAGCCCCACATAAATGACAAAGAAGGGATCATGCCCATGTATCTGATCACTAGAGCAGATGGGCTTTTGTAGCCTGCCTCTGGCAGGATTTGTCTTTTGTGAAAGAATTTCCATACATTTCCTTCTCTGAGCCCTTCCCATTGGTTTCGGCTCTCAGAGTGGGTGATATGACCTATAAGTCTGATTTTGTACATGAGATTGACTTGGAAGCTGACAAATGGAGATGGCTGGAAATGCTCTTACGATACAAGTGCCAAATTCTTTTTATCATTTTCTATGGCCTTTGGATTCCCAAAAAGAAGATAAATGAGGTAGGACCTGAAGACAGAAAATAGCTTGGTTTGGAAAACAATGGACAAACAACAGGCATTTACATAGATGGTGAATACAGCCATAGCTGTAATCCTTCCCACACAGACTTTAAACAGAAACCAAGATAATGCTGATTGTACTCTCTTCCTGGCCAGGTTTTATGTAGAGAGAAGACTCACCTTGCAAGCTGAACGTCAGACATGACTGGCAGTGTTTTTAGGATGCATACTGAAATGTGCTAGATTAATGCTGCAAAGTCACAAGAACTAATGGACTAAACTACTCATAGAATCATAGAATCATTATGGTTGGAAAGGACCTCCAGGGTCATCAAGTCCAACCTTTGTCCTAGCATTTCTC
>WUAM01000179.1:11726437-11746028 GCA_024336885.1 Actenoides hombroni | reverse complement strand
AAGTCTGCCCTTCGGAAGTCCATGGTAATAGTCTTGCTGCTCCCCCTCCTTACTTGGGCAAGAATTGAAAACTCTATGATTTCATGGTCACTAAGCCCAAGACAGCCTCCAACCACCGCATATTAAAGTAGTGTTCACCATCAAAGTGCTTATTAAATAGACAATATTACAGAACTTGAGGATTGAAGTACAAGTAATCAAAAGCTCAATTGATAAGTCTCAGGAAGATCATTAGACAAAATGACTACATTTATGTATAGCACAGCACTTACCTTGGGATCATGAAGAAATCCACTAAGTGCCCCAATTAACCTACCTGTACATTAATTACTGTAAGGTACTGTAATCCATTATTAGTGTTTGTAAAATAAGCCTTCAGATTAAATGTGCTAAACATGAGTAACTATCAAATGTAGCTTTAGCATGCATCCCTCATTCACTGTGGTTGCTTAAAGTCTACTAATAAAGGCTGAGATGTCTGTGAAGGCCTTGGAGCCATAAACAGCCCCACAACACAAGTGCTGTATTCTGACTTGGGAAATCCACCCTGCTGAGGACTCAACATGTTAGAAAAACATCTCAGCAAGATTAATCCCTCGATTAACTTGGGAGCAGCAGTGCTGTGTTACTTGTTTGGGTCTATACTGCAGTGTGTCTATAGATTTACCTACTTGTGTGACACTACCTTGAGAAGTTTGCTCACATGCTGCACCAGATGGTATAGACATGCTCTTCATAATCTTCTTCTAAGGCTAGGTTAGCATTCTGCATCATTTTCAAGCAACAGGCTATGAATTAAATCATAATTTTGGACATGTGCCCATCCAGACCATGAAACTGGGTGTTACATGGAGGATTTGTTCTCTCTAAAATTCCAGCAGTTAGTAGTAGGTTGCTAATTATAAAGGAATCAAGTGACCTTCCCTCTTAGCATAAAAGTTTAAGATTGCTTTGTGGGAGTGTAAGACAAAAAAAGAATTTGTGCCAGATATGGCAAAAGTACAAAGTTAGCCAATTAAACAGGTCCATTCTCCACTCTTTTTGTGGAGCAGTTGGCTTACTCTTGAAGAAGGATAATGACAGGTGATGCAAATGATGAAATACAATGGCCGGAAAAGTTTCTTAGATTGAATCATGAGGCTAATGTTTTCAAAATGGAACTGACATTCACATGATTTCTCTTTAATATCCATATTTTTTTAACAGACTTTCCCGCAAGGGCTCTTTCATACTGATTCCTGTAGCAGTGCCATTTGGCAGTTGCTGTTAAAAATGTTGTGACACCATGTGAAAATCTTCCAGTAACATTCTTGGGAGACACACTCTTGTTTCTTTTCCAGGTACCTCTCCCAACTTGTTTCAGGGTTAGAGACATTTGTATTGAAACAAGACTTACTCTTTAGGGCTCTATTTTCTTAAATATTTTGTCCCACAATGAATTCCCTAATTTGAAAATGCAGAGGTCACTGTCACACATGCAAATGAGGTGACTTCAAAGGCAAATAGCTGTGGCAATTACCAGCAAGTACAATTACATAACTTGCACCTAAAATCACGGTGTTTATACAGCTCAGCTAGGCATGTAATTGTTCACATACAGTGAATATGCAACTATGTACTTTAGTGATAAAGGATTCTCCCTTTTCCTGTTGCTTACTATGCACACAAATTAATACATATATATTCCTGGTGAGAAAAGAATATGGTGACTGTTTGTATCCTTACGGTTATCTCCTTTAAAAATTATGAAGTGACTGAGAAATCACATAATATGAAACAAACATTATATCGCAGAACAATTAAATTTGATGATATCCGGTGAAAACCAATTAGCTTAGAAACTCAAACAATAATTGCATTAATTTCATATATGCACTTCTAAAATAAAATTTAAAAAATATTATGAAGACACAGACAATATCAATGGGTTTCTTGTGTTTTAAATCACACAGTGCAATAAACTAAAATTTTGAGAATCTTAGATGAAAAATATTATTTACATGAAATAGAAATGATGTCACAGCAGCAGTTATTTAAAAAATGTGACAGCAAGAAATTGTGCCTTTTAAAAGGTACATGAGGGTTCTGTGGATGTTTCAAGTGCCCGAAAGATCAGCCCTGCATTTTACAAAATCGGAAAGGTTTTGTTGGGATGATGAGAAAGGATCCTATGTCCAGAAGACATAGCAAGAATATAATGTTTGATTTTATGCAAAATCTCCCTTTTGTTCCTGGAAAACAGGAAACATGGAGCAGGCTTTCACTGCTAAACTGCTGTTCCTTATTGTATTACTTAAATGTACTATCAAGTGAGGACAATAAAGATACTTTTGTTACAAATTGACCAGACAGAGTAGAATGTGAATTTGACATAAGGAAATGAAAGAAGCTTAGTTTGAAGCTGTAAAGATACTCAGTCTTGCTGTTTGTTCCTGCTTCTGAAAGATAAAGGAGCCAGATAGCATTACATTTCTCATGCTGTCTGTAGATAAAAGTTATGTTACCTTTGAATCTAAGAATTAGAGAGTGGATATGCTTAACAGTTCTTTAAATATCCAGTCTGAATTTGTACCTCTATGATATATTAATACATGCAGGTGAGCAGCTGATATTTTCTACAAACTTCTGTAAACAAATTAAATTAAAAGTGTTCATTGTGGCTATGATCATGGGAAGCTTATTTCCTTAGTACAGAAATGTCAAAAGAAGAAACTACAGCTAAACCCACTAAATCACCAATTTAAAGGTGTTGCCTGGTGTTGATTGGCAGGCATTCACATCATCTGTCCAGATGCTTAGTGCTAACTTTGAGCTCCTGGTTTAATAATTCTCAGCTTTAACTGACTTTCAGGAAGACAGCTATCTTGCTGGACCTGGTGAATGATATCATATTCTGCTTATCATGCAGGCTTTCTCTCACTGGGCCTCTCAGCCCTTGTGGAGGGTCCTCAGTTTTGATGAGCCCTGCTCTTTGTTCTGCAGTATTCTGAATGAAATACAATGAGATAAACAGAATTACTACCCAAAAAACAACCTTTATAGGAAAAAGGAAAAATCTTTATGTGGAAAGCCAAGAAGGCTAAGAGTTCTCGTTTCAAGTTTTTAATTGCTATCTTCCTCCTAAATCCTTCTGGTAAGCAAGGCTACATTACTTTTCTCCTCCAGTACACCCTTACTCATGGTGAAAATTGCCTGAGAATGCACTGGGTCAGCTCTCACTACTGATACAACTCAGACCAAAGTCAATTGTCACAGTACCTAAACAGTTATTTTTAAACAACCATTTCAGGATTTAATCTCTCCACATAAAAAGGAAAAAAACCCCACAAACAAAAAGACATTAGAAATCTTTATTTCTAACATCCTATTGCATGACCCACAAGCAAAATATCTGATGCCTTTTGGAGTGAATAGTAAATGGAATAATAGCAAAGAGTCTGGTGGGAATAGGCTCATTGGATCATTTTATTCATATTATTTAGTCTAAGCTCTACCCCACCCCCAAAACGAAAAACAACCCAGGAGTCATTTCAGTTCTTAGAACTAATCTGGACTAGACCCAAATAAGCAAACAAAGGTGTTGGGTATTATATGCTGTAAAAAAGCCACCAGGTTTGCCACCATTATTAGAGCTGCAAGTTCAGTTTCTGCAATGAGATGTTGCAGTGTGTAAGAAACCCATAATGGGCATATTGGCACATCTCTGCTACTTGCTGTAATTAGGCCAATCAAAATAAATACTTGCCAAGTGTTTCTCTGTTTAAAAAATGTCATTACATTGGACCTTCTACTGGCTTTTATGCTTTTCATCATGATTAAAGAAGGCTAGACTGGAAACAGACTACTTAAGCTAACAGTGGTAATGCTTTCAAGGATGAGGAAGATGAGGAGAAAGGGAGCCAATTGTGCACCTACAAAAACAACTGAATGACAAATGTTCCTTGAACCATTTCATACGTTGCAATCCTAATGAAAATGAAATTTAACTTTCTACTTTTAAAGAATATTTTAATGTATTATTCTATATTACCTTATGAAGATATATATACATATATACACAGCCCTTAAATATAAATATATACTAGAGAACATGTTAAATTATAATTTAGTGTCTTGCATTCTGTTTCATGTTCACAAGTGAAAACAGCTTAGATAAGTCTTCCTAGAAAATAGCTATGTTTTACCTAGTTCAATTCTATAGAACTTTCTCATTGTTTTATGTGATTATTTACCATACACTTACAAATTCTAACTTTTCCGTTTTTAAAATGAAAGCCGAAGATGCAATCCAAACCTGATTCAAGTTTACAGGACTCTAACAGGTACAGGTACAATTTTGCCTCTTATGAGTAATTTCTCAACAGTAGAAATTAAAGTTACTGCACAACATAGCTCAGTGTGAAATGTGCTTTTCTGTGACCATTTTTGAAAATGGTCAAAAAACTCAAAAAATAATCTTGCATCAAGGGATTTTGAGCATTGTATTACTGTGCATAAGCATCTATGCCTTATTTTCAACTTAATTTTATTGTCTTACCCAAACTGATACCTTTGTTATTTTTAAGTTTGTAAGGTTTTACAAGTATATTCAGAGGCACAGAGCAGAGGAAAGACTGTATTCATAAGATCTAAACATGGGGAATGATATCCAATTTATCTTCCATGTGCAGTAGACAAGCTTCCTCTTCAACAGATGTCCTTGTTGGGAGCTACGAATTTACCTGCTCCAGCAGTGATATCTGTGCAGAGTGAAGTAAGGTTTGGTGGGCCTTTCAGCCATTAAAAACACAACCAGAACTCTTGGTGGTACATGTAATTTCTTTCCTCTCCTTTTCTTCTCTCCAGTTTTCCTCCGAATTCCTCTACTTTTCTCGTCCTTCCTCTTTCTTTCTGTCATCGGTTCATGTGAACACCAATAGCTGTTTCTGAAAAATGTGTTTTCAGTACCTATAGGGAGAGGCCTCTGGTCTCCCAGAAGGAATCTCTATTACATTGCACAGTCTCCTGTAAGAATTTGCCTCTATGTTTTTCAATACCAGATTCTTATTTCTGTGCTTCTCTTACTTCTCTTTGATTACTTTTTTCCAATATTCCTAAATCCTTCCAGACAACTCCCCAGTCATGCTCTCCAGTATGCTGTTTTCTGCAGCATTTCCAGGTCAAGGTTTAAATGGCAGTGGATTCACAGGATTTGGTTTAAATGCCACAATGTCAGTGAGAACCACAGAAGGATACAGGGTGAAAGACCCCTAAGTAAAGCACTACCCTTCTTGAAAAGAGAAAAGAAAGATTAAACATAATTTTTTTCTAAATACTGCCAGCATGAGAATGGTTTCACTTACTAATTATAAAATTTCTCCAGAGCACTCTACAAATCTCCAGGCTTCACAAATGCCAGGTGTAAGCCTTAAAGCTTATGGCTCCTTGGCTTTTCTGCTAGGATTGATAACAACCACATTATGTTTGTTGTAAGGCACCCCTCTACTTACAAAAATGTGGACTGATACCATCTGGTTGCATTGTACAGATGTACTAAAAGATATATTCCTATATATTTGGATCACCTAAACGCAAAAGCTATCTAAATGTATTATCCACTGTTCAGAAATTTTATCCCCAAGATATCAGCATGACAAAAGGATTATCATTCAGTCACATCTGATTTTCTCTTTGGCAGTTGTATATCTCTAATCATATGAGAAGCCTATAACTGGAGATGACCTATGCAGTTAGGATGGCATGTATAGCACCTGAGAAGCATGAGGAAAACATGCAGATTGTAATTAAGGCTTTCTGTTCTACTCTGAAAGGTATTAACATGATGTGTGTAGGTGTATTTATTATGTGTGGCAAGCAGACTGAAGCTTCTTGACAAGATGTGTTCCCCATCATAATCAGTATAAAATAGCATTTTGCACAAGGTGGTGAAAAAATAAAAATCACATATTTGTATTTTCCTCTAATTTTAGGCTCAGTGAGGACAAAAGAAGTAAGAAAGCTGCAGGCAGCATATTTACTTTGTTCTAATTCCTTTCTTTATAATGGGTTTATCTTTGCTATTTAGGTGAGGCAGGTCTAAAATTCATTGGTACCTGGAAAATTACTAAAAGCAAAAGTAAGTCTCCTGGCCTAAGTAAGTTATGGACTAAGCCCCTAGAATTTTTCAGAAATACATGTAGCTTTTAGGTTAATAGTCTTGATGATATCTTTGCTTATTTGGATACGCAGCTCATGATGAGTTTTGCATGCATGGCAAGAGGAGGCTTTAAACATGTTCATTTACTCCCAGACACATTTGTATTTTATCCATGTTCTTTGAGCAATTCCATTCCAGATTTTTCTATAATATCTCCTACTTGCCATACTGTACAAATTTTTGCAGTTAAATGTCTATCTTCACATGTTTTGATTAATATGGGAGGTGGATCTTCTGTAACAGTGAAGAGATTTGTATTATACCCATCTCCTTTTTCTGTTTTACAGTATAACAAACCAAACAAATGCAAAGTCAAACAAAAACTCCTTCAGCTCTCCCACAGATCTTTTCCTAATGTATCTCAGGGGAAGGGCTTGAGTTTTCCAGTCCCTCACCCCCTCTTCCTGTACTGTCTGCTTATAACCTCACTTTCTTTAACTGGAAAAGATTAGCTGCTTCTTCAGCTATTCACACTTTCAAAAGTGAATACAGTTTATCTTACTTCCTTAGTGCAAATGTACAGGATTTGATAATCTGTACTGTTAGTTGAATATTCCTCCGTCACTTTATCCTGAGCTTTGACAATGGAAATCCTATTGTCTTATCTCTGCAATGACTCTCTAGGTAGGTAGGTAGGACACAGAGGTAACTTTCTACTAAGTCAAGAGTCAGGATTGTAAAAACAGAGATCCCTTGAATGTCTCTTGTGAATATGTCAGTGGAAAGAAACAAAGTGTGTAGCTGCCTGCCACATAGGGCCTTCGATTCAGTATGGCATGAAGCTCTTCATTCCAGTCCCCCCATACCCTAAAGAGAGGACAATGCGTGATGACAAAATAATTTCAGCTCTTAATTAAAAAATAAAATATAAAAAATGTTTCAACCACCAAAATTTGTCAGAATTAATGAAAATATGAACATGAAAAAGTATCAGAAGCCAAAAGGCAACTCGTCTCTACACCCCCTCCAAACCAAAACAACAAAACCAAACCAAAACAACAACAAGAAAAAAACAAACCCAAAAACAAACAAAAAAAACCCCAACAAACAAACAAAATAAGAAACCCTTAACATGACTTTTCTAACCAGGCTTTGAAGTCAATCTCAGGATTTTTGAAAGCTTTGGTATAGCAGGAGTAATTATCCGGAAGAATACTGAGTTTGGAGATTTCTTGCCCTTAATAACATTTCTTAGTGCAGTGTTTCTTTTTAATACTTCCCTGGGGCATCTTACTGAGACTGGCCATGCAAAGCTTTAACATGATCATTTTGTAAGTGACTGTTACTAGCACATCCATATACTTCCTCTTGTAAAGACTGTTGTAAACAGGTGTCAATAGAAGCAACACTAGACCTTCTCTTCTTTTCCTTTTTCTGTCTACATAATTATAAAATGAAAAAAAAAAAGGAGTGGGGATCAGAACAGTAAGAACTTAAACACCACTTTGCTTTGCCCTTGCAAGCTGTCCATGTCAGAGCCTCTCCACATCCTGCCCACACTCTCTCTGTTTGACTTTCTACCCTCCGAATCAGTCTGGATGTGGATGTGAGTCTTCACTTAGCTCATTGCAGAACAGAGGCCCAAATGCCTGAGAGAGAAAAGGAAAAATCTTGGCAGATTGCTAACATATCAAGTGTTAATGAATACAGTTCTTTAATTAGAAATGTCTGCAAGAACTGAGTAATAGGATCCTTTGAAAATGTGACAGTTTTTAATTTCTTTTGTTAGTAGAGTTTATACTTTTCTGAATTAAAGCTTTTATCAAACTGGCATCAGACTTTAGGAATGACAATAATACTTGAAATACAAATAGAGTTTCTTTTGAAATCACTAGCTAAGCTAATATTTTATTGAAATTCTGAGTTTCTGGAGTTTATTAGGTTAATAGATATAATTGAAGAACTTTTTTTTTTTCTCCTTGTTTTCTTTCACTGTTTAAAAAAATCCTAATGAACGTAAGATTGGCAGGAATTTGCTAGCTAATTTTCAGAAACATCCTGACTTTTTTTCATTTAATTTCAAATGTAATACCTCCCCAGATGGTAGGCTTTGTAATTCATGGCACCAGTTCAAAAAGGTATATTAACTGCCTCTAAACTGCTCAGCATCAAGTATTTACAGGACTTAATCGTGAATTGGCTTAATATTAATTAAAATAAGTCCCGTCCTCAATGTGAAGTTTCAGGAGTTGTAGATAGTTTTACTTCTGTGTGCTCACCTCTATTTTGTACCATTCCCTCCAATAAAAGAACAGAATGCTCAAGACCCAGAGCAGCACATAAACACTGTATGTCCCTTGAAGTCCTCTAAAGGACCCTGAAAGGCATGATTTCTTTCATTCTTAGCCAAACAGTGATAGACAAACAGGTAAAAAAGGCAAGGAGAAAAATACCATTTACTCACTGTAGCAGCAGGAAATCAAGCAAAGAAAATAAACAGGGTTTGAATTCTGGGCCTTTAACCTGCTAGTCAGACAGTTTTCTACAGTTTCATTCTGTGCACATTTCTGTGCTGGTAAATGATGAAGGGGAGGTAGAGGAACTAAAGGCTTGTGGGATCCCTGGGACTCCCATAGCTACAAGTACAGCTGTACAAACACATGCAAGCTTTGTTAAGGTAGAGTGGGCAATAGGCTGAAACTGCTGAGCCAATCTGACCTATAAATCCCTTGCAAAAGCTCTGCCTGAGAGAAAGCCAGAAGTTATGTGTAAAAGTTTTACCCAGCCAATTGTTTTTGGTCCTTTTCTGTACATACATAAAACTTCTAGCATCCTCCTGGCTAGATAATTTTGTAAGTATGTCCTTTGAGCATCCTGCTGAATTGTTGATTACCTGGGGTGGGGGGAAAAAGGGGAGGGATCAGTGGGTGAATGGAGGAACTAATAACTCAGAAACTCATTCAAATGAATGTAGAGTTTTAAAGGATACATGATATATCACATAAGCTGACATAGAGCTAAGGGCTACAGGAAGTCTATAAAAAAAAGAGAATGCGACATCCAGCAGTTTGTTTTCAGGGGAAGGATGATATGAATTGGTCACATTAGTAACAGGAAGATTAATTATTTCAAATTGGACTAATACAGCTTCTTGTCTCCCTCCCCCTCACCAGCCTCCCTCAGTAGATCTCCCACTGCTCATTTGCAGATACAATCTCATGTGAGAACACAGCATCACAACCCTGCACTGTCCTGAGTGTATGTGGACAAGCCACAACAGAGATAGTCCCCAAAAACATTTACCATGCAAGTCACAAAACCATCATCATCCTTCATGAAATAAGGAAAAATAGGGGATCTTTCTCAGACCCTTTTTTTTCCCTTTCCAAACATTTCTGAACTCTGTGTGACCTCTTTTACGACTGAATCTAAACACCTCCAAATATGCAGCAAATTTAGGCAGTAGAAAGCAGAATAACACATTACAAAATGAAGAAAGCTAAAAGAAGTCATGAGAACTGAAAAAACAAAGCTGAAGATCAATATTAGGCAGCCTGAACCAGAGAAATTCAAAATAAAATATATAGATTGGAGTATTAAATGTAGCATGAACTGTGCAACCTGCCCCCCATTTTCCTCCCCTTCAATATCCTTCCCACCACCTAAAAAGCAGTTAAGCTACAGGGGGATAATATCACACTTGGGATTTCTGAAACAAAATCAGTGAGAACAATGGGACTAATGTCACTCCTGTAAACGATCAAAATCTACCAATTACAGGGAGGTGCTAATCCTCATCAGACCTCTTTGCTGCTGTGGCAGCATTTGAGTAAAGCTGTTCTAAAAGTGTTAGGGGATCAGTTTTTCTCACAGCGTTTGGACGAGTATTTCCACCCAGTCTTCTCTAAAAGAAGTTTGAAGAGTAAGAGGGAAAGAAAAAGGTAGGAGTGAGAAGGGGGTCAGGCATCACATATTGGATCATTTGTTGGGTGGGAATAAAAAAACTAGCAAATGTTCAATGATAGGCCCAAAATTCCCTACATGAATTCTGCTGCTAGAGCTTTTCCCTCATTCCTTTCAACATCACCAGACCTCCTCAGTGATCTGATAACTCAGTAATTAGAACTGACTGTCTTTCATGCTGTAGATTTTTATGCTTTATTTCAGAGAAAATCAGAGCTAAAATATTGTTGAATCTGTACTTGTAACTAAATTGCATTACTAGATGACCAACCTAGTGGCTTTCTACAGTGGAGTGACTACATCAGTGAACAAGTAAGAGCTATGGATGTCATCTATCTGGACTTCTGCAAGGCCTTTCACACAGTCCCATATGGATCTGATATGTGGACTGTTTGGTGGATAAGGAACTGGCTGACTGGTTGCATCCAGAGGGTAGCGGTCAATGGCTTGAAGACCAGATGGATATTGGTGACATCACATTGATGACAAGCGGTATCCCTCAGGGGTCTCTACTGGGACCAGTACTGTCGCTGTTGAGATGGACAAACAACATTAGACACTGATGCCATGAATGCAAATAAGCCCCAAAGGCACAAAGGCCCAAAAGGCACTTTATTGCTCTATACTACTATATTTATACCCATCCTCTCTCAAACTTGTACAGATGTGTCTTTGCTTCATTGGTCCAAAGTTATTTTTCTCACTTATTATTGGTTGGTATTTACAGAACTTATCTTCTACCCATGAGATAGCACATACACTTTGCTCTGCGATTAGCGCTTCCTCAAACTTGCTTACATTGTCCACTTCTCTGTTTCTTTTTGTTCTCTCAAGGGTACACTGTAATCCTTTCAAGGTCAGAGTATTGCTTGAAACCCTTGGTCCCGAAGAGGTCTTCCATACACGTACTGTTTAATATTTTCATCAATGGTATCGATAGCAGGATTGAGTACACCATCAACAAGTTTGCAGATGACACCAAGCTGAGTGGTGTGATCGAAATACCAGAGCAAAGGGATGTCATCCAGAGGGACCTGGACAAGCTGGAGAAGGTGGCACAAATGAACCTCATGAGGTCAAGTGCAGTTTCCTGCATCTGGATTGGAACAATCCTCATTACCAATACAGGCTGGGGGATGGTGTGATAGAGAGCAGCCTTGTGGAAAAGGACTAGGATGTTCTGGTGGGTGAGAACCTCTACATGAGTCAACAATGTGCACTTGCAGCCCAAAAGGCCAGCTGCACCCTGGGTTGCATCAAAAGAAGCATGGCCAGCAGATCAAGAGAGGTGATACTGCCACTCTGCTCTACTCTGGTGAGACCTCACCTGGAGTACTGCATCCAGCTCTGGAGCCTTCAACAGAGGAAGAACATGGACCTGATGGAGCAGGTCCAGAGGAGAGCCACAGAAATGGTCAGAGGGCTGGAACACCTCTCCTGTGAGGGCAGGCTGAGGGAGTTGAGGTTGTTCAGACTGGAGAAAAGAAGGCTTCAGGGAGACCTTATAGTGGCCATCCAGAACCTGAAGGGGGCCTACAAGAAAGCTGGAGAGGGACTGTTCACAAAGGCATGTAGCAATAGAACAAGGGGCAATGATTTTAAACTAGAGAAGGGTAGATTTAGATTGGATGTGAGATGAGTTGAGAACTGGTTGAACAATAGAGCTCAGAGGGTTGTGATCAGTGGTGTAGAGTCCAGCTGGTGACATGTAAGTAGTGGTGTTTCCCAGTGGTCAGTTCTGGGTCCAGTCTTACTCAACATCTTCATCAGTGACCTGGATGAAGGGATAGAGTGTATCCTCATCAAGTTTACTGATGATACTAAACTGGGAGGAGTGGCTGATACACTGGAAGGCTGTGCTGCCATCCAGCAAGACCTGGATAGACCGGAGTGCTGGGTAAAAGCAAACCTAATGAAGTTCAACAAGGATAAGTGTAGAGTCCTAAACCTGGGGAGGAACAACACCATATACTGGTATGGGTTAGGGGCAGACCTGCTGGAAAGAAGCTCCATGGAGAGGGACCTTGGCATCCTGGTGGACAATAAGTTATCCACGGAACAGCAGTGTGCCTTTGTGACCAGGAAGGCCAATGGTATACTGGGGTGCATAAAGAGGAGTGTTACCAGCAGGTCAAGGGAGGTTCTCCTCTCCATCTACTCTACACTAGTGAGAACACATCTGGAGTATTCTGTTCAGTTCTGGTCTCCCCAGTTCAAGAGAGACAGGGAAATATTAGAGAGAGTCCAATGGAGAACTACAAAGATGATGAAGAGACTGGAACACCTCTCTTATGAGGAAAGGCTGAGTGACCTGGAGCTGTTTAGCCTGGAAAAGAGAAGTCTGAGAGGGCATCTTATTAATGTTTACAAATATCTGAAGGGTGGCTATCAGGTAGAAGGGGCCACTCTCTTTTCAGTGGTGTCCTGTGATAGGACAAGAGGTAATGGTAGCAAGGTGAAACACAGGAAGTTCCACCTCAACATGAGGAGGAATTTCTTTACTGTGAGGGTGGCAGAGCACTGGAACAGGCTTCCCAGAGAGGTTGTGGAGTCTCCTTCTCTAGAGACTTTCAAGTCACACCTGGATCTGTTCCTGTGTGGCATGCCCCAGGTGTTCCTGATTTGGCAGCAGGGTTGACTCAATGACCTCCAGAGGTCCCTTCCAACACCTAACATTCTCAAAAGCCTGTTTTGCTTCCCTTAAGGTGGACCATTTTCTGCTATGGCACTGAGAAAAAACAGAGGCAAGAGATGGGAGACAAGGAGGACTAACCCTGTCAGGGATGCCAACAGAACTTGGACCAGGGGCCTGAGCTCTTGGTTAGGCAAAGTAGGCAGCGAAGCTGTGGTCATTTTGTCACTGTACCGTGTCTCTGGCTAGAAGCTGGAGCCTGTCTCCTGTGTTAGTCCTGCAGAGATCAGTGTCCTCTAGAACCATCTACAGTTATATAGGGGGTGAAAGGCAGCATTGTCTCTGCAGAAGCTACTGAGAGGTGTCTTTGGAATTTGTACAATGTAGAAGTTAACTACAGGCTGTTCAGAAAGGCTTTTGGAAATATCCAAAACACAACAGGATGCAGCTCCAAGCAAGCTGCTGTAGCTGTCTTTGTGCTGTGCAGGAGGGTGGATGAGGCCAACTCCAGAGGTGCCAGCCAGACTCAGCCCTGATGTGAAACTGTCACTCTGTGAACAGAAAACTATGTTTGCTTGGGCTTGACACACTGCATCAAGAGTGATGGTGCTTCAAAACTAAATAGGGGTACAAAAATAGGACCACTCTTTCTCACTACAGGGCAAGGTTTCTCTGCTGCACTACTTTTCTGCACCATCAGTCAGCCATCCATCCACCCTGCACATGGCCCTGCCCGGTGTTGCAGTTTGCCTGGGGCCAGCAGGAGTTCCTCACACTGGTGGTCATGAGCTGTGGGGTCAGTCCAAACAGGCAGGACTGAGGAAGCCTGAGACATCACCACCTATGGCATGGCCTTTTGAATTTTTGTTAGTTTTCTAACGTTCCTTTAGAATGGTCATGATATGGTCATAAAGCCCAGCAAAGTGTAATGATAACAATACTTAAAGATTTATAGGGATTTTTTTCTTTTTGATCACAGAGGAAGTGTCCTCTCCAGGAGAACAAGCAATAGAAATTTGTGTAGCATGGAGGGCAGATCATGAAGTGTCAAATGCCCTCAGACCCAGATCGTACAAGGAATTTTATTTTATCAAAATACCTTCCTCAGTCTGGGCTCTGACCTGTGAACACTTCAGCAGATGGCATCCAGGGAATTACAGCTGAAACTTTCCAACAAAACTAGTAAATATAGTTCTAATTCCTTTAAAAACGTGCCAGGGCAAGAAGGCAAGAAATTAATGACATATTACAAAATTCCAGTATAATATTTTTATGCTATGTGCAATTTTTTACTGAAGTCTTAGCTTTCTGCTTTGCTAACAAAATGAAAACATATAAGGAGGTGTAACCTAATGATAACATTAGAATATAAGGCCAGTATGAAAATGTTAGCTGAAATTTCAGTTTCAGGCCTATAATGATGCTTATACTACCATGACTTCCATTCATCTCTGGAAAGTGTTACCAAATGCTGCCTGACAAAGATGTGTTACTTTCTGATGAAAGTACTTATTGCTAATCCGAATAAACAAAGGCCAAATGAAAGTGGATTATATTCTTTCCACATTTCTCTTCCTCTGTTTCACTAGAGGTTCAAAGAGTCTATCTGTAATACAAAATAATTTACATCTGGTGGATCTGAACTTGCAGTTCATACCTAAGCCAATGAGCCTCCAGAAGCTAAATCTGTTTTCTCAGTCAGAGAAAACAAGGGGTGAAAATTTGGCCCATCAAAAGTTAATGCAAAAGTCACATTGACTTGTCTGGAGCTGGGATTTCATCCAGTATATAGATGTAGCTCTGTGTTAAACTATGATCAATAGAGATGCAATGGTCTTACCTGTAGCCACTGAATATCCTCACAACATGGGAACCATGTTAGTTACATACGTCGTGGCTTAGCTTGCAATTTGTGGTGTGTAGCTTGTATCTAGTGGAAACTGTTCTAGGTTGAGGAATGAGAACCTTCCTCCAGAAAAAATACACACATTGGTTCCAAATATGAAGTCTGAGACCTTAGGTGGAAAATTTTTGTTTTGTAGCCATTAATAATCCTGTTCCTTGATTAGTTCTCATTTGGGAGCTTTCTTGTGGAAGAAAAAGCACTTATACAAATATTCATAGCAAACCTAACTGAAATGGATTGTAGATTCTATCAAAGGAAAGGTTTGCTGTTTTATCTATGATCTCAAATGAAATAATGAAAATACGGGTTTTGGCAGGGTTTAGCCAGTTGTTCTGAAAAGACAGGTCTTCCTTTTTCCTTTCCTTTTTTTTTTTTTTTTTTTTTTTTCAGCCTGAAGCAATCTATAGCACTATAAATCCTACTGATGAAGAATTTAAGAGATTTTTCTCTTTAAATGCTGAAAGTATTTTCTACAAATGAATGACAAAAAATCATCACTGTTTTGTCCAAAGTGGGGGTTTTCTCCTGTTCCTTAATGCTATTTCTTTGCTACTTTGCCACAATCAGATCTTTCAGCTGGCATGCTTCAGTCTTCTTAAGCAATTGAATGAAGACAGGAAGTCACTTTGTTTATAGAGATAATCAATTAGACCTCTAGAAGTGCTATAAAAAAAGAGATAGTGAGATGATCATGTTAAAAATAATTTAACATTTTTCAAGGGTCAAATTTCATATAAGAAGTGGTGTTTTCCTTGGGAAACTTTAGCTGGACGAAATCACTCAAATTGTTTGAAGTTCTCTCTGAGTTACATGTTATTGTCTACACAGTTAATCTCCTGCCTGCTTTGATGTTTCACCATGACTAAGCTATATGAGGTCCACAAGCATTTTTTAGATGAGTCTGAATGATAATAAAAGATGAGAATGTAAAATGATGTTTTCATCTGGAAACTTGTTCAGAAAATATATTGACAGTAGAAGAGAACACTATGTAATTAGTGTACTTATGCCAGTCTTGCCTAAAACTACCTTTTTTCAAGATAGACTCATGAGAAGCCTGTGTGCCTCTCCTGAATGCCCACACATTGTTTCTCATTATTATTTTATAAATATTTTTCCAAAACTTAAAAATTAAATTCGGAATGTTTCAGGTTAACTGTTAAAGCTTATAAACTGTGTAAAGCATGTCAAAATGCGTGTCAAATTCTGCCTCTGAGTAGGAGAGAAATGGAAGAAATGTTAGTATGCTTATTTAATGATTCTGCTCAGAGATTAACAAAGACCCATTTTAGGAACATACTGCTGCTTGCTGAGGTGAAAGACAGAGGAGCTCTAGTACAGGTGCCACTTTACCAGTTTATCACATTTACAACTCTATGGGAAAAAAAGCAGAGAAAAACAACAGATGAAATGTCAGAGGCTTCATTCCCCTTCACTGAGGCATGTGAAGTCAAAGAACCTCCATTGATTTAATATGTGGAAATATTGGGAAAGGTGTGATCTCCCAGTTCCATATACAGGGGCTGTGACTGACTGCCTTTTTGTAGATCTGACTGCTCAGAAAGATGACACTTGTGCAGGCTTAGCACCAAAACCTGCTACCAGCACTGCCACCTGCTTGATACTTACTCATTTTGCTACCTGTAGCTCTGAAGAAAGCACCTTCAAGAAAGTTGGTTTTCTCAAGTGTGAGAAGTTATGACAGAGAGTACAGAGACTTGAGTTTTATCTTCCAAGAAAAAGTATTAAAGGATGGTGCATTGACTTAGAAGAATGTAAAAAAGACAGTTAAAATTGCCATTTACCCATCAACAACACAAAAGATCCAAAATGTGCCACTTGCAAACTCTAAACATATTCAGTTTATATTTTGGAATACAACAAATACTTCCTAAAAGACAACACATGTTATGAATTATCACTTATATCATACTAGCACTGAATAATTCCAGTCATCAACTTGGACCTCATGGCTCCACGTATGCACACTGAAGAGGAAGATCCTATGTCTCAAGCTCCAGCTAGCTTGTAATCCATAGTTTAAAAGAAATGTTATGAAGAAAAGGAAGAGAATACACTTATGAAAACATTTCATGATTAGCTCCCACTTTGCCTCTGATGACAGGAATTCTGTGCTGACACTCGTGTCAAAGAGATGATGTTAGTTTGAGTACCCTTGTTTATGACACCAGTGTTAGTCCAAAGTAAAATAAGGATACTCCAGTTGATTGCTGTATTTCTGATTGACTGTTAATGGGAAAATTAGTAAGCTCATAATTATTTCTAAAAGCAACCTTTGACTAACTGGCTCACGATATTTCCAGCTGCTGCTCCAAGATATTTTTAATTGGCTTTTCCACTGTGTTTCAAAGTGTTAAGCTATCTGTTACAATTTATTGGCAGCTTTTAAAAGTACACCACGTACATAGGCAAAGCTTACAGCATAAATTGATATTTCTTATGCATTTACTCTGCCATTTAAATGGTAAAATATTTATGTCAGCCAGACTATTTATGAAGTACTTTGCTCAAAATGGTTTAGGGATAATATCTTATATTCCTATGTCATGAGTTAAGGACTTAAAAACTGACTGAAGCAGCAACTAGTCTCTTCAGTTCTTTGGATTGTACACATGGTGATCTCATGGTCTTCCCCCATGAAGCAGAAAATTTTAAATATCTGGATAAGAGATAAAATATTTGAAAAGTTGAACAAAGCATAGCACAGGAAATCAGGAAGATAATGTATAAATTTAACATCTGGACTTCTTGTTTGGATTAATGTTTTCTGATGCAGCAGTGGATAGAGTAATCTTTCTTGGAACGGCTGGTAAACATGAGTGCCAAGAGGCAATTCCTCTGTGTTTAATTTTTCAGTACAGTCATTCACTATTAAAAAATAGAACACTGATCAATTGCCTAAAATTATGTGTGAAGACTCAAATCCAGAGCATCAAATAGGAGACTTGCAGCACAGCTGTTGTGGCAGCGGGGTCCTCCTGGAGCTCAACATCAGTGCAGTTATGCAGTGAGGACCAAGCCAGTCTGAGCCTTGCCCTGGGCTGCCCTGGATGGAGCTTCAGGGGCTTGCTTTCACCATTAGAGTTCACCTGAAATAGTAAAGATGGCTCCAGCTGCAAATATGTGCATGATTTCCTAGGTTTAGCATTTCTTTGCCCACATTCTCATTTGGTTTTGAGGTGGAGGTTGGTTGGTTGGGTTTTTTTCAGGGATGAGATTGATTTTATGGAATTTCTGCAAAACTCTTTCAGTCTAAAATCTGGCCAATATTGCCCACTTATAGGTATCTCTGAGTCAAAAATCCACTTAGCAGACACAAGGAATAGTGCCAGTCTTTGTTTCCAATGCTCAGTCCAGCAAGGATGGGATAATTGTATATTCTTTCTAAACTGCAGCAAGTTGGTATTTTTTCAAATGTAGTGTGTTGATTTATTCTACAATATTCAGATCAGTTGTGTTGCAGCACTCTTACTACAGTGCCCAGTGTCTTCTTTAATCACTTAAGTCTCAACAATACAGTTGTGTTCATTCATTTTGCACTTTGTGTCTCTCACATGCCTGTTTTAACACAGTCAGAACTATTCCTCTGACCTAAGGATCATAGAGAACAAATGTTATGGGTAGTTCCATTCACTGCCATGTATCCATACGTAGCCCAAGGATTTTACAAGTGAAAGTGAGAGCTTTCATGTGTTTTGCTTCTGCAAAGTGCAAGTTCTTGAACAAGAGCAGAATTGTATGTTCTTGCATTTCCAGAAAACTATGTAGGAGACTTTTAGTCCAGGACAAACTTTCATTTTAATTTTATTTTGTGCATTTCTTCATCTCTGTCTGCCTAGTGTCCCCTTTGCATCCCAAGCAGTCTCTAAGAAGTAGAATTCTATTGAAAAAAAAGGTTCAATATCTGCACTGTGCTACAGGACAGCAAAAGAAGTCTAAGTTATCACCAGTATGCTAGACTTGTAAATAGTACAGCAAAAGTGCTCAGAGGATGGGATGAAATAGCCATGCACTGTATTAAAGAAGAACAAGTTTTTTAACTGATTGTTTTTTCCCTGGTGGAGTTAGTCATGCCATACACCAACTCCTAGAGATATCCAACCGCACTGTGCCTGTGTGCTGAGCTCTGCTGCTGTCCTGGAGTGCTGTTGTACCCAGTGGAATGTAAACAAGCAGAATGGTACCAAAAATTCCTGCTGACCTGGGAGTGAGTATCCACCAAGGAACATAACCAGTCAAAGAGGGAAAAGGAAATTCTTCCAAACCACAACAATTTTCAGCCCAGGAGAATTTTTGAGGACAATTCAGTTTGTCTTTTTGGAATCCCACGTGCATTCAAGTGATCTAAACCTCACAAAGACATCTGAGTTCCTTGTTGCTGATATCAATGTTAAGACAGTATCTTCCTTAGAAATTCTGCTGGGGTAAAATCAAGTGAAGACCAATGTAGAAAACACAGTTTAAAGGTACCTGTGAAGGTCATGTACTCCATTCTCCTATCTTACTGCAACTGCCTGCAATCGGGTGTTCATCCTGACAGTAGTCTGTAGCCATAGAACTACTGAAATACCAGACGAGCATAGTTTCTGAATCATAGTGGATAAAATAATAAATCTAACTTAGTCTAACAAAAACTCAGGAATAATTGTGATGTGAAAAAAAGAAAAACTAGAACCAATTCTTCATTTTCCATATCTGAGACCAGTAACACTGGAACATTATCTAAAATATGACACCTGTGGATGCTGGCCATTGTTGGGACTCATAGAATCATAGAATGTTAGGGGTTGGAAGGGACCTCTAGAGATCATCGAGTCCAACCCCTATGCCAAATCAGGATCACTTAGGGCATGTTGCACAGGAACACATCCAGACAGGTTTTGAAAGTCTCTAGAGAAGGAGACTCCACAACCTCTCTGGGCAGCCTGTTCCA
>WUAM01000179.1:11708951-11726290 GCA_024336885.1 Actenoides hombroni | reverse complement strand
CAGATATTTATAGACATTAATAAGGTCCCCTCTCAGTCTTCTCCTCTCAAGACTAAACAGCCCCAGTTCCCTCAGTCATTCTTCATAGGGGACATGCTCAAGTCCCAGAATATGATCCCACACCACCATAAATAAAAAGTAATCATAACATTGGTACCTGAACAGGGATTTACTGTGGGAAGGAATAATTAAGCTGGCTACTGGCATTCCCTTATGACATCAGGATTTCTAGGCCACACTTAGGTCAGCTATGTGGATGTTTGTCTTCAGTGTTTTTAGGTATCTACATTCCCAGCTTTTTGTGATTTGTCAAGTTTGTTTTTTCATTTTAGTTATAATGGATCAAATTGCTTTTAATAAACTACTATTTGGATTCTTAATGACAATGGCTGATCAAACTAATACTTGAGGTGACACTCTGTATCATTACTCTGACAGCCACCTCTTGTGCCCTCCTCACTGGGGTGCTTACAGTGCTGAAGACTCCAACTTAACTTTCATCTACCAGCCTTTCTCCATTACATCATTTCTGAGGCATTGTGGTGCTTTGTGTGGCAAGAACATATAACCTCCATGAAGGTTTCTAGGAGTGCTCCTTGAAAAGCATCCTCCTGTTACATTTCCTGTGGTGGTGGGAGTGTGGACCAATCTAAAACAGGCTTTATTTTAATAGGCTGAAATGGGCTGAAGAGAAGGCAAGGAACTTCTCTTCTTAGCTGACGTAATCTGTCCATCATGTGAGGGCTTTTTAACAAGGTGTGGTGGACTCATTTTTTCAAGAATAATTGTAATTTATAATTCCTTAGTGATGTTGTCATCTAGGAAAACCGAATCTCTCTCACATTGGTATTAGATGATTAAGGTATTAAAAGGAAGGTACATAGTTTATATTATTTCTTTCAAGAAATAAAGTACACCCTTGTGTCAACTTTTACTCTGTGTTTCCCTGACTTTTGGTAATCTTCTGCCTATTTATTTCAGGTAGTTATCTAAGAAGAAAGGATTGTGTAGAGTGTACTTACATATATATGGTCTTTTATCAATTTTTCCCCTATTAAATTAAATCATAAATCTATCATATTTATTAAAAAAAAAATCAGCATAGTTTTTAAATTAGACATGCTTCCAACCAGCCTTCCATGCTTCATGTTGGTGCTGATAAATGTTTTAAGACAAATATTACTAACAGTTTGATTTTGGTTACACAAACACTTCACCTGTTTAGATTTTACAACATTTTATAAAGTGTTTTCCTGACTAAAATATTGAGCTCTTTCATTTTTCCAGCTTGTGGCCATCTCTGTTTGAATACTTTTAAACAAATTACATTTCTGAATGAAGCTTCATTTGTTCTGCCATTCCACTCTTCTGCCTAAAGCTTAAACTAAGCAAAATGATTTCTGCTTTTCCATGCACATTTTACCTCTGATTTTTTCAGACATGTTGAGATTTTCTGGAAGTCTTCCATAGTTAGAGTTTCAAAATATGCCAAGTGTAGTAACAAACTGTCTGTAGTCTGTTGAAACACCTCTTAAACTCTTTGAAACTGGTACACTTGTGATTCTTCATCTCTGTTCATCTGGAAGGAAGAAACAATAAAAGGGGAATTCCCATTTAGTAGAATGTGCTTCCTTTATCTTCTTGTGGATACATCCATCTGCAGCATGACAGGCTTGTGAATGTGGGTGACCTGTGCCTACTTTTGAATTCCTGCAAAGTTATGTTGACTGCATTGTCAAAGGTTTAAAAATAGTCGACAGTGCCTATGTGAAATCACTATGGCGCTTCACAAGATAAAGCAAAACAAGGTAAAATAAAGTTGAGGTGGATAAATATGGTGGTTAAATGTCTGTTACCACAGAGAAAAGCAACAATATTTTTTGTCTGAGGTAACTGCATAGTGCATTTATCATCTTAGTGTGTACACACTAACAAGTTGTTGTGGAAAAGAGTGATTTCGATTACTTAAAGTGTCACTGTCAGTTATCAGCAAAAGTGATTTCAACACGAATTTTTAAAAGGTCAACTTAACAAAGGTCAGTAGCAAGTTTCACCTTATTACTTACTACATGGAAGAAATATATAAAGGAAAATCGAGTTAGAATTAATGTATTTACACAGAGACTTGGAATGCAAAAAATTAAAGGAGACCCTCCCATTGAGTGATGTGGTTCAGAATGGATCCCCTTGCTTTCTAAACTTCTGATTGACTTTAGGTGTAGCTAGATCCAAACTTAGTCACAGACTTGGTCAATAGTTTATGCCTAATGGAAGGGATACTAGGGGTAAGGGAGACCCTGATGTTGAGTTACTATGCCAGTTTGTTGAGTAATGAGTGATTATGGATCCTACACAGCTTTGGGATATCAAAAAATTAAGCTTGCAACAAAGTTCACTAAATCGAATCTCTCACATGCAAACACACGCACACACAGCTACAGAGGTTAACATAAGATTTTTCCCTCCTTGCAAGTTGTAGTAAATTATTGGCACAAAATGATCTTTGAAACCTTGCAAAATCTAATTCTATTGAATTACTCACTGCTCTCAATCATCTCATTTGTCATGAGGCAATCTTTGACCCTTTTAAGTTTGTTGGCATGTATCAGCAGATGATCTTGGAAATCCTTGTGAAATCTATTCTTAGAAGTCCTGGTGAAACCTACTCATGTAAATCCTCTTGAAATCTACCCTGAGAGGTGTGACAACTCAGGGACAAATACTGGATCTCAGCCTGCTGTGATCCCAGAGGGCTTAAAAGGTCTTACTTAAGATTGTGAGATGATAGACATTGGTCAGTACGTTTCAATTCTGTCAACAATTCTTGTCAGGTGATTCTGGTCCCTTCCAGGTTGGACCACCATCCAGGCAGTAGGAGTTTCAGGTACAGTTTCCAGACAAAAGGACTTTCAGGTATAATTAGGGAGTGTCTAATTGTCCCAAATCACTGTACCATAACCAGGACAAGAAAGTACCGTATGTCCCAACTCTCTGTACTTGTAGCCAAAGCAAGAACAAAATGTTGACTAGTCTTGACATTACAACGTGGCCTAGGGGGTCTGCACCACTACAGAGCAGCTTTGCTGACATAGAGTGGACTGCAGTGCCAGCTTGCAGAGCATCTCAGTGTCCCTCACATAAAGGGACCATGGCTTCAGCAAGCAGGGCTTGGTCACAGAGCCCAGTGCTTCCTTAATTCAATCATCACCAAGACTGAAGCTGATTATATTGAAAATATTGAAAATATCATATTTTCAATACAGTCAGCTTAATAATCATAACAATAATATTCGTGTGTGTTTTTATAGTCCACACAAACCTTCTGCTTCTTAAAGAAAGATCTCAATCATATTATATGACTATATTCATCAGCCTTTTCTTTCTCTTTTTTTGAGATAGATCATTTACTTCAGATCCAATTGCCAAAGAAAAAGTCTGTGTGCATACAGCAGAACCATTGCTGGTTTAAATCTCCAATATTTTTTCAAGTGCTAAATGTAAGACTTTATGCTTTAGATATTCATACAGAAAATATACAAAAGCTTTGTGGAAAATGTGTCAGACATGCAGTAAAGTATGCTATGCCAAAAATATGGTACGTTTCTTCAGATAGTATTCCTCAGGGATTTTATTTGCATTCGTTCTGGGATGTACTAATATTGCTTTGTTAAAATATTTCCTTTTCCACTGTCATTTGACCAGTTGTAGAAATGCTTCTTATTGCCTAACATCTTTTTTTATTATCACCTTCACTTGAAAGTCCCATTCCAGCTAACATAATAACAGGATATAGTATCAGGAGATTCATAAACCATAAGATCACTAATTCTAACACACTGCAGGAAAGTTATATGTATGACAACATAAAATAGAATGATACGCAGTATTACAAAAGGTGTCATAGAACTGGGGAATGTGTATATCACGCCATATGACAAAAGTCATCCTGGGAGTTGTATATACAGTATGAAAAAAAAAGCTCAAAGCACCATCAGAAATAAATCCTGACCTCAGTGCAATTGTTTAATTTAACATTCTGAAGATATGATATCATTTTTACCTAACTGTAAAAGAGTGAGCTTTGAAGTAAGGCTTCAGAAAATACTGAGTCATTTCCTGATTCAAATATAAGTTGACTTCCAAAGTTGTCATTGCCTGAATCAGCTCTGGGTGCCACTAATCTGCAAGAAAAACTCCTTATTTTAATTGGTTCACAGGGGAAACAGATACAGCTATAGGGAAAAAGTATTTATTTGCCATCATAATATTTTTCAAGATCTTTGACATCAAAGAAAGGAAGTGTTAATGCATTTTTGGTTGAGTTGTCTTGACACAGTGCACATTTCTTTACACCAGCTTAATCATTTGGAGCAACATGTAGAAATTTTTACTTAACAATAATACTTATACTTTGCCATTTTATAATGCCTCCTGCTTAATGAACGCAAGGCACTTTATACACACAACATATGTAAGCACAGAATGTCTAACACATATTAAAGGATGATGTTTTTGTCTTATGACTTAGGATCTTCTCCATTTTTACAGGAGGGAAAAAACAGACATGTAAGAGCAGCTGTACAACGCTATCTACACCTGCAGAAGTGTGATTTTACCCACTGAATAGTTATAAAATTTCAACAGAAGATGAAGATTAAAAATTCCTTTCACTATAACATTCACAAAGATCTTGTTTAATGTTAATAGAAGTCATTAAGAAGAATGTGTTAAGGCTGTGGCTGTCTGGGCAAAGGTACATGAATACATTTATTGATAAAATATTTTTGCGGTTGCAATAACATTCTGTGGATCAGTTCTATCAAACTTAGGATGTTTTGGCTAAAGCAAGCACTCGTCCTATTTCGTCAGCATTTCTTACTCAGTTGAATAAATGCAAGTCCTTATTGTCAGCCTTTCTCTTTCCTTGTCCTTGTTTTATTTTTACTTTAAGTTTTCTGAAATATCCATTGAATTAACTACCTCAGGCCTAGGAAGTCCACAAAAGCTGACATCTGGAGGAGTATACCAGGGAACAAGCTTGATACAGCTGTCCTGCCCTTACACCCTTCCTCTTGTTCTGCCCTTGGTCACTGTCAGAAGGATGGTGCTGGTTGGGATGGACCTTTGACCTGCCCCCAAATGGCTATTTTTAAGAATTGCTCTGCTACTAAGCTGACAGTATTATTAATTCACTGTGCCTGTCTCTGCACTACTTACTATCTGAGGATAAACATATGTACAATTTTCAGAGAAGTGTGGAAAACGTCCATAACTTTTTGTTCAGTCTCATAAAATGTGATGCTTACACTAACTCCAATATCTTGAGTCAGAATATGTGAGAGCTTTGGTCTGAATTTAAAAGAATAAACAAAGAAAACTTCTTACTTACAAGACTATGAAGAAAAGTCTGAAAGTAGGGATCCCCAGGGTCCTAAAAGGAAACTCAAGTCACAAGAATAGCCTGCATTTCTTCATATTTTTCAAATTCTTCTGGGGTTTTTTTGGTTTTTTTTGGTTGGTTGGTTTTGGTTTTGTTGTTGTTTTTGTTTTGGTTTGGTTTTTTGTTTGTTTGTTTGGATTTTTGTTGGTCATACGATTTTATTGGACTGATTTTAAATACAGAAGGACCAAAACACTGTCTGGAGCTCCAGATGACAGATTTTCATTGACTTTCTGGATCAAGGGTTCCCAAACTATAGAGGATTATGAGGCCCCAGTAAGTGATCCAATGTTAACACTTCAGCAACACTTTAGGCAGAGTTTTCAATGAAATTCTTGATGGTAGATGTGCTTGGTGTGACATGACAAACTGGGCACTGTGAGAACTAGCACTTTAGATATTTTAAGCCAGTCTTTAGCTTTGTTATTGACAACAACTGGCAGAAGGATTACAATATTATCCTAAAACATTGCTCCATTCTATGCTATAATCTCTTTTGCGGATTTGCTCTAACATCTTTCATCATAGTAAAATCCCTGATTCCTGCCTCTTGCAGTTTGCCAGGTTATATATAAATAGTATCTTCCCATACACATCAGGAACTTACAGCATTGTGCTTTGTCTTATCTCTTAGGACAGCAAAAAGAAAAGGGGAAAAAGGCAGGAAATAAAAACCCAATTATATGATGATTTGCTAATGTTATTTTTCAGATTAAATGCCACTTTCTGTTACAAAAACTGCAGCAGTTGAAGCTGTCAGTTCTCTGAATGCTTTCACATGAAGCCGTGTCATAGCAAACAGAATGCTGGATAGTCAGGCTCCTTAGGGGGCCAGAAAAACTTTGACAGAGGTTTAACAGCCCTTGAAATTATATCCCCAAACCTTGGAAAGCCTGCTGGTTCAGTGGGAAAAGACATAAGCTGACCAAGTTATAAATAAACTCTTTTATCACAGGCAATGGTGTCTTGGTGACTTCAAAGGCCAAGTAAGAAGACTGATTTCTCTGAAGTTTCATAGACAGTAAGAACTTTATTGTGCTGGATAGGCAAATCCTGGTCCAGAGCTGCAATTTGATAACACTAAACTTTTTTCTTTATTTCCACCTTCTTGTCCTGTTTTGATATCATCATCTGAATTTCTGGTAAATGGAGATCAGAAAACTTTCAATCTACATTTGATGTCAAATCTAGAAGTGTATATTTAACACTTCGATTTCCTGTGCGGACTTTCTCTAATCTTGGAGCCAACACTATAAACATTTTAAATGTAATGAAAAACAAATCTACAATTACATACAGAGCTACTCGCTGTCACCACTCCTTCTGCAGGTGAAAATGAAAGGATGTTCCTGAGTGCACTGTAAACATTGTCCTTTTCCATCTGTTCTAAAGTAGATCAGTGTTACATATTAAAACAAAGAGAATGAAAGGCTGGAGTATATTTTAACACCAGGTTTATGAAGATTAAAAAAAAAAATAACAGAGAGAGAGTTCTGCAAACATGAGACAGTCTTTGAAACTATCCTGGACCCATTGTTTTAAATATTATGTAATATGTAATCTAAGCAGGGTGAAAACTGGAGTGTTTCAGAGTGACAAAACACCAGCGAACCCAAAATACATAACTTTTTGTAAATCTTAGCTCTACAAATAGTGGATTGCTAGTTCTAAAAATATGCCACTGTGCATATTTTCCTTTTAAAGAGCTAAAGATGTATT
Source organism: Actenoides hombroni (assembly GCA_024336885.1). Classification (NCBI taxonomy): domain Eukaryota; kingdom Metazoa; phylum Chordata; class Aves; order Coraciiformes; family Alcedinidae; genus Actenoides; species Actenoides hombroni. The sequence goes on along the minus strand of WUAM01000179.1, from coordinate 11,719,131 downwards.
TCCTTTTTTCTTTCCAGAGACATTCTACTAGTAGTCATAAGCAACCTGTTCATAAGACACAACAGTAAGAATCGAACAAGTCCATCCAATTTCAGTGTAGATATACAGTGTCTTGTGTACTGAGGAACTGGTGCTTGGTAGCTAGGTGAGAAGGGGAGTCACGGATAGGTAAAGTAAGACAAACAAGACAGCATCAGCATTTGAAGTGATCTACACTGTGGTTATTGATGCACATGTGGTTTTGACCTAAGTGTCTAAACAGAATAGTAGAATCTCAGTCTTCTTCCCCGCTTCTTCCCCCAGATTCAAAAGTCCAGCTACTGGGATAAGGAAAGGCCCATATTTTTATCAGACTGTTTCTCAGCAAATTTTATGCTTAAATTCATTTGTGGGCTTCTCCACACTATTACATATTGCAAAATTCATTTGTGTAAAATCTGCAGGCAACTTGTTTTACTTACACTGTTCAAACCAAAATACTGTATACTTCTCTCTGTATGCAAGGAAAATCATGTCAGACACAGATACACAAAGGAAATAGTGAAGCACAGAATATTGTCATTGGCAAACCCAAGGAAAGAAGTTGACCAGCTGCCAATATTTGAGAAGAACCAGCGGAAAGGGCATTACTCCAAAGGACACATGCCTTAAAGTTCAGAGATGCAACAATCTTTCATGTTGGACTAAAACAAAGAAGAAATGTTCCACCTGTTTCATGTGCCAAAGAAGCAGCCTCAATTTTCATTTTGTTTTGTGTCTTGATGGTAGATAAGTATTAAAGGGACTAGACAGTATGATATTTTCTTTAGGAAACATCCCTGCCAATTGAGAAAAACCTAGAAGAATAGAAGTGTTCTAGCATAAAGTAGCTTAGTGACAGGCTTCCACATAATATCTAAAACTACAAAACAACTTCTATACTTTTTATTTAGAAAGGTATGTTGGTTTTTGCCACCTGATCTCTTCTTTCTGCTCCTGGTGTTTACATTGCCTGCATACAGCACTACAAAGTGCCACAGGAAAGGACTGAGCTAAAGTGGGATGTCACAACCTGATTGTGTCACTGCTACCGTCGAACTGTGCAAGAGATTTTTTTTCAAAACAAAGCTGTCAGAGCATTAAAATGCAACCAATTAGTTTGGGGGTTTTTGTGAGACTCATTAAAAAGTGATGATTTTCTGCAAATCTGTCCCCTCATATTGGATATCCTGAAGCACCGATTATTTCTGCCAATCAGAATCAAATGAATCGAACTAGGAAAATGGTGTTTGGAGAATATCTCACTAGTGATAAAATGCATACATGAGTTGTGCATCAGTAAAATGTATTAATGACAAGTTTACTCACTATCATTTTAGGAATAAGTTCTTTTTTAAATTTGTGTGCAGCTTTTGGATGGAGTAGAAAATATATACATCAAGATCATCTTTAACACTTTTCTCTTTTCGTTTTCTTCTTGTTGAGGATATCCCATGATCATCCTTTTGTTATTCCATCACCATCTTGACAGTTCCTGAGCCACAGTACACTTTTGCTCCTTTCATCACCCTGCTAACTTCGTGTTTTCCTTTAAGATACAGTGACTTATTTTTCCTCACACTCCCTCAAAGATTATATATGCCAAAGTCTGTTTGGGATCAGTTTATTACATTTCTCAGTCACATTACTGTAGATGAACACAGCTGATCTGTGTGTGACCGTGTTCAGGATATGGACTCTGACCATGCATCATCCATCATGTGTTCCTGCTGTTGAACATGATATTCCCTGGTTAGAGCACAGACATTAAATAATGCAAAGATAGGTCAAGGACAGTCCTTAAAAGATTATTTCATTAAGTCAGTCAACAGATGGTAGTATCCTAAATTGATCACTAGGCAGTTATAATAAAAATATATTTAGGTGGTATAACAGGAATATTTCTTTTTATTTGAAGATTGTTGTGCTGTATGCCAGTTCTGGATTCTGACCTCTTACCCTGCAGTGTACTAAGTCCTTCCCATGCTACACAAATATTATTCAGATCTTGCTTTGGTCCCCATGGCAGTTGCTATTTTACTATTTTACTATTGCTATAATCCTCAGCCTAGCCTTCTGCAGTAATGTTTCCTTACCTTTCATAACTGACCTGATTGATATATGTATTCGTACAAATATATAAACATATTTTATTTCCAATAATTTCTCTTTTTTTCTAAAATATACAGTTATAGCAATCACATTTCATTATTCTGTTGGTATCCTGTAATTTTATACTAATTTAATCAAAATATAAGCACAGAATCTGTAATAAAATATTAACCAAAAACTACTGTACATCTTCCTAAAATGTTCTGAAATACCATGCTAAAGTTTCAAATTCTCCTTCTCAGTTTATAAATCCTCCTCCAGTAGTAAAAAAAGTAGCTTAAGAATAAAGACATATTTTTGCTATTTCAAGCCCTTATGCTGAACTCCTGCTGACTGCCTCCTGGCCCTCCCATATTCAATCTATATTAGAAGAGAAGAAGAAAGAAACAAAGTACCTTTAAGATTCAGCTACCCACCTTCCTGCTTGTCTTTCAGTGAAAATAATACTTCACTGTGTTATCTCTGTTCAATCCAACTTTATATCCTGGTTAACAGTCCCGTATCAGCTCACCATTTCATATTGTTCTAACTTTTTCTATGTGTTTGCCTTGAACTTGGAAGATAGCTTATGATATCTTTAATACTACTAGTACCATCAATGTCTCCTCTTATCATCCTGCAAAGATCTAAAAATGTAATCAAACCTTTATCATTACTAATTAAAAAAAGCCTGTCCTGAAATCAGTTATTGCAGTCTTCTTGTCATCCTGTGCTAATGACTGGGCTTCCTACTCTCAAATTTATATTCTTCTGAGACTTTTATTTGAAAATCATTAGTTCAGTGTTGAACAACCAAACTGGATAATGTAATCCAAAGTGGTAGTGAACAAATTGCCTGAAGAATACCATGGAAGTGTTGCAGAGATATTTTTATTAGTTGGGAATTTGAAAAAAAGGCAGCCAATTTAGTTACTTAACCCGTTAACGTACATTTGTCTCATGAACTCTGACTGCCACCTTTATCACTATGTCACTGAGAATGGAAAAAAATTTTAGTTAGTCTAAATCCTATTAGTACATTATCTAAAGCAAATTTAATTCCTTAGATTGGTGTCTGACCCTGAACCAACTGGCTTCCATGAGATTTTTACCATGCCCTTTAGTGAAATTGTTGCCATGACCCATAATCTGAAACTGTAGTCAGAAAGATCCTGGTCCTCTGCCCCTGGAGGGCTTTCATTGACTTCTACAGACTCTGAAATAAGCATTTGATTGCATTAGTATTAAGCTGTAAAGGAACCAGAATTTTCCTGCTACAGGTACATTCTGCCTGCAGGTTTACCTGAAGGTAGGATGATAATAAATACTATCATGTTATAAAGAATAATTACATTTTAACAAATCACTTTGAATCTTAACAAAAAAAAGAAGGACCACAGAGGAGACTATGGTCAGGTTTTTGACATAGTCATAGATTGTTTCCTTCCTCTTTCAACCCTCCATCAGCACTGTAGCTGACGGTTCTTTGTCACCAAGATGGTTACAGAGGGAGGGATGTTTCCAGACACAGAAAATTCAGAACTTGAGGTAAACTGGGAGTAAAGTCCAAATGCACCAGTTGCTCCTCACTTCTCCTTTGATAACTACCTGTTCTTCCACACAAAGTACCTGGAGATTGTTAGCACTATCTATTGGGAATGGTTCCTGGATCATACTAACTTCCAGACTGGAGCCTAGGACATATTCAAGTTGGGTCTCAAGTATCCATTTGAGCTGGACTGAAATGCTGGTTTTGATTTCCTGACAAATCCTGCAAGAGAAAGCAAGTGTTGATTTGTCCCAAGGTGGAAAACTTCAACCTGGCATACAGAGATACTGCTTTATCCTGCTAGTTTGAGCCAGAATGTGTACAGCTTGGCTCTGTTGTAACCTGTTGACAAATCAATAACAAAGAATAGCATAAGTATTAAGAGGAGGTCTTCTGGCCTTGGGGACACCTTGGAGGAGCAGAAAGCAGCCTTGCCTCTGATCTGCTGAGTGACCATGGGCAAGTCACTTTGCTGCTATGTGCATCCATTTCTTGTCTTTCAACTAGATGTTGTAATGGTGTCTACAGCACCCTGCTTAGAAAGTGCTTTAAGACTTATTTGTAAAAGTGTTACAGAAAAGGAATGTGTTATAGATCATTCCTGTTTATTGTTAAATAAATTGGACTACATGAAATTTATGATTATTTTATTTTATTATCTCCCCAGTGCTAGAGAGGTCTATGAAAGCAGGGAATAAAATACTAATGTATTTTTAACACAATACACAAACCTTTGGTCTATGCACAGGAGGAGAAGGACAGGAGGGAGAGACAGAAGTCCTAAAATTGAGTTGACATGGATATGTAGAAAGATCTTGTTTCATGGGCTGTCACCCTGTGTCAAGAGCTATGAAGAGATGATGGACTAAGTGCAGGGCTTGTGCTCCACAGGTTCCTGGCAGCAGTTGGTTTCCAGACTTTGCTGGCCCATGGGCAACTCTACAGAAGAATGAATATGCTGGAGGCATTCACTCCCTGGCAGCCTTACTTAGACTATGTCCCTCTGCAGTGAACTGGAACTGGAGTTCAGTACGGAGCATTATCTTTCAAATCATGGGTTGTCAAAGATGCTGGGAGTGATATTTCATGACACAGTCTCTATCTATCATTAGTACCTGCAAGATTTGCACTTTTCACAGGCTTTGACATTTTTATCCTCACTGTGTCTAGGCCCAAACAACATGCCCAAAGCCACAAAATAGGTGTGGCAGAACAAGATCTGAATGTAAGTCCTGAGGGTGAAGCAAGGATATCAATCATCAGTTTTCTTAACCTCACACACCCCTCTTGGTTTTTTTGTCAAATTATCTTTTGCTTCCTTTCTGTTCCTGTTTTCACTTAAATTTTGAGTCTGCTTGGACCTTGCTTATTTGTTTTTAGAAAGCTATTTCATTGTTAGGGAAGTCCTTAAGAGGCTTCATTACACCCTTTCCCCTACTCTGGAGCCCTAAACACAGGAAAGACACGGACCTGATGGAGCGGGTCCAGAAGAGGACCACAAAGATGATCAGTGCACTGGAACACCTATCCTATGAGGACAGGCTGAGAGAGCTGGGGTTGTTCAGCCTGGAGAAGAGAAGGCTCCAGGAAGACCTACTAGTGACCTTCCAGTACCTGAAGGGGGCCTACAGGAAGGCTGGAGAGGGACTGTTTACGAGGGCCTGTAGTGAAAGGATGAGGGGTAATGGGTTTAAATTAGAGAAGAGTAGATTTAGATTTTATATCAGGAAGCAGTTCTTTACATTGAGGGTGGTAGAACAGTGGAATAGGCTACCCAGGAAGGTGGTTAAGGCCCCATCCCTGGAGATATACAAGGTGAGGTTGGACAGGGCTCTGAGCAGCCTGGTCTAGTTGAAGGTGTCCCTGCTCACTGCAGGAGGGCTGGACTAGATGACCTTCGGAGGTCCCTTCCAGCCCTAGCCATTCTATGATTCTATGATTCTACGATTCTACCTCTCCCAAATTCTGCACAGCAGTTTTGTCTCTCAGGTCTTTCAGGAGATGGAGAGCACTGTCTGGAAAAGAGACAAGAGCTGAGGTGGAGGTTCTCCTGGGAACATGTGCAACTCTACTTCAGGGAACACTATGCTTCTTGGTCAATTCCTTTCATGTTTGACAATATATTTTATTCAGGGAGTCACATTTCACCTCTAATATATTTAAATTTTGTCTGTGGTTCAAGAATCACCATTAGAGTTGTTGCTTTTTCTGTGTTTTGGTCTTGGAGACCTAACAAAGCTGCAGCCAATAAAAACTCTTTTTTTCTGTTGTATGCCCAAAAAATATCATCATGTAACTAACAAATATCATATTTTGGTTACAATATCAGATGGGCAGAGCTTGTTACCTCCCAGCAGATTAACCTTTGAATCTTTACCGATTCATTAACTGCGCACATCAGTCACCAGATTTCAGTAAAATTTATTGCAATTAAGTATTGCAGTGCTGTGGAGGATGAATCGGATTCTTCGTTATCAGTACCATTAATGGCTTTCTGAACTGTTGCCAGTTCATTCACCCCACCCAGCTTTCAATAATAAAATAATTTTGACAGAAGGCCCATGTTTCAACATTTTTAATAAAAACAAAATAAAAAATCCATCAGTAACAGAGTAGTAAAGTTTTCCCTCTCTTTCCTCTTTGCCAAAACTAACAGAAAGGAAAATGTCAGCCTGGCTTAACTCCAAAAAAGGAGGAAATTGAATGGTCTTAGTTCTTATTCTTTGACTAGTAGCATTGTGTACATAGAAGACTTGACTCTTGAGCTCATTTTGATGGATCTGAAACACAGATAAGAATGTAGAAGACTAGATTCTGTAATTTATAGCCAATGATTCGTTCAAGATCTTTCAGTACCACATAACAAATCAATGTGATTTAGAAAATAACATGGTTTCTGCCATTGACATAAGCCATATGTGAACTGCTAAGCTACTATGTAAGCCACAGCTATAAATTTTAGTCAGTAGGAGAAGATTCTTTATGCTTTTCTGCTCAAAACTATTTAATCCATTATCAACATTTTGAATGAGTCCTTGCTAAATTGCAGTCTGGTTTGTGCTGGATTGTCTCTTACACTAAAGGAAGATAGAAGGCTGTCTTCCATTCAGTTTTCTATGTAACTCACTCACTTGAATATTTTAAAATAGGACAAAATTGTATTTCACAGTCCTGTTAATAAGCTGCAGTCATGTACTGACAACAGATTAAAATCTTTCTTATTATATTGCATATGATGTCTCCAAATAACAATAGTGAAAAGCCAGCAATGCAAACCCCAGAGAGCTAAGTAGCTGCAACAACACTGAAATGCCAAATAAGTGGCCAGAGTCTTCCCTAAACAAGTTTGAGGTTTCAAATTTATCTTGAACCTCTTTGCAAACTTCGTGCCAGTTTATGCTTCCTTTGCACATCTGAGAATTCTGTCTGTTTGATGACATACAATGAAAAAGTAAACATGCATATAATGAATGTGTATACAGCCCATCTCTAAGGTAGGCTTCTTTGGGCCAGAACAGTCCCATCTGACATATGAGAGGCCAAATCTTCAAGTATGTCCTTACCCACCAAGAGGCAAAGCCTTGCACTTCCACACGTGCTCGGTTGTTCATGCAGGTTTTTAACTGATGTATGCAAACTTTTCAAGCAAGTGAGGTTTTTCTCTCACTGAGACCGGAGTATGACGGAGAAATGTGAGTCTTCCTAGAAGAAGGAGAAAATGTGGGATGGGGTCCTCCCACCCAGCAGTAGACACTTTCCTGGGTTGCTCTACTCAGCCTCTGTGGTTATTGATGAGAAACAGGTACACTCTGGGAGTGATTCAGTTATTAGTTTGCTCAGTTGCTACCTGGAAGCACCTCTTGGAGGCAAAAGAATTTCCCTGCCAAATCTTCCTTATGCAATTGTCTTCTGTGGGATGGGATAAATCTGTGCCTACAAATCTCTGCTCTGTTCCCCTAAAATGCAAGCATCTGAAACACAATAACTAGTTAGGATGGGAAGGAGGGGATGGGATTTATCTCCCTTAAGCATATCATGAAATGGTGTGGAATGGGTCTTTCCTGATGGACACCTCTTACTCCCTACTGGCTAGACACAATTGCAAGTAAATCCTATCCAAGGTTTCAGAGCCCAGTACTCAGTGCATTGTTGTCGCTAAAACAGTGCTTGTGTTGGAAGAGGGTGGAATAATCAGTTTATTTGTCCCAGAAGCACTGAGTTCCTGGAGCTGTGATTGACTTTACCCCTTGCATCTTGGTGCACCTCCTCACTGCACTTTGTTTTCATGCCAGAGAAAAATGAGGCACAATCCATTACCTTTTCTGCCTTGCCCTAGTTTCTAAAGAAAAAAAAATGCATGCACAATAGGTGGAGGGAGCTATGACACACTCTGGCCTGTTCTCCTGTCGGGATGAATGATGCTCTCCAGCTCTGTCATTTAAATGCAATCCATGCACTTTGAACACAAAGTTGATTTCCGTATTGGGGTCACGTGTTCCATAGCTCCCTGTCTTGAAATAGGAGAGCCCAAGAGTATTATGGCACAAGCTAAGCCACAATTTCTTGAATCCAGGCTCAGCAGTCACTCAGTCTGGTTTCCCCATCCGGGGTGTAGAAATCCAGCTGCATGCAGCTTTGAAAAGGTGATCTACAAATCTCTTTGTGATGTGAATAAATAGCTAGCACAAACTCAGTGTTTCTGGTGTGTACATTCATTTTGTTTATTAAAAAATCCTGTGGTCTCATAACAAAGCACAGCGTTTGGAAGCAGATCTGGTGTAAGAAAATGAGAACAGATTTCTGAAAGTGAAGGGATGGTAGGAGAGGACCTGTTATAACTCTTAAACAAACAATACCAGAGGTCAAACATTTCTTTCTCATCACTGGTCCATGAAATAGTTTTAGGAAGTGTACTGATTGGGAAAGTATTTGCTCTGGCCCTGTAAAAGTGTTACTGACCCTGGCCGTTAGCAGAATACTGGCTCTTACAGTGTGGATGTCACTTTGGCTATTGAAATATTGGTATGAGCTATTGAGTGTTAATGCTGTGCAACTTCAATAGCTTCTGAAGATTAAAGGAAAGTTAACATTTCTGTCACTTCCACAGGCCAGGTTTTCATGAGAATCAATTCCAGTCAAATGCATATCAGCTCCTGGTTTTGTACACCCAAAAAAAAAGGAGGAGAGAGATTTCAATAGATTAATTAAGTGAAGAAAATATAAATCTCTCAAAGCAATTAATTTTAGAACATCTGATGCCCTGTGAAAATTATATATTTAGGAAAAGACATGAGAAGGCTTAAAGTTACAAACAGGCCTGTAGTGAGATTTTAAAAAGTGGCTAACCTGCCTAAGAACTTTTTGAAAGAAATCACTACGTGCTTGTTTATATAGATCTAATTCCCATTAATTTCAGCAGAATTTAGGCTTTTACTAGTTAGAGATCCAAGCCACAATAGATGGCTTGGAATCAAAATTACACCAGAAGGAAGAAGGAAGAAAAACAAAAATAAATTCTGCATCGCAGGGCTTTATATATGCATTTTTACAGTACAACACAGAGCTAAAGAAAAATTTTGATGCTGATACTTTATTTTTCTAGTTTACCCTGATGTGTCTTTGCAGCTCCTGCTCAGAATGAGCACATGAACTGCTTATAAAGACAGAAGTACCATAAATAGTATCTCAGCCTTCTCCAGGAAATCAGGAGACAAAGAAAAGTAATCTTTCTTGTAAAAAATTGAAATATTTCCCATCTAAATCTGTAAGCCATATATGTTTTCTATAATAGCTCAATAGATTTTCTTAAATAGAGTTTACCCTACTGGAGCTTTAGTTGTAAATGCAGACCCCTTTCCCTGTAATAAGAGCTAAAACTTCAATCACAGATGAGTTCATACCTCAAAGCTTCAGATCCTCCAAAACGACTGAATCTTTGCCCTCTACATTGTATTTACAATGTTTTGGTTTAGAGCGAAGTAGATAAATGGTTCCTCTTATTGACTATTCCATAGTCTTTGTGTGATGTAACCTCTGTCAGGAGGTAATAGATTGATGTTTCAGTTTTATGCAGTACTGTGGTCTTTGGCCTCAGAACTGAAACCAAAATAAATGTGAGCATTTTTGGACCTTTTGCTAAAACTACACTATGCATTCCTTTAATCTTTCTTTCTAGAGACACTGTACAATAGTTTCCTTGTTTTAGACCTTCAGCATTGCTGACATTAATGCAATTATTTTTGACAAGTTGAAAATCTTCCTGTAATTGAGTTTCTATTTGACTTTAATGTTTGCCCCATTTGGAAGGCCCTGTTAACAGATTTCAAGCTGTGATAATAATATTTCCTTCCTCTATTATCAAACGTTCTAATCTGTTTTCTTTCCAGATCACCACTGTTCAGAATGGCCATGAGATATTTTTCAAAAGGTGGAAAATATCCTCTTTTCAAAAGCTTAGAGTTTGGCAATTTTTTTCTTTTCTTTTCTTTTCTTTTCTTTTCTTTTTTTTTTTTTTTTTTTTTT
>WUAM01000179.1:11677729-11703635 GCA_024336885.1 Actenoides hombroni | reverse complement strand
GTTCTTTACATTGAGGGTGGTAGAACAGTGGAATAGGCTACCCAGGAAGGTGGTTAAGGCCCCATCCCTGGAGATATTCAAGGTGAGGTTGGACAGGGCTCTGAGCAGCCTGGTCTAGTTGAAGGTGTCCCTGCTCACTGCTGGGGGGCTGGACTAGATGACCTTCGGAGGTCCCTTCCAGCCCTAGCCATTCTACGATTCTAAAGTCTCTGATGATTAGCGTGAAAAAAATATACCTTTTGAATGCTTCTCTAGTAGAAAATTATTTAGATCTGAGACAGATGATCAAGTGCAACTAGTGAAATTGCCATTTCATCCCTAGTTCTGATGCCCATTTCAGAGCTCTCTTTTCCATGTTTTTGCTGTTTGGAACAGCTATCTCCAGTTGCTATATGGCAGAACTCAGGCAAAGCTGAAATAACACTCTGGTGAAATGAATAAGACCTAAGTTAGCTGACACAGGAATGTTGGTTTAGGACTATGAGATGAGTCGGTGAAGCATCTTTAGGAGTGTCTGGGAAATACAATCTCCTATTAAATGTTAAATGTAAATGTGTTATATTTGGCTCTATTTGTCTCTAGTGTGAGAAATTTCATAACACAGTTCTTTGCAACACGATCATTTTGTTACAGCCTGGATGTGTGAAATTCCAAGTGTGAGTTTCTCAAAGTATTAATGATAATGGCACTATAATAAATGTCTATACTCTGAAAGTAGGCAAAACTGAAGACCTTCCTGCTCTTTACTCTATACTTCTTTGTCTTAGTGCCCATAAAAATCAATGCAAATATTTTGATTTATATGCCCTGTCTCTGACCTAAATATTTTAACTATGAATGGGAAGGACCTTGATCATTGCAATTTATTAGGTACAGATTTATTAGACAGAAGTGCAAGAAGGATTTCAAATATTGATTTCTGTGAATACGATAACTTTTGACTTCAATAATAAAAAAGGGAGGGGAGCTTTAAGTGTTAAGGTTCCCTCTTTGTTTGAAAGGCCAAGTGTGACTCAGAGTACTTTATTTTTTTTGTTGTTTATATGTGGAGACCAATAACACTTCACTTTTGAGGGTGATGGGAATGTCTCATGGTAGACAGTGAAATGCCCCCCCCCCACTGTGAAATTGTATCATTAAAGATTAATCTACATGAAATACTTTTTAAATATGCAGTGTTTATGCTGTCTCCATTCATCTCATCATGTCACCATCATGACTAGGAGTCCAAGAAGAGCGACGGGTTATTTTTAGCAAGCATCTGACAATGACTCATGAACTTTGGTGAAATCTAGTAGTGGAGCACAAAGGAGGACATTTCTAATCTTTGTGTGTTCCCATAGATAAACTCAACATCTCACACTGGGAAAGACGGCATACAAGTATGCCTCATACCCAGGTGCTGAGATGATTTTCCTGTAAAACACAGACTGGTTAAAACACTATGCAGATCCTTAAAAATCAAAGGCCTCTGGCTTTATAAGGCCACTTTACAGCCTGATTTTGAAGTTTTTGTTTTCAATGCCAGACAGGTTCAAAAAGAATGTTTCTTTTCATTTCATCTGGGCTAATCCATACATAACATCCTTTCCCACTATTTACTAGACTGCAGCTATCAGCTGAAGATACAATATCTGTGTTTGGATTAGTTGGTTTAAATTCTAATGACCATGATGTAATCACTATAATCAAACAAAGCTTGTCTGTCTTTGGCTTTGGGTGTCTTTGCCATAGGCCCAATGTTTCTTGCCTTGTCATTAAATGCTGCCTAATTTTCAATTAGCAGCAAGCTTGCTATGCAAACTTTTGTCACCCTAATTTAAAACTTGCTTCACAAGGTTCTTTGTTCTTTGTTAACAGTTCAGTAATATTTAGATCAGCAACTTCAATTTGCATTAGATGCTTCATTAGATTGACCCTTGCTGAGTTTTTTTGGTGATCATCACAAGGGTTTTTTCTAAAGTGGTCATTAATTCTCTTCACATCCAGTGCAGGCAAGACTTTTGGGTAGAATTATTCGAAAAGTTCTTAACTTAAATCAGTGCTGAATATGTTTGAGAGAAATAAAATTAAGTGAAGCTATTTTAATGTCCCACTTCCTCTGTGTATTTACCTGTGTTTAGGGAAAAAATCAGATTATTATGTCATGCTTTTTTTTAGGAGAAAACATGAGAACTATGGGAAAATTGCAATTCTGAAACAATGAAGGAAAGAGAAAGAAATAGGATTCAGACTGTTCCATTGTTTAGCTTCATTTGTCTTCAACTCCTGTCTGAAAATTTTGCTCCTTGCCTTTGAAAGTAAAATGCCTGCAATTTTTACATGATTTCTCTGTAGCTGCTAAAATTGCAAATAATAATAAAAAAGCTCACTCAACACAGCTTTTACATCATTCCTGCAAATTTAACTAGGTTTTAGTGCAATAAACCAAACTGATCAGAGAATATTGACACAGATGTTCAATATGTGAAGACTTACCTTATTGCTCTGTATACCTACCTGCAAGGAGGTTATAGTGAGGTAGTTATTGGTCTTTTCTTCTAAGTAACTAGTGATAGGATGAGAGGTAATGGGCTTAAGTTGTACCAGGGGAGTTTTAGATCAGACATTGGGAAAAATTTCTATACTGAAAGAGGGACGAGGCATTGGAACTGACTGCCCAGGGATGTGGTGGAGTCACCATCCTTGGAGGTGTTAAAAAAACATGTAGACATTGCACTTTGGGACATGGTTTAGTGGTCATGATAATGGTAAGTAGACAGTTGGATTTTATGATCTTGAAGATCTTTTCCAACTTTAACAATTCTGTGACTTAATCTAAGAAATTATTAACTAAATGTTCTGTAGTTTAACAGAACTGCACTTACAAGAAGACATTAAAAGAATGAGGAAGGAAAATGTCCCATCTGCAATGCATATAGACACAGAAAGTACTAATTTGGTAGGACTAAGATATGAACTTACACTATCAGGAACAAATTCCTGCAAATGAAATGTTTTCAAAGAATAATCATCTGAAGGAACCATTTATTTGGGAATTTAAAACTATATAGGAAATCCTGGAAACATTCAAGGTCAGGTTGGATGGGACTCTGAGAAACCTTATCTAGCTAAAGATCTCCCTGCTCACTGCAGGGAGGTTGGACTAGGTCACCTATAGAGGTCCCTTCAAACCCAAAGAATTCTATTATTCTATGAAATAATCTCCACAGAACTATTCTTCATTAGTATAAGATGGGCTGGTGCACTATGTCACTCTGTATGTAAACCTCAGATCCACTTTATTCTCTTACTATTAGGGCATAGGACTTCTGTGCAAGCTTATGACCAAGGTATGTCTAGCCTCGTACCCTGCTTTTGACAGAAAACCATTACAAATGCTTAGGAGAGTATGTAAAAAGGTGTGTTTAAATAATTTGTTTAAGAGCTAACAAAATGAGACATATATAAATATCAAGGCATCTACATGTGGTTTCTTTTTATTGCCACTTGTTTAGGAAATCCCTGACTGAAGTGTTAACACAATTGTGAAACATTCTTCATTTCATCTTTATGCAGCATGGGTTCCTTTTTAGCAAGAGAGACAATTTTTATCACTCAAATCAGCCAAGCTGTTTTTCAGTCTGTAGAGGGATTATTTGCTCATGACCAACCCCAATAAAGGGCTTACTGTAGATTTGATTGTCATGTTGTCTGAGTGTCACACAACTGCTTGCATCCATGTAAGAATCTGTCCTGGTATCAGAAGATTGCTTAGCCTCTGATATTCACTTCATATTTATAGTTTTGTTAAAATCCATCTAATTTCTAACTGAAAATATTCTTCTAGAGAATTAAAGATGCTTTCATATTAAAATAAAGCCACCTGTGACTATAGTAAAAATAAATGCTTTTTATACAATCTTACATTAAATCATTAATTTTTAGCAGAGCAAGCACTAGCCAAAAATAAACTGCTGAACAACTACAGTGAAACTTTAGTTCCATGTAAATGTATGCAGTGAATAAAATATCACTTATGTCAGAAGCTGTTCATTTCTGATTCCATTACTTTGTGGACCAGTGTTCAAAAAAGGGTCATCATCAGTGTAAGGTTGAGCCAAGACACATTGAATTACAGCGTGAGGAGCCCTACTTGTAACTGCTATGGTAAAACAGCCTGCTCTAAGCTTTCATTTCATTTTCATTTCTGATTTTGAGACTACTTAAACTCCAAAGTCCATGCTGCAGAACCAAATAAAACCCTTGCACAGACAGGCAGGGTCTTATCCAGACCTGTATACATAGTGATGGAAAAGGGCAGAGGAAACTAAACTAAACTGAAAGGCACTTGCCCAGGGTCAGGTTCTGTCCATTAATACAGTGCAATCTTGACTGACTGGGCACTACTTAACTGCAACTTCCAATGAACAGATGTTTTGTAATGTCCCCAAGGGCCACACTGAACTTGTCACTGGCTTCTCTACTTCCAGGCCCAGAGCAAAGTGTGAAGCTACCAGACACAGTGAACAAAGAAAGCCGCCTTCCAGATTTCCCCATGCCCAGATCACACCAAAAATGACAGCCCAGCCAGCATTAAGTCCCTCTTTCCTGGTCCTCCCATCTGGAAAGCAGTCAACCTAGATGCTTTGCAGGCCAGCCAAATTTGAAGTGGTTGCACTAGATGAAAAATAACATTCCAAGCTGTCGAAACCTCTCTGAAATCATCAGACTTACATCTCTGACTATCTTAATCCTAATTTTCTAGAGTTTCCAGAGACCCAGGGAATGATCACAGGTATTTATGATCTCCCCTGTGTAATGCAGGAGCAGAGCTGGCTGCACACCAGCTAACTCCCCTCACTTTGACTATTGTTTCCCATATACTGGATTAGGTTAAATTTTGTCCTGCTGGCACATTGTCAAATACTCTTCCTCCGTTACATGTGCCAATGTTTTCTTTTTTACCTCCCATCATGCCCTTGTTGTGGGAACTGCTTAAAACTGATCACACCTCATTGTAGCCACCTAAAAGTTAGCTGTCAATTCAGATGGTCTCTCAGCTTCGCCCTATAATCCATGAAAGTAAGTATACACACAGGAATGACGATTTATCCCACCTGTCTTCAAATATCTTTCTTAAAATGGGACAAATTGTTCTCAGGAGATATTACTCTCTCCTCATTATCAGAGAAGCTTAGGCTAGCTGCCAAAATTTTAAGAGACTAAATTAGAAGATAAGAATTCAGCTCTGATCAAGGGTTGAGGTGGAAACAGCAAAGCAGCTGAAACTCTGCATGCTTTGCATGTAACCAGACAAACAGACCAACCAGCTGACAGCTTCTGGACACAAAAGCTGCTAATTGGTTGTTGTTGCAGTTTTAGAGAAAGAGGAATAATTCACACTGGCTAAGTGACTGAGACAAGAGTAATAGGCAGCAAGAGTAGTAGAAGGAAGTGGGAATTTGCATTGCTTTCCGTGAGGATGATAGCAATTGCAAGAGTTACTACTTGACTGAGCTTAGAGATTCAGGAAATACTGGGAGTGTTAGCAGACTAATTCTGTGCTGTATAGATCTTCAAATGTGGCTGAAAAGTAGCCTCTGACATTTTTCAGATAAGGATATCTTTAAGAAACAATTTCATGTTTTGCAAAGTGCATATATGTACACATCTATTTCTGTGCATAAAGATATATACTAATACCTGGAGCATATCTGTCACTTTTTAAATTTAGTTTACTGATACCTATCTACATGTCCTAAGAGACTATGATAGCTTAGTTGCACCACATCTGAGGACATAAGCACACCCCTTTTAGAATAGAGAAGTGTTCAATGCAACCCAAGCTCAAGTAACTGAATGCCTCCCAGGAAAGTGGGAGGAACCTTGCCCTAGGCAGGTATGGAACCACTGACCCTTAAGGCATGATGAGATGTATTTAATTTCCTACCTTAACACCTGTTAATTAGAGCTAAACTTATCTCTGTTGAAGTCTTACAGGTTTCCCTCTGCCAGCCCTTATGAGACATGACCTTTTGCTGCTGCTGCAGCTTCTAGAGATTCATGAATGTTTTTATTCTTCCAGCTCCACGAGTCCAAGTGCTAACCTGAGTAGCCTTCCAAGAAAATGAAATAATTTAACTGGAATGATGTAATGCTGTGTAAGTGTGCTCAAGCTTTTACATGCCAGCATCCTGCAAAATCCTTCCCTCCCAAAGAATAAATTATAGATGATGAAGTCTGCTGCAAACCACCCACCCACACTCAGCCTTTCTTTCCTCCCCCACACCTACTTGTCAACAAAATGGATCAGAAAATAACCCATGTTTTCACTGCTTCAGTCAACAACAGTGTCTGCATTATTACTATGCATATGAAAATTAGAGGATTTTGTAAGCAGAAAAACATAGAATTTCTAAAGCCAAATATTTGTACATTGTTTTAGGGTTATTTTTACCTATAAAATGACATGCTAAATGTGGTTTACTTAACATGTTTTACTCAGACTTCATTCACCTATAAACATCTGTGTTATATGGCACAGTATAACTGTAAGCAAAATCAAGATGAGGAAGTGGAACACACTCATTCATGTAAGAGGGGGTTTTTTTTAGAAGAAGAAATAAGGAAATACTTACAATTTTTTCTCAGTATTAGAGCCAACAGTTTAAAAACCCCAAAACATACAGATGTTGAAGCAAAAACTGTGATGTTTATGAAGAATAGTAACTATTAAATGAAGGTAAAAATAGAAGAGAGTGATGTTTAAAACTTTTGCTGGTTCTTATTTTAGAATATGACTACACAAAGCAAACCTAAAGAGTGGGATAAGATTTCACGTTTTATTGGCATTTGGGGAAACTTTATACTCTGTCTCTGGAAAATCAGAAAGGGAAGTGGTTGCAAAGAATCCACATAGTAATGCATGGGAAAGCTAGCTAAAATTTACAAGGGAGTGGATGGTGCTGGTAAATCAAAAGGTTGCCAGATCAAATGGTTCACAATTAATAAGAGTGGGGTGTTCCACCAGCAAGCAGTTTCTCCATTTTCTTTTCTTTATTACCATTTTACTCCCACTAAGCCACTAAACTATTTTTCTTAACTGTTGGTGCAAAATACATGATATTAGTAAAAACATATCAGGTATATAATAAGAAGCAAATAAGCCTATTGCAGTCTCATAAAAAGCAATGAAAGTTCCAAACTGTAAGGTCTTTTGTTTTTTTTCTTATTGAGAAATAATATTTTAATGCCAAATCTTATGAGAACCAAGTATTCACAAGAACTAGAGTTTCAATGCTCAGTTTGAAGGCTCATTTTTACCTACATAGTACAATCTCGCAGTCTGTGCTCTTGACTTGGTGCCAGTTCTCCATCTAAAGGCCAGAAAAGGATGTTTAGGGACAACGACTGACAGGATCTAACTAAAATTTGGAAATATTTTTTATTACAATCCAACACCAAATTTCACCCTTGTGTCCCACCACATGATTCTTGAGGAACTAAGTGGTATCATTAAACAAAACACATTACCTTACAAAATTAAAAGGAATGCCAGCTGCCTATGTGATCCCATATCTCCAAATTGTTTTGCCCTAAAACCAAACTATTTTGATGTATTAATTCTGTCTCATATTTATTTATAATGTTGATATCCAAAGGATTTTTTTAAGGAGAGAATCAAGTAAAGAGCACTTTGCAAAGATTGCTCTGGAGTACAGGATGAGGAAACACAGTAAATAGGGTATCCCAGGAATCATACCTAGAAATATGCAACCTCTCCACAAACAGAATTTGTCTATCAGGGGACTCATTTTCATATGGTTCAAAATGCCTTCTTACTGAGCATGTATAGTGCACATTTATGGCTCCTTTGCTTTAACTTTAAGTAAGAAGTGCCCTCTAATAAAGCTGTTAGATTCTGTTTTCAGAGTTCCTGATATAAAGGACTACAAACACTGTTGCCAATATTAGTATTAAAGACTTCAAAGTGAATGTCAGAAGCAACAGCATTTTGTCTGTGCTGGACTCTGTGTTCCCAGCTCAACTCTACAGTGTTTTGATTGTTTGCTCCCAAAAAGGAAAAAATAATTTGTCAGAACTCATTCTAGTTTTACAAAAAAAAAATGTCCTCAAAGTTTAAGAAGTGCAACAGAGCAAATTCAATCTGAATGTATTTGTACTCAAAACTGAGATAAATCTTTCTTAGTATGTGAAATATTTCCCCAAAGCTCTCGGATCTGTCCAAAACACCCTTTGAATTCAATAGAGAGGAGGTTGACACTAGACATTTCTGTAAAGATTTATGCATACCTTCATTTCTTTAAAACTTGTTATACAATGTATGAAAAAGCAGCATGTCATATGGCATAAGTAGTTTCACTGTACATTTTCAGTGAGACATGGTAGTGGTGTCTTACAAATAATTCAGAAATACCAACAAGATTTACTAAAAGTCCTCTCCCCAAAGTACTTATACCACCACTAGAACCAACCCTACTGTCTTCCATTTCATGTGATGCAATTCTTTCCTATTGTGCATAATTTTAGCAAGTAAACTAGCAAACTTGGGTAAGGGAAGAGGTAAGGTAAAAACTATAATGCTGATAAGACATAAGTCTCTATAATGACAGGGAAATTGCTGACTGTATCTGAAGTATCTTGTTAGGGTATGCTAAGGGCAGGATATACAAAAGCTTTCAGTAATGAACTATCTTTATTTTTACTGAAGATAGTGAAACAGAGTTAAGTTTATGCTTTGTTAAATCCTAAATCTAATGCTCAAGCTGTATCACTGCAACCTCTTCCCATTTGCTTGAAACTTAACCATAACATTATGGTTATAGCCTTATCCTCAGAAAATAACCTCCGTCAGTATCAGATTTACACCTAGAAAGAGGGTCCTATGATCATCAAGCAGAAATCCACTTTGTCATCATGTTCCAGACCCAGCCTTAGCTATTGCCAATGAAACCATGATCCTTACTCCCTATCTTGTCCATTTTGCACATCTCTGTGCATTAAACTGGAAAGGTGCATCCCACAAATCTAGCTGTCCTGGGTTCAGATAGGATAGGGTTAATTTTCACCAGAAGCCGGGAGAGGAGTGTCTCAGCCAGGATAGACAACCAAAGCAGGCAAAAAAATAGATGCTGTGCTTAATGAAGTAACATTCCAGAAAGAATATAATTCAATACCATACTGACATCATGTTCAGTACATAAAGACGGGAGGGAAATTCCAGGGAAGTAGCGTGGTGCGATTTATTGGGTCTTGGGTTGTTAGCCCTTGTTTCTTTGAGTATATTTTTCATTGTTATTTATTAATACTGTTGCTCCTTTTGTTACTTATTTTGTTGTGCTGTTGTATTGAAACTTCCTTATCTCAACCCATGGGGGTTTTGTACTTTTTCTGCCTTTTCTCCTTCCTATAAGGGAGGAGGATGAGCAATGTGGCCATGTGGCTGTCTCTGAACTAGTACACTAGTTTAAGAATGAAATCTGAACCAAACTCTAATTCATTTTTTCAAGGTCAAGGGCCTGTAACAACACAGTTTATCATAGGTCCCAGGCCTTCACCTTAATCCAGGATAGAATTGCATCCCAGATCCAGAACCAAAATGAAGCAACTTATCCCTGCCAGCAAAATTGTCAACCATTTGCCACTTTTCTATCTTCACTTGACCTGGAACTTTAACCTTGTTCTTGACTGTGGCTACTTCCCTTGTCTCAAGGGCTGTAGGTAAATCTAACCAAGCAACGTCTGACAAAATGAGACCAAATAATCTCCCTCCCCAGCCCCATCTCCTCTGCCATCTCCAGGAGTAATTTAACACTTATTTCTCTTCCAACAGTTGTTAAACCTGGCAGTATAACTCCTACACAAACTCACTGAGTCCATAACCCCATCTGCTCAGTCCTAGTATTGGTGTTAGCCAATGATTTTAGCCAGAAGTCTGATCAGCTATATTACTTTCCAGCTAACATCTGAACTGGCACTGAATGGGTACAGATCTGAGAAGTCCAGAATTGTCTTGGGTTAGAGGAAGTTAAAGATGAAGCTATAGACCATATCAGGGGATATGGTATTTGACTTTGTAAGAATATTTCTTGGTAGACTGGGGAAATATTTTGTGAGAGCAAGTAGATTTCTCAGAGAGAGTGCTGTAGACAAAGTCAGAACCTATGTTCATTACTTCTCTCTGAGCCCTTCAAAACTTCTTTCAAGACAAGAACCAGCTCTTAATCTTACCTCTCCAGGCAGAGATGATACCAACTTTAATTCACCAAAACTTAAGAGATAAAAGTGGAATACCTCGTAGTTCTCCTCCTAACAAATACATCTCAGTTTTCTGTAGTGGAAGGAACAACAGGAACAGCAATTTAAAATAAGTGCAAGAAAAAGAAGCCTAAGTTCAGAAGCTCTTCAGAAACCAAAGGAAGACAAATATAGCCTTTTATTCCTAGTCTAGCCAGAAGCTGGCTTTTTCTAAGTGACTATTTTTTTTGTGTTTGCATCATCACTTCTTCTGTAATATGCTTTTGATTGACAAATGATTGCAGGTATATCCAAGAATATGACTGCTAACACACAGTTTTGTAATAGCAGGCTGCAATCAGAGCCTGAACTCAGCTTGAGTCATTGTTGTTTATGAACATAAGCCAGAAGCACTGGAATCCTTATTTAAGAAGAGCTGAAGATTTTGTGGCATCCTTCTGGCAACAATAGTGCATCAGAGGTATATCTTCAAGACCATGTTGGCAAACATGTTGTAACATTTGTGGTAGCCACTTGACAATGGAAAACCTTAGGATGAATTTTCAGCTCATAAATAAAACAAGAAGGGACCATGCTTACACGATCATGGCTGTTGAACCTGGCCATCTGTATAATGTTCCCACTTGCAATGACATTCCTTAAGATGAGCAGTCCATCATTACAGAGCAAACACATAATTATGGTTACAGACTTGTTTTGACAATATTTCCAACATTACTGCAACCTGCTCCAGAATTTCTTTATATCATCTGATCCCAGGAATTTCACAAGTGGCATGTTTTCTAAAACTGTTCAATGGCTACTTTATCTCAAAAATAAGGGTGGTCCAGTGTCATTTACCAGAGTTACTAAAAATTGATTGAAACCTGATTTTATTGTACGCTAGCAACAATGTTAGTGCCTGACTTCTAGAGGCCAAAAGATTTCCAGTCACAGTCATTCTGTGAATATAGACAAATCTATGAAAGACATTAATACACAAATGCTGTGACTCAGAAATATTCAGGGTATTCAATTCACTACTTGCCCTAGAAAAAGACCATGCATAATTAAGTTCAATATATATGGAAAGATACCCTTTTGAAGTGCAACGTTTTGTTGCATTATTATGTAGTTATAGACATAAGACCTTTAATTTTGTTTGAGGGAAAAACTCTTATTCCCCATAAAATGCAGTACATAGTTCAGTTCTGGAATGAAAAAATGCATTTTGAAAACTTGTGAAGGCCTTTAAATTTGTATGACATCCTATGAATTCTTTATAACAACTTACACTATTTAAGACACACTGCAACACAAAAAGAGCCCCAAGTACATTTTTCAGAGATGCTTACATATTTGCAAAGTATTTTTTTCCTGAGTACAAGTGACATGTGTAGAGTATTTGACAATGCGTTACAGTTTAAGGATCTTCCTGGTACTTACTTAGGATGATTCAGTCCTAATTTTATTACCCACAAAGACATTCCAGACTCATGAAGACATTCCAAACTCTATCCCTTAGATTAATAATATTAATCTTCCATGTATTAGAATATACATTTGTTAAACTTTTTTCTCATTGGTAATCTCTTGCTCTTTGTGTTATGTCCATGCATATCTATGTAAAAGAACTCTGTGGCTGGGAGATATGCATACTTTATATAAATATGTATATGGTGCTGTACTTCCTTTCTTATTTTGGAATATGTGTGTATTTAATAATCTTTTTTTTTTTAAAGTTAGCTTTTAATATCAAAAACTGCAGTGCCAGGGCATTAAATATTTAGACAATCTAGAAGGCCAAAGCTTGAAGGTAATACATATGAATACAGGCTAGGTAATTTAAAAGTCAGTGTGATAGCCATTAGTAAGTATTGGCTTTTTTATAGTAATCAGAAGTGTATCTTTTTTGTTTTCAGTTGTTCCTGTTGTAATCTTACAGCTTCCATTCATGAACTTCTGGATTACAGAATCACAGAATTGCCTAGACTGGAAAAGATTTTAAAGATCAAGTCCAATCATTAACTAAACACTGACAAGTCCTTGATTAAATCATATCCCATTACGTCTACGTGACCCTTAAATACCTTCAGGGATGGGGATTCCACCACTGCCATGGGCAAGTTGTTCCAATGTCTGATAACCCTTTCAGTAGAGAAATTCTTCTTAATATCCAATCTAAACTTCCCTTGGCACAACCTGAGGCCATTTCCTCTTGTCCTGTCACTTGTTACTTGGCTAAACAGACCAGCCTCCACTTCTCTATAACCTCTTTTCAGGTAGTTGTAGAGAGTGATAAGGTCTCCCCTCATCCTTCTTTTCTCCAGGCTATACAACCCCAGTTCCCTCAGCGACTCCTCATAACACTTGTGCTCTAGACACCTCACCAGCTTTGCCGCCCTTCTTTGGCCATACTCTAGTGTCTCAGTGTCTTTCTTATAGTGAGGGGCCCAAAACTGAACACAGCACTCAAGATGCCACTTCACGAGTACAGGGGTAAAATCACTTCCCTGACCCTACTGGACACATTAACCTGATACAGGCCAGGATGCCATTGGCCCTCTTGGCCACCTGGGCACAATGCTACCTTATATTCAGCTGTCTATTAATCAGGACCCCCAGGTTCCTCTCTCCAAAGTCAAACTGACAAGCCTGTAGTTTCCTGGATCCTCCTTCCGGCCCTTCTTGTAGATGGTTGTCACTTTGGCTAACTTCCAATTGTAACACTTCAAGTCATTTCCTTATTGCACAGTGGGCCTCCAAACTTATTTCCTGACATAAAATTCTTGGTGTATTCTTATTATTTTTTAATTAAGGAGCCTTAGCAATCATCAAAGTTTTGGATGACAGTCCAGGGAGTGTGAAATTCCAAATTTAAGCACCTTCCGGGTGGAATCAGGAACCAATGCCAATTGTAATGGCATTTTTCATAATAGGGGATAATTTTTTTCCATCTGGGACTAAAGATGCCAGGTCTGTTTAAATCTGATTGTAGCTCACAGCTAGTGATGTGGTTAAATCAGCTTGCCAAGCCATCACTTGATCTTCTATGCTTTTCCAAGGCAAATTCCAGCTTTTATTGTTCACGAGCTACTCTCCTTTAATTAAAGATGGCCTTGCAGGCAGCCTTTATGAAAGAGAGAGTTACCCATTTGACTGACTGAAGTTTCTGCTGGTAAAATATACTTACTTCTTGGTTTCTTTCCTGAGGAGTCACACTACTATTAAACTGATATAAGTAGTGCTGCTAGGAATGTTGTTGTTGAGGAAACACCACAATTTCAAAACCAGGAGTTTCTGGTCTTTCAACTAGTCACTCTATCAGAAGCAGTGATCTGGGATATGTCAAGGTCCTGGAATGGATCTTCACTTCCACACAAGTAGAAATTCACTTATTAACTTACTGCATACTCCCTTGCAAAATCCATTATTTTCAAAAATAACTCAATAGAATACAACTATCATGAACTGATAAGTGAGCCTGTGACTAGTACATTAAAATATGTCATTCAGATCATGCTATCTGGGAATATATGGGCCCTTCTAATAGAAAAAAAAACCACAAAACAAAACAAAAAAACACAACATATTTTAAGGGCTTTTAATTTTAAAATAATCAAATTTTAAACTCAACACATTTTAAGACATTACAAATACTTTTAAAGTAGAAACAATATTGTTTTCATTCAGCATCTCCTGAGCTAGACATATTCCTTCCAGACCTTTGCTGAAGTCATTTGGTAGTTTATTGTTTGACACACAAGAGTACAGTCATACAAAAGTTTCAGTCATGTCACCTTAGCTTATTGTTTCAATTACCAAAGCTGTAAATTATATAGTTATTACTTTGTCCTAATCTTAGGAGAGCTTTGGGAAAATTCAACTACTGTCTCTTGAGTTTTAAGAACATACAATCTTATTATCATTTAACCTAAGTGCTGATTCTTTACCATTGTTGCTATTATAAAGTTGGCCCTTTATCAGCTGTTTTGATGACGCACTTGTTTCTGCATGCTCAAGCACAGCTTTCCATGCTCATTGAAATGTTATAATAGGTTATATACTAAATACAGACATAACTCTTATCTAAAGCAAGGCACTATAAGGAATTTCCTATTTTTCACATTCTCTTGGCCATTTGCTCCATCTTCTTTCGACAGTTTGCTACTCCTGCACACCTATGCAAAAGTTTTTAGATGTACATGGTAAACTGGATCAGTTTACATTCCTGCTTTTTTAAACCCAAGTTGTTTCCCTGATCCACCTTACAGTGCAGCCCCCTAAGTCATTCAATTAGCAGAGTCAAATGGGTAGTAAACCAAGGAGACGGGAGGAGGGTATGAGAAAGGATCAGTGAGGAAACCTCTTAAACTGGATTACCTTCAAAAGAAAATGCTAGCAGAGCTAAATCACAAGATTTAAGACTTTCCTTGTCAACCTGCAAGTAGAATGTTGTAATAGGATAACTGTACTTTGCTTGTTTAGAATGTAATAACTGTATGCTTTGCACTCACCTTTAAATGCATGTTTTAGCAATAAACTCTCATAAAATGTCTTGAGAACATCTGTGTTTCAAAAGTATCTTTAAAAGTCAAGAAAATGTTAGATGACATCAGATAACAGTCTTAAGTGAGGGAGGGAATTTGTGGAGGACTGATTTCTGTATATATATGTCTGATATCTGTATATATATGTATGTGTATATTTAGTATATTAGTAATTTGCAGAGCTCACCTGTGGGGTAATGCTTCAGATCAAACTCAGAAAGGAATCATGCAAGACAGCATGAATAAAGTGCAAGATTGCCCTCAAATAGATGTCTTATGCAGTAGAGGGAAAAAACACCAAGACAGGAGTCTCGTAAAGTTTGGATTGCAGATTATGGCTGACAGCCTAACAATTTTTTAAGTGAATGAAGGACTATTTCCTTGGAGCTTATGAAGAGGTGTAGCTCAAGTTTGGCTTTTCAGGTTTTTGTTTCAGAGTATAAGAAAAACGTTTACACTTTGAAGATCATAAAATATGTTCTTTTTCCTTTTCCTTCTTATTTCCATTTAACAGTAAACTAGTCATTTGAAAACACCTACCAGATTTTCCAACACTTTTCTTCAAGGCTGTCATCTTTCTTTTGTATGATCCAAAATCCTCAAACTGGATGAAGCTACTGAAGGGTTTTTTGAATGCTCCTTTGTTAAGATGACAAGACTAGCATGGGATGGGCTGATCATAGAATCATAGAGTCACAGAATCACAGAATCATAGAAAAGTTTTGGTAGGAAAAGACTTTTAAGATCATTGAGTCCAACCATTAACATAACATTGCCAGGCCCAGCACTAAACCATGTCCCTAAGTACCTCATCTACATGTCTTTTAAAAAAATACCTCCAGGGATGGTGACTCCACCACCTCCCTGGGCAGCCTATTTCATCACTTAATAACCCTTTCAGTGAATAAATTTTTCCTAATATCCAACTTAAACATCCCCTGGTGCAGCCTGAGGCCATTTCTTCTTGTTCATCAAATTGATATGAAGTGAAAAATTGAGGACAAGTCCCCAAATCCAAAGGCACATAAATGAGAGTCTCCTCAGTGCTGAACCCCACCTAACTGCTCTGCTCCTGCTCATTATGTCTTCCCTTTCATGTTATCTTTTATTCACTATCCCAGATGAAGGTCATCCAAGATGAGAAGAATTGAATGTGCAAGTTTGGGACTTTGTTGGATCATTGAAGGAAAAATGCAGAATAGGACACGTCCCATTGAAATTTACAATGAAGGCAGTGAGAAAATGTATACTATGAATGCCACCTATTAGTCAGGAGAAAGTGTATGAATATTTTAAGGGATAGATAGGAAGGAACATAAATGAGAAAAGGAAACAGTGAGGCAGTTGTAAAGTGGCATAGATAATGCTCAACAAACATGTCTGGCTGAAGAAAATGGCAGAGTAGAAATTTCTGAAGTATTTCTATAATACGTGGTATTCTTCTGACTAGGACATTATCAGAAGCATGACATAACATAATGCAGTCCTGTGTAGTCCTGAGGAGGAACAGGGTCTTGCTCAGCCTTGGTACCATTACACGCTGTCTCACAGCATTTCATTACAAGAGTGGAAATTCATTAAAACACATGGTGGTCCAAAAGGTGCACAGAAGGCAGTCACAGAAGGAGTTACTTTTATTAGGAGTAAAATTTTCTGTGTAATATAATATTTCCCAGACTCATTACCAAAAGGGCAAGAAGAATCTAAATGGAAAATGTAACTGCATTCAGTGTGCCACATTTGTGTGCACATGAAAACACACTTACTCGTTACATACACAGAATATAGGGAAAAGAGGTTAACACATGGGAAATATACTGTATAAAAAGCTTATTAGCAAGTGCTACTCAACATCTGTGGAAAATTTGACAAATTCTGTAACAATGGTTCTATTTTATTAAAAGGTTTATTTTGTTTAATTTAAATTTGCAAGCAGCATCTTGGGATTATTTACAGCATGAAAGAGCCATGACATTGGAGAGTATAAATATTTTAAAGAAGGAGCTATAACAGAAGATAAAGGATATAGAAGGTTACATCCTGGTTCTACTCACTTTAGTATGCACATTCTTACTGGCTTCAACAGCAGTTTGAACTACACAGGCATCTATTCCTCACACTGAATCACTGAATTATTTTTCTTCTCTAGTTCATTTTACTTCCATGTTGACAAAAATCCACTCAGGAGTGTCAGGTTATGGGACTACAACCATGGCAAGCTCCATACTATTCTCTACTGTTCCCTACAGTGTTTCCTTTGCAGCATCATTTAACACATCCATAGATTTCTGATTGCCCATCACAACCCATTTTTACCATTTCTGAATCACTTTCCTAAGTTCAGCAGAGGAGTCATTTAATCAGTAAGTCTCTGAACCATGGAAGTAACTTGTTCAGTTTTGTTAATTAATAAGCTTTTTATTGCATTCAAATCATTCGGATGAAAAAGTGATGGTGGAATTTGTGATAATCAATGTTTATAAGGAAATAGAAGAGAATGATAATAACTTTTTTCACTACATACTTGTATAGTTTTATCTTTTTATTTTGTGAGTAACATGTATACTGACAATTAAAAATCCTACCTAGTCAGATTACATGGCATTCATCTGCTTTCTAATAAAACCCACAACCTCAAAGGCTCATAATTATGATGAGCAGTAAACCACATAGTTTTAATGCAACTCTGGCATTGCTGGAAAGCAAATTCATCAGCAAACTGATCTACTATTTTATAAAGTCCCAGAAGATTCACAGGTATATGTGTGCTTCATTATTCATAGAACTTTTTCTTTGACAGATTTGAGTATCAATGCAGTTTTCTGTAGGTCCAGGGTTGCTTTTGAGTTCATGTTTGCAAAGCTGTAGTCTGGCCTTTTTTAATAGATTTATGATATTTTTTTTGTCCAGTGTAACTATGAAACACTGAAACTGTTTGCTGAGAGAGGTGGTAGATGCCCCATTCCTGGAAACATTCAAGGTCAGGTTGGAAGGGATTCTGAGAAACCTGATCTAGTTAAAGCTCTCTCTGCTCACTGCAGGGGGGTTGGACTACATGACCTTTAAAGGTCACTTCCAACTCAAACCATTCTATGATTATATATTCAATGTGCACGTATTTATATATGAATAACTGTACTATTTTAGGAGATAGGTTTTCTTTAGATTTTATCCCTCATTCACCCATGTACCCCATAAAGGTCTACTTTCTACCAAAATCATGTTTAACATTCCACTGAGACATCTCTATGTTTTGAAATCTTTGTTACACAGGAGCATTTCAGTCCAGTGATTAGTTAAAGACCCGCAGAAATACTGCCTGGGTATAGGACATATTTCAAGTTCCTTATCTATAGTGCTCTGCTAGAGAAAGTGACCCTCTCTCTTCATGGGTATGTCTCTGGTTTGTTTCCTTCCTGAAGAAAGGATTAAGGTCCTGCTGGTGGCAAGGACAGCGAAGAGGCTGAAAGACAGGAAAATACAATAGTTCCATTTATACCAATACAGAGATGCGGTGTTTTTGAATTAGCAGAGTACAGAAACCTGAAGGCGCTTCTTTCAGGGTTCATTGCAGTAGCCGGAAGAAAACTAAAATTCCTGTCTTCTCCCATGAAAGTCAATAGACTCCTTACTTGTAAAGCTTACTTGTAAACTCCAATCCCATCTGACTACTTACCCTAAGACAATGAAATAGAGACTCTTCCTCAAGAGAAGATTAGAAATATGAATAGACCTACTGGCTGCCTTTACAAATAAAGCAAGTAATTTTTGTGTGCTAAGAGAAGTAACACTGTGACCATAATAAATTGTGGCATAAACTCCAGGTAGGAATGTCAAACTTCTCCCTATTCATGATGAGATCTTTGTAACTCAGCTTAAGGGGACAGGTAATTACTTTTCAGCCACTGAGATCATTGTTTCACAGACGTCATGTTCACAAAATAATTATTTATTTTTTTTAAAAAAAGCTCCAATCTACCAAAGAACTTGAGCTTATAATTTTTAAGTGTCTTGTTGATTTGAAGACAATGGATGAAATAATGATCCCAGTGAAGTTAATAACAAATACCATCTCATGCTAAATGTGTTGGACGGAGCCTTCAGTTGGTGAGTTGTCAAGAATATTTTAAGCAAGTGATACCAAGAAGCTTCTTTGCCATCCTATGTAATCTTCCTGAATTGATGATATTTTTATCTTTCTTCCAGGATTCAGCTTTCAAGCTACAAGGCATATAAAACATAAAAGCACAATTAATCAGCAAATACCATGTTAATTTCCCCTTCCCCTACCAATGGAACTTTTATTGATATAGTTACTGGTAGCATTTCCTTGCTGTATTTATTTGCCATCACTTTGCTTTCCTGACTCCAAAGACAGAGGGGTAGAAGGTTTTTCATCATTTTTTTTCTCAGAGCTGAGCACAGGAAATGGAGGATCTGTGCATTTTATCAACTTGGCATCTATGTCACTATTGCACCGGGGGAGGAAGAAATGCCATGATATCTAAAACTGAAAGTCTAGACAATTAGATGAGCCAAGAAAGGATAACTAAGAAATCATCCTAAAATGAAAGTTTACTTTTCATTATGATGATGCTAAGGAGAAGGGGAGAACTGAAGTTTGGTATAAGACTCCGGGCTGCACACTATTACAGCTGTGTATCTGGAGTCTGAATCAGCTCCCACTGAAATCAGTGGAAGGAGTCTTGACATTGGCCTTATTGGGCATAAGTTCATTATGTTCCTCAGTGATAATGTCTACTCTACTAACGAATTAATTAAAGCTAGAAAAGGTATGAGACTAATTCATCTGTAGTGATTTTATTGTTTCTGAATCAGAAGATACAATCAAAGTGTATATGATGGTATCTTGTTCACACCATTTGACTTATGACATCATCATTTTCTAAGATATTGCTGTTTTAGGAGCCCATATCCCATCTTCAAAATTATATTTAGACAAATAAGAATGTAACTATGAAAAATTAAGTAAAGATACCTCCATTATTTGCTGTCAATCTCATCTTGCCGTGCTTTGTTTTGGTTTTTTAGTCTAAACCAAAATTAATTATCTAGCCTCCCATAGCAGCAAATGATTAAAGATAAGAAAATCCAGGGGTATAAATCAGGCATTTAATATGAGAGAGGAAAATCTTCTGGAAATAACTATCTTTCTTTGCTAATGACAGAGAAGGATTTGATGTCTACTTCAACTAGACAGTTAACTTATAGACAGCTAAAATTAGAGGACAAGAAACTAAACCTTAGTTTATATGAGACTAAATAATTCAGAGTTGAGTTTGCCTATTTCCTGTTTTTCAATTGATTTATATTACCCATGTAATGCCCCTTCAGATGTGTTTGACTAGAGCAATATATTTGCCTAAAGAGGCAAGCAGGAACATTCCAAAATATATCCTGAATAGCATCTTGCACAAAGTCCTTATTTCCTACTGTAAAGTCCTGCAATTCTATATGAATTCTTAC
This sequence comes from Actenoides hombroni, assembly GCA_024336885.1. Taxonomy (NCBI): domain Eukaryota; kingdom Metazoa; phylum Chordata; class Aves; order Coraciiformes; family Alcedinidae; genus Actenoides; species Actenoides hombroni. The sequence goes on along the minus strand of WUAM01000179.1, from coordinate 11,683,359 downwards.
TTTGATTACCTTTATTTCAATATGTTTATTCTTCTAAGACATTTATATAGTATTGGAAGTCAATTACAAATTTTACAAAAGTTTCTTATAGAATCTTTTGTAGATTCTTAAGAGATTAAATGAAGTAAGATGAGTCTACTTTTTCTTTAGGCCTCACTTAAACAGTGAGATAAAAGCAGGTATGGCTAATGCCCATATAATAGCTTTTGGTTTCTTATAAACACCTTTTGTCAGATTCCTCTACACATTCCTGAAAAAAATGAAAAAAATACCTTCATATTTAAATTCAGTTTTCAGAGTAATGGAGGTACATTGTTAATAACCAGTCAGTTTATGAAAAGTAGGTATCTTGACACAGTCATCTGATATGTCTTTTATGTTGGGTTACTTCTATTCTTTTCTTCTCCTTGGGCACTCCAAATATTAATGTCTAATTTCCATAAATAATTTCCTTCCTCTTCATTTACTCTTCCATAATTTCTTTCATTGTATATTTTAGGCCAAGACTTTATAAAGACACTCAGTTTTTCCACCCTGAATATTGTCATCCAACACTGCATTTCCAAGAATCTTTCTTCAGTTATTTTCTATAGATAAACTTAGGAACTTTCCATTATTTGGTCTTATGACTCTCAGCGTCATCCATCAGAGGCTCTTTAGAAAGTTTTGAATATTGCACATATACATAAGTAAGTAATTTACTAAATATTAAGGTTGCAAAGTCAAATGGTAGATTTTGGTCAGAAAATGTCTTATTATGGAGAATTTTGCTACTGTTTCATTTGCCCTGAAGTGTAATGAAAATTTGAAGAGCTTCTCTGCAAACAAATATGTCATTTCAGATAAGGGTAATCTGTCTGCACACTACTCCAACACTGCACACTCGTTGATCCTTAATGTCAACCTAATACAATGAACTGAGTAGCAGAGTGAAAACACAAGCAAGGGAAGTATTACTACGTCTGGTCAAAAAAAACCTTTCAAGACTGGTGGAGAGAGAAATAATAGAAGAAACCATCCTCCTCCAGTGAAGTTTGTTGCTTCAAAGAATTTCTTTTTAAGACTGAAATGTCTTTTCATATTCCACTTTATGTGGGCTTAAGCCCAAAGAGATTCAAATGCATATTTCATACTTAGTAGCCAGGCTCCTGTGAGCCCTCCTTCCTACAGGATGTAATCACTTACAGCCTCCTCTCTCCCCTTTTGACCAAGCTCATTCAGAGATGGAGTGAACTGTCTGTGGGAAGTTGCCCCCCACCAAAGGGGCACCAGCTGCTCTCCTCCCCAGCATGCCTAGGGTCTCTCAGTGTGCTGATCAAGGCTCCCAAGGTCAGGTTGGTTTGGCTTTCAGTTGTGTAAACTGCACTGTCACTGCTAGCCCTAACCTTAACTCTTTGTCTCTGCAGAGAAACTTCAATGTAGAGAGGTCAAGACTAAGTCAATCTAAACTTCAAACCAAGTATTAAATCTTGAGGGGATGCAGGCATGGGATGGCAAGGAGTTGAAATGACTGATGTCATATAAATATATGAAATGCCATAAAAATATTTACAAGACACAGCTAATCTCGATATAACATTATTTGGCCATTGTAAAACTAACTCATCAATATAATGGAGTATATTTTTCGTTACTTTATCTCAACTTTCTTCTTTACAGTTAATATTTACCAAGTCCCTGGGGCATAAAATTACCTCACCCTTTTGCTTCAGGTCTACAGCTGCGGTTTCTTGCCTCACCATAGAAACACCTGGAATGCAGCATTGTGTTTCTTTTTCTGTTAGGAAAATAAGGAAAGCTGAAGTAGGAGCTACCAAGAGACAGATAGATGCCTTTATAAATGACTAATTAATAACCTAAAGCTATATTACTGGGTGAATTGTAGGTGACTTTTGAGTATTTTGATACTCCAAGAGGCAGTTAAGTCAGTTATAGTACATAGTGTATCTTACTGTGTCCTCAGAATATATGTTCATCTGGATTTATCAGCTCAACAACAGCTAAAATTAATTTTTAATAGCTAGTCTGGAGAAGAAATACTTGTCTTTTCAAAATATCCTGTGATTATATGGTTTTCTTTATTTGAAAGTTCAATAAAAATCCTACTAGTTGAATTTCAACTAGTCAGTTTGATACCGTGCCTGAGACACTAAGGCACTGAAAATCTTGAGTTCTTTTATAAAATCTTGGCCCCTTTTTATTTAAAGAATTCTTAAGCAGAGCAAAAGCTGCATGTCTGTGAGCCAATAACTATCTCTTTTGAGCCACGCCAAGAAATGAGGTAGAAAAAGATGAAAAATCTTGTAGTCCCAGAGTTGATAGAACTTGGCTTTGAATTGGCTTCTGTGATCCTTCCTATTACACTGCTGTATGACTGGAAAGAACTATTAATACTGGTATCTTTCAGTAGTGCACAATGACAACTCTTTGTTGCTTCAGTTACTATATGTGAAAATCACAATAACCACAATGTCGTATTGTAGATTTCAAGGACAGAGATTATTTTTATACTTTGCATTTGAATCAGAAATGTTACTAACTGCTATTTGTCTTTTGGCAACATTGCTAAAACTTAAGCCTGACAAAGTTATTACTCAGTCATGAAGACAGGACTTGGACACACAGTGAGTGCTGATATCAGAGCATAGTACCATGGAAAATTAGTTTCCTAGGAACATAAAACACTGTTCATTATTTACCTAGTCTCAGAGTTTAATATGGGGCAATGACATATATTACCATATTAGATGATTTGTAACTGTTATGATAGATTATTTTTATGAGGGTTGCTTAGAGAAAAAAATTGAGAAAATAATATTATCTGTGACGTTATTTTCCCCTAGTTAGAACTGGGCCTACACTTCTCTACTGAGCATACAATCTACAGCCCCCAAAGCTAGAAAAGGACAGTGGCAGACTAAGAAGCACTGCAAATAAGATCTGCATTTAGAGCTCTATAACTTCAATCATAGCAGGGTCAACCCCCTCAATGTGCAATGCAACAGAATAAAGTCATGAAGCTAAAGTTCTTCTGCTGTTCTCCTTACCTGTTGGATGGATATTGCTGTCAATGAACAAAGAACATCTGCTTTTCTTGTAATTCTGCTTTTGAACCATTGTAAATTTCCAAACCAGTATATAAAGTAAAAATAAAATTAGGCTGGGATGGAAGTTGCAGGAGTCCAAGAGCTGATTCACGTTCTTGTCTCAAAAACAGCAACATCTGTCAAAGGAGCAAGACAGACAGCTGCAGGCAGCAAGAGACTAAATTTAACCTACTACCTCACACCTGCTAGAGTCTTTCTTCTTTTACTTTTTTTTTTTTCCTGGGCAGAGCCTGTCTTTGGCTTTGCCTTTAGTTTTTCTTAATAAAACACAACTCCAACAATGCAAATTTCTCTATCATAGTGATGGTAACTGTAGAGTAGTGGGGAAATGCATAATGGCTTGTTATGAAAACTCTGCACCTTAGAAACATTCAAGGTCAGGTTGGACAGTGCTCTGAGCAACCTGATCTAGTTAAAGATCTTCCTGCTCATTTGCAGGGGGAGGTTGACCTTTCCAACTCAAATTATTCTCTTATTCTACAAGTATCTGAAGAACTCTTTCTATATAATATGTAGATATGAATCACTAAGTCATAAATGTCAGTGATACCATATTGGTCATCTTCCTTTTTATCTACCATGAAAACTAACATAAGACAGAGGTTTCAGGAGACAGTTGACTAGATCTCAACAGTTCACTGACAGAGAGAATACAAAACAGTAGCTTCAGCACATCAACCTACTTAACATATTCTATATTCATTCATGTGGCTGGGGCAGGTAGGAGAGGACAGAAAAAACAAGGTTAATGTACTTACAGTATCAAACCAGGACCTCACACAGGAGTAGAGTAGCTTTAGGTTTGCAAAACAAATAAGAATATGGGCAGGATAAGTGTGGGTGTCTTTTCAAATTAATAATTTATTGGTAAGAAATGTCTTGTTATGTCTCATGAATTAAAGACAATATTAAAACCATAAAATCATCAAGGTGGAAGAGAATTTAATGTCCTTACTGTTCAAAGCATGGAATATTTACATATACACACCAACAAATAAAGGAGGTGAAACAAGCACTGGTGTAAACTTCTATGTCAACTGGATCAGATCACTTCTCACTCTGTAACAAACATCTCATATTTAATTTAATTACCTATGATGCTTGCAGTACTGTCAGCTGCACTGTAACACAAGTCAGCATAACTTGCTTGCCAGAACTGTTGAAGCATTTATTCTGTGATGTACCATGCTTTAGCCTGGGGAAGAGGGTAAAGAAATCACACTGTGTGTAGTAATGCATCCTATTTTCACACAGTCCTGGATTGGAACATTCTTATTTTGGACATAAAGCATATGATCTTATTTACACTGGAGCTGAAAGCAAAACCAAGATAAAACCATTCCAATTTCAATTCAAGTAGAACCTAATTCATATATGGTGAACATGCCTATAAATAGATATTAGATTAGATATAGACTGAAGCTTTGCCATATATTGTTATTTACCAACTAATCTTGATCTTCAAAGTTCCATACAACCATTCATCCCCATCATGCCTTTCTGTAGTGCTTTTATCTAATTACTTTAGATTAAACATAAGGCAGATAACTGAAAAAAAATATTAAGATAATACACAGGAAACTGAGTAGCCAAACACTGGAATAATATGGAACTGGGTAAAGCCGCCATGTTGCTTGAGGCTTGCACTGCACTGTGGATTCTTCTCATCACCAGACAAAATAAAAGCATCACCTGTTTCTTATCTCCTGTCTTTCTGTTTGGAAAGCTCAACACTAACTACTCTTAGTCAAGATCCTAGATTACATCCTCATTCTCAAAGTGGGTTCTTACATGTTTTGGTTTTGCTGAGTAATTGATGGATAGATAACACCTTCCTTGTGTAAACTCTTCTTTTTACTGTCCTGCTTAGCTCATGAAAGCACACTGCTGGAATATGTCTGTGAGACAAAAAAGACTAACCCTGCTTCCCTCTATGGTCCACCTTACATTGGACCCTTGTCTTTGTCCCTTGTGCCTCAGAATAGATAGAGGCTTTGATTACATGACTATTTAGCACAGGGCAATGGTCAATATTTATTTTACAGATATGAGTTAATTAGGCCAGAAGAACAGACACATTTCCTACACTGATTTCAGTAAGTTATCAGATTTCACAGGTAAATTGACATCTAGCAATTTCCCTATCAGAAAGTCCTATCTTAATTCATTTTCGCAAGGGACCCAAGATAAGGCTGGTATAGGAGGAAAGATGCAAGATCAAGGAAGGGGCCTAAGATGGAAGAAGAAATCTTATCTCTGAAATTCTTGACCTCTTCAGGCTTAGACTCCATTCTGAATATTTCATTTTTGTGGCATTTGAGGATCAACTTCCTTCTTTGTGCTTTCTTTTCAATAAAATAAAATTAAATAACAAAGAGGAAGAGGAAGAGGAAGAGGAAGAGGAAGAGGAAGAGGAAGAGGAAGAGGAAGAGGAAGAGGAAGAGGGAGAGGAAGAGGAAAGGAAAGGAAAGGAAAGGAAAGGAAAGGAAAGGAAAGGAAAGGAAAGGAAAGGAAAGGAAAGGA
>WUAM01000179.1:11667064-11677678 GCA_024336885.1 Actenoides hombroni | reverse complement strand
GAAGAGGAAGAGGAAGAGGAAGAGGAAGAGGAAGAGGAAGAGGAAGAGGAAGAGGAAGAGGAAGAGGAAGAGGAAGATACTAACTTTCTCCAGGTCCACCTCTAGCAGAACTATGAGTTTCCTATTTAACTTGCAGTCCCTTTTTAAATTTTCTCTTTTCAAGAGTTATTCAGTAATATGTAAATAGATGCATAATCAGGATACAGGACAAAAAGGAAGTCCTACTGTACAGGATGCCCAAGCTGTAATTGATTTCAATGACTGCAGTACTGAATTATTCTAATACAACACTAAGCAAGCCATCTTTTAAGAATGGAAATTTCATACCTTTGCTCAGCTACTGTTCAGAAAAAAAATTACATCAAACACATAACAAGGTGAAAAACTACATTTTTATAAAACCACTGAGGTGAACTATAAGTCTGTGGAAAGCACAGGATTGTGCTGGTTGGTCCTTTCCCTGGGACTGGCTGGTAGGTCTTTTACAGATGTAGCTTCATCTCTGCCTACACTCCTTTGTACAATTTCAGACAAGTTGCTTCCAAAATCTGACACAATAAGTAAACATCAAGTCCAGGATTATTCTTAAATAAGACCACTACTGTTATGTCTGCAACTACCAAACAGGAGATTCTTCCTGCCTCTTATCTGGCACCTGTTCTCTTGAGACCAGGAAACAGCACCAAGTAACAGCCAGTAAGCAGGATCAGGGCACATCAATGTCAGCTCGCCTTACAGATTTTTTTCTAGAGGTTTGCATAAATCTACCACATTTCTACTGTTAGGATTGTGGGTAATATATTCATAACCTAGTGTACTCCCTAGCTTCGGGAGACAGGAGTTAGAATCTGAAATGCTTTGATTCAGGACAAGGAAACCTTTTAACATGAGTACAATCAACAGCTGGCTGCCAACAGTCAAGGATGAGACTTTAGAAAGTCTCACATTTGATAGGGAAGCAGAAAATACATACCTTTTTTGGCCTTACAGAGGTTTCTAGGAGTATCTGAAAAACATGGAAAAAGAGAACGAAAAATTATTATAGAGATTCTATGTATTTTAATTAGTTACCAAGTTACTTTGTGATCCCATGCCTGCTTTATTTTCTCTGCCTAGTGAGCAAAAGGATAAGCCTGTAGGGTTTTTTTAACAATCATGGCCTGCAGGACAAAGGTTTTAGCCTCATGCCTCAAAAATAAAAAGCTAAATGTGCTGAACATGGCTTAGGATAACATAGAAAGAAGGAAGGCTCAGTTAACACAGCAAAGCATCCTTCTTCAAGACAAGTAGAAAAAGGTTAAAATTTTCCTTGACACAAGGGAATTCAAGTGTAACCAATTACTTCTATCAGTGGAGAATATGGTCCTGTTAAGTTCAACCAGATAGAACCTGATCTGGAGAAAAATACTATACTTACAGCAGAATGTCCAAGAAAAAGCTATTACAGAGAAGGCAGAAAAATTCCAGCTCATGCAATGAGCAGGATACACTGGGTAGCAGAACATTGATTAAGTATATATCAATTGGAAGACCTTTCCTCTGGCCTTCAATCACACAGACAGTCCTGGGAAAATTCCAGAACAAGCGCTCTTCATGTGAATTGCCAAGAAGGGGGAAAATGTTGACAATATGCCTTCCAGGAAGGGGTACCAGTGCCAAAAGTACTAGAAAAAGTAATGAATGGGAATAAGATAAAGAAGGGAAAAAATCAAAACAAAACAAATAAAAATAAGCAAACAAGCAAAACAAACAAACAAAACCAAAACAAACAGCCCCCTACCAAATAAATTGTACAGCATTTTGAATGAGTAGGTATGTAGAAGAGTTGAAGAATTATACAGGTGTGTCAGTCCTTTACAAACCATTTTGAAAGGGACAACAGGGCCACTCAGGAAAGTTCATCTGAGAGAGAAATGAAGTAAGCTACACCATGTCTACACTGGTTGTTAATTCAAATTAAACAAACCACTTGAATGAAATATTAATTTAAGCTAGCTTTCCTAAAAGATGTTATGTGAGCAAGACCCAACATAAACACACAAAAGGAGAAGAGCCAAGAAGAGGACAGCGTTAGTGTAGTGAAACACACTATTGAGTCAGTTGGTTGCAAGCCAAAAAATTTTATTACAGAAGGCCAATCCTGAAAGAGAAAAATTAGAAGTTTGTAGACATCAGTTCTGGAAGTTATGGGAATCCCATTGCTTTATGAGCATAAACATTGTATGTATTCTTCACCTATCAAAGCAAACGGGATCTCCATGTATGCCTTTTGCTGTCTGTGAAGTGCAAGTGTCACAGTTTAGGGTAAGAGCAGCCCACCAGACCTGTAACAGACACTCTGTTAATCCCCCATCCCTCCCCAAAGGGGAAGGGAAAGGGAATAAGGGAGACAGACTTATTGATTAGAAAATGAAACTAGAACAGCTTTAATGAAAATGAAAAATATAATAATAAATATGGAATATATGCATATATATACAAAACCAGTATCTAACCCAACTCCTCCGATGGTAATTACACCACAATCACCACTGATGCTGTGGAGCAAGCACCGAGAAAGTCCCAGACTGGGCCCAGCGGCAGATGCGAACTGTGTTCTAGAGCTGGATTCAGAAATACACAGATCAGGATCAAAGGCAGAATGAACAGAGTCCCCCTTGGGTGCTGGCCATGGAGGAAACAATGAAGGAGCCAGAAAATCCAAGCTGAGCAGGGCTTCACCCTCATGATCCCTCAGCTCTAAGCCGAATATGATGTATATGGGATGGAATCCCTCGTTGGTCAGTTTAGGGTCACTTGCCCTGTCCGCTCTTCCCTGCAGGTTCAGCCTTTCACTTTTCTGCACCCCCCAATGTGGCACACAAGATCCAGCAGTGGCCTTGGTCTGCACACCAATCCTTGGTACTAATTCTAAACATGGGATGTCATCACTGCTGGAAGCAGACCCTGCCTGTGAAAATAGGCTGCTAACTTCAGACAGTTCAGTTAAAAGAACTGAGCTGAAAAATAATATCACTGAACAGAATTAGTTCTGTTCTCACTCAAACCGGGACAAGTACTTGACAGCTTACAGGCAGACACAGCAATCAGCACACAGCTGCCACAGAAATGGTGAAAGAATAGCTGCTTTCCATAGGAGTATCTGATTTCTGTATTGTGCACTTCAGCACTGTGGATTTCAGTCAAAAGGAGATGATCTAGCACATGTGTCAGTGGATATCTATCTATTCTGCATCCTTTACAGTGGTAATCACCAAGGGGCACATGTACTACTAATACTTTCTGCAAATGTATTCAGCATAAAAATTCTTTTAAGTGTCTTCACTAAGAAGGCATAACCTGGATTTCCTGGTTTAATCAGCTAACTGCTGAGATTCTCTCTTGAGCCTTAACATGTGTACTAGTTTTCTTAAAGTCCCTATGGCTGGTAATGCATGAGAAAGTGAAAGTTTCACTCTACTTATTCGTCATTCTAGAAAAAAAATTGAATATCGGACACAAACAAGTTGTGAAGAGTCCAGTATGCAGAGGCAACTAAGAAAATCCAAAATACATTATTATGTTTCAAGTCTCAAAATCATGAGGAGCCAATTTGAAAACTAGACAAGCTTGTAATCTCCAGAGAACTAAACAGATCTGTACTGAGGCAAAACAGAGTGAAAAACTTACTGACAACTCATAATTTATCTTGGGGAAAAATGTTTCAAACTAATTCTGCTTAAGTTTTAGAGTAAAGATTTTACAAGTTTAGTAACATGAAGCTGTGCTTATTCAGGCAGGTATTTGGTGGGGTTAGGTGCCCTTTTCCATCTAAACTATTGGCATTATTATGTATTGCTTAGAACAGACATGTTTTGGGGACCTTACCCCTCATACTTATAAGGAAGAAGAAAATACTCTTAAGCTGTGAAACAAGCAAAGCAACAATTTTATTCTTAATACTTTCCTGACCTTTCCCTCCAACTCCTAACCAGTAAGTTCACACTTAGAATCTTCTAACGAATTCAGTTAAAGCTTTCACTGTCTATATGAAAGTAAGAATGATAATCCATTAATAATAATGATTATAGGTGAATGGATTGACATTTTTCCATTATGTGTTACAGACAAGCAATGGATGGAGAGTTGGGAGATTATTCCTATGCCTCTAATTTTTACAAAAATGTTTGCATGAATGACTATGGGAAAAAAAAGATGTCCCTATATAGACATTTTATTCTTTCATTTCTGAAAGCACACTGCTCAAAATATTTCAATCATCTATTCAGACAGTAGCAACTGCTACTCACCTATCCAGCTTGCCAAATATGAAGTATGTAAAGGTGTCCTGTCATGGTTTAACCTCTAACAACTAAACACCATGCAGCTGCTTGCCCACTGCTTCCCACCCCCATCTACACACTCTCCTCTGGAATGGGAATCAGGAGAAAAAAGGGTGAATCCCTGTGAGTTGAGATAGGGACAGTTTAATACAACAACACAAAGAGAAAAGAAAACAACAGTAATAACAATAATACTAATAAAATAATATATAAAGTGAGTGACATAAACCACGAGGATCTACCTGTACCCAGCTCCAGCTTCATGCTGACAACACACACTCCCTCCTCCACCAGCCCTCCCCTTATAGAGCTGGAATGATGTATCAAACATCCCATTGGCTGGTTTGGTTGTTTATCCTTGCTATGGCACCTCCCAGCTGCTTGGGACAGCAGCTGCTTGTGAAAATTAACCCTATCCTAGCTGAACCCAGGATGGAATAGTTTTAATTTACAAGAGTACTTTGGAAATTCAGGACCAAATTGACTTGAGATAAAGTGTTATTCCCTGAAGATATTGGTTCCTGGTCATAATATGGGTGAATATGATTCACCATGTTTAAACCTTTGTAAGTGACAGTCTAGTAATTCTGTTATTTAGCTATCACTCAGCAGACATTGGCTTTCAAACATAGAAATAGAATTAGAATAGAATAGAATAGAATAGAATAGAATAGAATAGAATAGAATAGAATAGAATAGAATAGAATAGAATAGAATAGAATTACTGAGTCTGGAAAAGACCTCTGAGATCATCAAGTCCAGCCTATGACCTAACACCACCACATTGGCTAGACCATGGCACTAAGTGTCACATCCAGCCTTTCTTTAAACACATCCAGAGACGGTTACTCCACCACTTCCCTGGGCAGTCCATTCCAATGCCTGATCACCCTGTCTGTCAGGAAGTGCTTCCTGATATCCAGCTGAAACCTTTCCTGGCACAGCTTCAGGCCATGCCCTCTCGACCTGTCACTGGTTGCCTGAGAGAAGAGCTCGACCCCTACCTGACTACAACCTCCCTTCAGATAGCTGTAGAGAACAAGGTCCCCCCTGAGTCTCCTCCAGGCTAAACAACCCCATCTCCCTCAGCCTTTCCTCATAAGACTTTCCTTCTAGTCCCTTCACCACCCTTGTTACTCACCTCTGGACCTGCTCCAGCACCTCAATATCCTTCTTGAAGTGAGAGGTCCAGAATACAGTACTCAAGGTGAGGCCTCACCAGTGCTGAGTACAGGGGGTGAATCACATCCCTAGTCCTGCTGACCACTCTATTCCTGATACAAGACAGGATGCCATTGGCCTTCTGGATCACCTGAGCACACTGCTGGCTCATGTTCAACTGGTTGTCAACAAGCACTCCCAAGTCTCTCTCCACGGGGCCGATCTCCAGCCGTTCCTCCCCAGTCTGTGGCGCTGCATGGGGTTATTGTGGCCAAAGTGCAGGACCCTGCACTTGGTCCTGTTGAACTTCAAACTGTTGGCCTCAGCCCATCGACCCAGCTTGTCCAGGTCCCTCTGCAGCATGCTAAAATCCAAGCATCGGTTCATCAGTAATGCCCATGGATGAGTTAAAAGTTCCACTGCTTGTTCATGCTGAAGGAAAGCCTCAAAGAATTCAGCATAAATTATAGCTAAAGATTCCCATGGCTCTCTCTCTCCTAGTGCTTAGCAACGAAAATATGATGCTTCACTTAGTTGCAGGGCAACGGTGCCAACATACATAAAGTAAGGGCTGGGAGAGTTAAAGAAAGGATGTCAGTCATATTTTGGGGAAAAAATGACAGCAGTGGCTCACCAGAAAGTGTTATGGCTGACAGTCTCCATCATTATCTTATTTCTTAGTATCATAGTCTGTAATTAGTGTGATGCTGATGTGCTGAGAAATACCTTTTCCACTATTTACAGAAAAGAAGGAAGCACTTATTCAAAACCTAGTCAAGTTTCCAAATGGTTTAAGTCTCATGCTAATTTCCCCAGATATTTTATATTAAGAAAGATGGATAGGCTTCTAAAACAATATCATTTCTAGGACAAGAACATGTTTCTATTTCCATGTTTATATTTATCAGTCTGAAAAAAAGTATACAGGAGTCGCTTGACAAAAAATATCATGTTTGTGTTGTGAAATCCTTAAGCTGCAGAGGTACAACAATAAACTTCTTTTATGTGGTATATTATTAAAAATCACTTACTTGACGTAGAATTGTAAACATGTATTTTATATTACAGCTAGCTAGAAAGTTACATCTTACTTGTGGTCTTTCTTCATTTGCAGGCATCACTTTTAGAAATTGTTTTTATTTATATGGATATAATGTCATAACTGAAGCAGCAGAAAAAGTTAACCCAAAACACCTCAAAACCCCCTCCATTACAAGAGATGAGATTTATAGTTCCAGGGCGAGCTCACATAAACACAATTACCACACGAACTGTCTGAGACGTAGATAACATTGCCTAGGACAATTATCAAGGGCCTCCTTACCTTTTTTTATCATGTCCCATACTGTATCATGTCTCACAAATAATGAGACCGCAGCAGTCCCTGCAGAGCCATTGAGACAAGAATATAATAGAAGTTAAAATTTTTGCCATTTGGCACAGACTTTACAAGAAATGATATAATGAATTTTGTACTTACATGATACATGATCTAAAAGGAAGTCCAAAAATTAAAAACATACATCTTTTGGGGGTCAGATTTAAATCCCCAGGACTTTCAAGACATGAAGAGTGAACAGCCTGACTACTGAAATATGAAACTTAGCATTATCATCATGCATATCCATCACTTTTGTTTGTTAACCTATCTAGAATGAGACAAATTAGAGGGAGAGTCGTGGTGAGCATCTGGCATGTACTAGAGTAGCTAACGCATCTTCAAAAGGACCATATTTTAAAGAGTTAGTTCATAACAATGAAGATGAGCTAGAATGGACTCCTTTAAAATATAATTCAATCATTAAGTGACTAATTTAATAAAACATGTGGAATCTGTTTATCCCTTAAGACGCACTGATTTTATTATTCCAAGCTTTACACATAGTTCTGAGCCACGAGGACTCGATATATCAAACCAACCATTCAACAGCTGGAAGTTATCACATGCAAATTTTTACCAGGTGGTGTTTTTCCAGTACATTTAGGTTTAGGTCCACAAGTTGCTCTTCATCTCTCAAGTGACAGTTAATGTTCACTGAAATCACTAGTAAGAGAGAGCACACATACCATGGGGAACCTCACTACTGTTCAGTACCTCACCAGCTCTTTGATGATGTTCATATATGTAACAATGCTGTTTGAATACCTGCATAAGCAGTTTATTCAATAGGATAAGTTAATCAATAGGGTGAAAATCACTTTATATTGTAAAGGTTCATCTTACAGATGAGTTAAGCCCCAATTAAACAAATCCCTCACAGTTCAACTGCCTACACAGTCTTCTCAATAAGTGGCCAAAGTCCACATTTTTAAATTGGACTAAATAAATGTATAGGAAAAAGGAACATGCATGAGAAAACTTTGGCAGAGAATAGTCTTACACCTTCAGCCCTCAAGGTTTCAGAACTGTCGTTCTATTAGAAGAATGTTGCACATCTCTGCACATGTTGCACATCTCTGCTCAGTCTATGTCTCTCCTCTTGGGGTCAGCCTTTGAGTAGGAACATGAGAGGTCATGTCTTGCCACGGGAGCCACTTCTAGAAATTTTTGTATCTCCTCCTCCACAAAAATATCATGAAAAATAGAAACAACTATATCGGAAATACATGTCAAAATTCTTCTCATAGTCTTTTGGAATAAATCTCCTGAGAGCACCATCCATGTATACTACTCTTATTAGTGAACTATTATAAGCTACTTATTTGAGATTATACAATTTTTGTGTAGTCCTTTATGAATAACAGGTTTTCATCTTTAGCTTGCTGACTAGGGACTCACAAAATAGTGGTATGGGTGATTTAAGTTAACTTCAAACCAAAATTTTGCAACATTTTGAGACTGATTAAACCAATCACAGAATGTTAGCGGTTGTAGGGAACCTCCGAAGGTCATCAAGTCCAACCCCCCTGCCAGAACAGGACAAAACTAGAGCAGCTGAAAATATTTAATTTGGACTTGGGAAAAAAAAAAAAAAAGAACCCAGAACTAAATCATATGCCCAAGTTCTTCTCAGCTCCAAATTCTTATTGAATCCAAGCCTCCTTAAATAAAAACACCTGATTGGATTAATCTTTAGCACTAAGGAAATCACTGCTGCTCTGCTTACTGAGTGAAAGAGCAGTACTGTGATACCACACTTTTGGAAGACTCATCACTTGTCTGATTAATAAGAAAATGTACAACACAGATGAGAACATCTGCTATTTCTGAATTATTTGAGTTGGTGAAAAAGAATGGAAAATTTAAAATTATAAATACTATAAATATGAACATACTTAACTCTACCCACTTTAAGGCAAGTAATGTCAAATTGAAGATTTAAATTTCTACATTCTCCAAATAGAATATTTTATTAATTTATACATCAATATTGTTAGGTAAAGCCAGCTGCTTGCCTCTGCCTGCTGATCAGAATGATAAGGAATGTCACTGCATCTGGTTTTGACAATAAATTATAATCTAAAATAAAAAGAGATCTTGCAGAATACATTGGCAACTGTTCATAAATGGTCACTTGGACAAAAGCATACAGAAATCAGTGTCCATATGCCCATGAGGAGCAAATCAAATCACTTATATTGTAAGAAAAAGAAACCTTGAGGCAAGGGCTACTGTGCAGATACGCTGGTAAACAGAAACAGAGCTAAGGGAAAGGATAAAGATGCCAGGTATGCCTGAAGGAGGCAGGCATACTTAAGTCATATAGGGAATATATATATAGGCTACTTCATATATATAGGCTACTTAAGGCATATAGGGAATACGCAGGATCAGGTGTCAACTGTAGGGAACCTAAAGAAAGGAGGGATGTCTGCAGGGTAAGAGGGGAGGGGAGGGAGAGGGAAAGGAAGAGGGAGAGGGAGTGTTGCAGGTGCTTAAGTATTATGGCTGTTCTGGGGATGCTACTGGGTGGTGGAAACATTTGGCTGTTAATCCTAAAATAGTACTTCTCTTGTTCACTGGAGTGGGGTAAATATGACATGATTTTTAATGTAACATTTTTATTTCAACAGTGCCTGAGGGTAGAACTTGAGCTTGACTGCAGAGAGTCACTGAAAAAAACGACACATAAAAAAATGGCCCTTGTCTCAGGAAATATAAAGCCTGTTAAAGCTTCCTGTTCTCCTTGGATAATAATCTGAGGAATGACAAATAGCAATGTGATCGAAATGTTGTTTATTTAAAAGTCTGTATGTCCTTTTTGAATCCAGCCAAACTTCTTACAAAATTCCAGTCCACCAGAATTATAACCCCTTTTTCAAAGAATACTTATAGAACCACAACCTTTCCAACAGATACACAACTCATCCAAACACATGAAAACAGAGACGTATACTGGAATGGAATAAATCCCTCAGTAAAACTCCCTGTCTTAACACTGGGACAAGAATTTATTCAAATGCTAGGAGATTGTAACCCTACCTCTACAATTTTCTTAACTAAATTAGATATTAAAGTCTCTAGCTTCTTTCTAATAGTTATGTGGTAGCAGTGAAAGGAAAATCCAAGACCTTACTTAAGTTAAAATTGATCTTCAAAAGCATGCTAAAATTAAGCTTTTGTTTCTAGGCTTCTTCTTTGGCTGCTCTTTGCATTCATCCCTGAAGTTTCTAGAGCCCTGGTTGTCTTTCCTGGGTTTAATCCAATCCTGATGGAGGCTGAGAGGAGCCTTTGTCCCCTTTCTCCCCTCCTTTCTCAAGGGACTCTTCTAAATCAGACTCAAGATAAACTACACCAAATGCAAGCCACTGACAAAATTGCTTTTATACCTCACTATAAATTACCAACTCTGCATAGTGCATCATGATGAGCACCTTGCAAATAATGTTGAGGGATGTATTGCCAGAGCAATTCCCAGCCTGAAAATGTTAACTATATTTGTCTCAGTTGGATTAACTGTACAGAGGATGTAGCCGTCTCACTCTGGCACACCAGTTTGTTTTCTCTTTTCTCTGACTGATTAGGCATAAAGCTCCATCAATGGTGCATGTGACCATAAAATGTTGGATAGAAATAAGAGTTGATGTGCAGGGTGTCCTTCATGATGGTAGCAGGGCTAGATCAGCATGGTACATGTTCCCTGTTGTCTTCTCACATCCCCACAAATGACTAGCACATTTTTATACAAAG
>WUAM01000179.1:11648383-11662556 GCA_024336885.1 Actenoides hombroni | reverse complement strand
TGCACACCAATCCTTGGTAGTAACTCTAAACATGGGGTGTTATCACTGCTAGAAGCAGACCCTGCCTGTGAAAACAGGCTGCTAACTTCAGACAGTGCAGTTAGTTAGAAGAACTGAGCTGAAAAGTAAAATCACTAAACAGAAATAGTTCTGTTCTCACTCAAACCAGGACATATACAAGTACAGATCCTTCAATCGCTCTTCACTATCATCTTCCAAGTGCATCACTGCAACCTCTCATTTCTCAGTAACCTTTAGGTACCAAGGGGGTCCACATTAGGGTTTCTTTTCTTTAAACAGCTTCATCAGTGCCATGCAGAGGATAATAATAACTTGATTTGATCTGCTCCCATGCTCACCGTAAAACAGTCCAATACATGAATTACCTTTCTTTGCAGTTTGCACTACCATTTTATATTCTCCGTGTAGTCCACCACAACACCTTTTCAGGGGACTTTAGTAATTTCTCACCCTATACTGACGTATGATGTTGTTCTGCCCAAAGCTCAGGATCCGCATGAGGTTTATTGCAGTCCAGTTCTGAAGAACCCTCTTAATTATAGTTTTCTCATTCTTTATGTCAGTCATTACTCTTAAGGAATATCTTTTGCAGATTTTCCTAAAGATATATTCTTTGTCACCACCTAACTTTTTGATGGAAATACTGCACAGTATGTACATGGTTTGTCATTGAAAAGTCTGTGCTGCTTATTCCAGATTTCTTTCATGTGTTTAGAGATGGATTCCAAGGGGGCAGGTTTTATGATCTTTACAAGGATTAATATGGCCTATAATTCCCCCAAGTCCTCCTACCACTTTTCTTAAAGTTGGGCATAGTGTTAACATTTTTTGGCTGTAAGGAATCTTCCCTAATAACCACAGTTTTCTACAGAGACAGTAATCTTGGAATTACTGCAGCCAGCTCTTTTAGTGGCCTTGGGTGAATCTTATCCAGCTCCATCATTTTAAAGCTTCTCTCAGTAAAGCTTAACCTGTTTCTAATGTATTATTGGCTTTCCTTTTTTACCAAACAGCACTAGGCCACGCAGAGTTGTGAGATTGGGTTTTGCCTGGGAAAACTGAAACAAAAGAGATGAAGTCTCCTTCAGCCTTTTCTATATCACCGCCCACTAGGTTGCCTACCTCATCAAACTGACATTTTTCCTGGAGTTTATTCTGCAACTAAGATATATGCAGAGACTTCTCTCATTATGTTTTCTGTCCCTGATTACTTTAATCTCTGACTAGATACTGGTCTTCAAATTCTTGTCCCTAAATACCAAAGAAAAGTACTATAACTGTGCTTTTTCAACTGTTTTCTTTCCATTTATAGCATGTTCCCTTTGTGGTTTAATTCATCTGGAAGGTTCCTGGTTAGCCAAAAGGAGAGCTAGCTAGAGGTCTTAGACTGGTCAAGTGGATACGTAAGGCTACACCAGTCCTTGATGTTCCAATCATCACTTTCTGATATATTAAACTGAAATGAGGAAGGATTGACATCGGTTGATGAAAAAAAAAAAAGGTTCCTGAAGCTTCAAGGTGCTTTTCTGTAAGTAGTTTGCTTATGAAACATGAGAAGTAACATGGGTAACAGTGGCAGATAAAATTTTAAAGGTCCCAGTTCTAGAAGTGATCCACTGGACCTTCTTGTATTCTTTTCTGAGTCGGTGTTAAAAAAATTTTCTCTACTGGGGAAGAAAAAGAAAATATGTTTATTTTAAAATTTCGGATTCTTCCTCTCTTAAGTTCCTTTATTTTTCCTAAATTTTGCTGTCAAGCTTAAGATCAGCAATATAGCAATAAATTCTATCAACTGAAAATATAGCACCTGTGGTTTTAGCTACAGAATGGTGTTGCAAGTATTTTCTTCATTTCCATCCCTCTGAGCAGAACCATTTTGTAAAAGTCCTAATATGCATAACACACGATCAGTGAGAAATTTTCCTGAATCCGTTGTCACTGGAAAGAACATTGGGTTAAATATGTCTCTTAGTAACTTTATGCAACTACTTAGAGCTACATTTGCTTTTACAAATGATTTTACAATGATTAATTTTAGTTTAATTATTGTTAAGATAATAGGTTTGAATATTAAAAGGCTATTAACAAGAATCCTCTGCTCTCTCAACTTCCTTAAAACATCCTTGCTATGTTTGTCTTTGAATCAAACCATAGAATGATAGAAAGATAGAAAGATAGAAAGATAGAATGATAGAATCATAGAATCATAGAGTCATAGAATCATGGAATGGTTTGGGTTGGAAAGTACCTTAAAGATCATCTAGTTCCAACCCCCATGCCATGGGCAGGGACTCCTCTCACTGGACAAGATTGCTCAAAGCCCCATCCAACTTGTTCTTGAATACATCCAGTGATGGAGCATCCACAACTTCCCTGGGCAACCTGTTCCAACGTCTCACCACCCCCATAGTGGAGAACAGCTTCCTAATTTCTAATCTAAATCTACACTCTTCCAGTCTGAAGACATTACACCTTGTCCTATCACTACAAGCCCTTGTAAAAAGTCACTGCCCATCTTTCTTGTAGGCCTCCTTCAGATACTGGAAGGCCAAAATAAGGTTGCCCCAGAGACTTCTCCAGGATGAACAAGTCCAGCTCTCTCAGCCTGTCCTTGCAGTAGAGGTGTTCCAGCACTCTGATCATCTTTGTGGCCCTGCTCTGGACCCACTCCAAGAGATCTATGTCCTTCTTGTGTTGGGGGCTCTAGAGCTGGATGCAGTACTCTAGGTGGGGTCTCACCAGAGCAGAGTAGAGAAGCAGAATCACCTCTCTTGATCTGCCAGCCACGTTTCTTATCATCCCAGGATACAGTTGGCCATCTGGGCTGCACTCAGACATTGTTGGCTCATGTTGAGTTTTCATCAACCAGCATTCTCAAGTTTTTCTCCTCAGGACTGCTCTCACTGCATACCATGTCCAGCCTGTATTTGTGCTTGGGGTTGCCCTGACCCCAGTGCAGGACCTTGCACTTGGCTTCATTGAACTTCATGACGTTTGCATGTGCCCACCTCTCAAGCCTGCCAAGGTCCCTCTGGATGGCATCCCTTCCCTCCAGCTTGTCAATCACAGCATACAGCTTAATACATTCAAAAATATAGGATGCAATTAAAACAGATGTGTTTTAAAATATTCTGAAGAAAATAACTATAGCACTAAACAGTAAATGGAAAAAGAAAAATAATTTACAAATGATGTGATTGCTTCAGAATGCATTAAGAAACTTCCTTTCAACACAGGCTTAGAGGAATGAGTCAAGAAATCCTGTAAAAAATCTCTCATAGCAATAAAGACTAAACCAAAACCACCATGGCTAATCTTTAACATCCTAGGACACTCCCTCTGAATGAATACTGTGTACTACTGTACATCAACGTTTTAATTCACGATGATGATTTTTTACCTGAGCCAAGTAAGATGAGATGTGCATGTGTCCTTTTTTATTTCTGAAAAATAGAAAAAGAAAACAGATTTGCCCGATTATTCAATCTTTCTGGAGCTACAGTTAAAAGGGATTGTTCCATTCCTAACTTATTTTCTCTGGATCTGATCTCACAAATGAGATAATACCAGAGAGGTTTAGTTTTGAAAGCAAAAGTGAGTGATTTGACTTTCCCTGAGTTTGTGAGGCAGGATTACCTAGCAATTAAAGAATTAGATAGTAGACGAGAGATAGTGGGTTTGTTCTGAGGTTTGCAACTAATGTATTTTGGTAATTTGATGCAAATAATTGAACCCGCTTCTGATCAGTTTACCCCTTCACAAGGTGACAGACTTACACATTTTGCAGATGTATTTTGTACATGCTTCTTTAGCCTGCTGCCATTTAGACCATTCTACATCATGTTTGAATGGAGGTCAGTAAGAAAAGAGAGAGTAAAGGCATAATATTACTCTCTGCAACTCACTCTGGTGTTAGCAAAACATGCCATAGCCAGGACCCTGTATCTACATGAGTAGCAGTAAATAATTGCAGGTCTTTTTTAAGTACTTGTATAATGGCACTTGTGGTCTGGGGCTATTTTAAATGCAAGGATGAAGCTGTCTGTGATTCATCATGTCCTTTATGCAAATGAATTGAGACTGTTGTTCCTTATTGCCAGCCTGGGTAAAATCCCTAAAGGGATGTGCTAAGCAGAAACTGAGGTCATAAGCCCAAAAATTGGTGACTGGAGCAAGGACGGTTTTGGGGAGAAAAGATGGAACATAACAATGAATCACAACACAAAAAGAAACAAGACATTAATAAGGGGAGACTAGGGAGATAAATCAGGTCAGATCTAGTTTGTCAGAAATGAGAAGTGCCAATATGCCACGTTTCCTTTGTAAACATGAACAAACCATCCTCATTTCAGTATGCTTTTGCTACCAGCAGATGTCTGTGAAATTTTCTGGCAAAATATGCCATCTTCCCAGAGGTCCTAATGGTAGAGAGGGGGATAACATTTGACTTTATAGGTTTAAAGGTAGCAAGTAGCATGAGGAATCTAAAGATTTCAGCCCTGATGCAAACATATGTGAGGATAATGTGATGGAGCATAGGATGGAAGTTTTCATTTTCCAGTTTACTGCAGAAAAAAAATGTAACAAATTAACAAGAAAACTGTATGTATTTTTAAAGTTACATTTGCAGAATCAAACTCTTTAAGTTAGTAAGCAACCAAAGTTGTCACCATGTTGTTAATACAAACATGTTCCAGATATGTGTTAATAAACAACTTGACCAACATTTATTTATTTTATTTCATATTAAAAAAAAATGTATACCACATATGGAAGGCCTAGTAGCTTAATGGGATCTTTTTAAGGTAAAAAGGTTGTATAACACAAATGCTCCCTGAAACTAAATTCTAGATAACTCAAATTGTAACCTTCTGTTCCAGTTTGCCTTTTTTTGTTGTTTGTTTGCCATAATTGTTCTGTTTGCCATATTGTTCTATTTCTGCTTCCCATCTGGAAACACAAACAACACATATTCAATCCACATCTATCAAGTACATGGTACTTGTACAAGTATATGGTACCTGATATAACATGAGAAATATTTTTTAAGAGGTCATATGAAATTATTAATCTGATCTTTAAATCATGGCTTATATAACGTAGGGGAAAAAAATGAAGGTGAAACATTGAGCAACAAGAAGAAAAGAAAACAATATTCATTATATTACCAGCTTCTAATGTGCTGAATAAGAATTAATTGAAATTCAGTGGAAAATATCCTATGTGATACTGTAATTGGCAACTAGTATCATAAATATGCATAAACCCACAAGCTCTTAACAGGTTAATCAGGACTAGCAAGGACAGAAATTCCATATCCTTTGGAAAATAACAAAGTTAGCAAAGCAGTGGTTGGTCTTTAGAGATGAGTTTCAGTGTAAGGCTCCTTGCCAGTTGCAGGAGATGCACCTGTGAGCTATGAAATATCATCTGGTATTTCCAGATTCTAGAAAATGAAGCAGGTAATGTACAGATTCTAAAAAATCAAAACAAAATAAAATGTAAAAGATCCTACCTGGATGTGCGTTGTCAGTATCAGAGCAAATCTCAGTCAGTCATAAGACAAAATGGCTCATTTGACTCAAAGCGATCCCATTGAATAAAAAATGGAGGCTGCACAGAGGATTCTGGTAATTAATCGTGGTCTGCCATCATACATATATTTATTCTGTTGATATATAAGCAAAATCTTTAAGTAACTATAGCTTTCAGCCTGACATTTCCATGCATTTTATAAATTGTGAGAAGTGGAAGAGAAAAAAAACTTTAATTAATGGCTCTAGTACATAATTACATGATAATAAGATTAAATATTTGTAATAAAGATTTTTTTAAAAATCTAGACTCCTAGGTAAACTATACACTTCTATTGTATTCTATTTTCCACAAACAATATTTATAAAAAAAAAAAAAACATGAAAGAAGCTATGTTTAAATAACATCACATTTTTTTCATGAACACTGATAAAACCCAGAAAATTCAAAGATTACATTCCAACCTTAATACAAGTCCTTTTCTCCATTTTTCTCCATCCCTCCCACTACTAACATTAAGATTAAGGAAAAAAAGTATCATTCTTAAGATGTCACAAGTGTGATGATTCACATCACACTTTAATCACATCTATTCATTTCATTTGTCTATGATTTCCCCAAAATTGCACTTTCAAACATTTTCTTTGTCATTTGGTCCCACGTGGGGAAATATGTTACTTCTTTTAACTCTTCAAATGGTGTGCAATACAGCTGTAAATAGAAATGAATCGCACTTTACTGGCAGAATGTACCTAGGTTTTCTAGTTTTTTTCCCAAATTATCAAGTTTTGCTAATGATTTCCTGTGTTGGGAAACAACAATGTTACTGAATGTCACATTTTTGTCAGGGAGAGACAAGTTGTGAAACTTGATCTTTGTGAGTAGATGCTTGTATTCAAATTGGAGTCCTATTAAAGACAGGCTGTGACACAGGAATGCATTCATAGAGTCAGATGCACATAGGATCGGTGCCTGAAATTGCTTCTGGGACCAGACTGTGATACTTTAATTTTACTGAATATATTCAGATTTTAAGAACAGAATTGGTCCCTAAGTTGGACTGGTACACTGGACTTCACTTGCTTTGTGAGCAGAAGGTACTTGCATATACCATCAACACAGTGAATAAAGTTAATTCTTATACTGTCTATACAGGTAAAGTATTTGGGGGAAAAAAAAAAAGATTGCCAGGAATTCTTGCAGACTCAAATACTAGTCACTGCACTGAAATAGGTGTCTTTGCCCACATACTGTGGATACATGTCTTACTGTATTGTTTTTTAGTCTTTATTTATAAACTAATTCTAGAGCCGATGTTCATCCCACAGGACTGAAGTTATCTGAGTTACAAGCCAGTATCTCCGAGCTCCTTAGATAGCTCATCAGGGGAGACAGACTTCAAGTGGCCTGCAAAGTCCACTACAGGTACTTGCAGGACTCAAAATGTCTCAATGATAACTTCATACTGGGGTAAGAGACAGCAGTTCTTTCTACACATGAGACCTGCAGAAGTCAAAGTGAGGTAACCTTGTCTTCAACTCTGTACACTTCACCGATCTCCAACATACCAAAGACTTTCCGAGCTGTTTCACCATCAAGACACTGCTTCCTCTAGTCTACACTAGCTTTGACTTTGACTTCATCAGTCTCCTTCTTTCTGATACTTTTTGTTTATCCTGCTTCAGCTTCACAAATAAGACATTAACTCTTTGAACATAAACTGTATCAAAGTCCAATGTCCCCTGCATATCTAATCTCATAATGCATTGAGATATCAGAGGTCTCCTTTACCCTTCCAGTGATACTGCATTCAATCACATTTTGCTCTGCTTTCATCTGAATACTACTACATTTTTCTAGTATCAAAATAACCAGTCTACAGATAGCTTAACGCAAATACTTCCTCTTTTTTTATTATTCATCAATGGTGCCCATAGTGCTTTCCTCTCCACTGCTGACTGAGCAAGCTGTCAAAATAAGGTATTGCGTAAACTCTGTCCATTCTCTTGGCCCCATCTCCACAAATACATACTGCACTGACCTGGTCTGGTCTGCCAGGAGCGTAAACTGTGAGCAAAACAGGACAGGAACTGCCCTGTGTTTTGGGGTAATGAGGTCCTGATCCACGGACATTACTGTAATTTTAAGGTTTAACAAGAAAACCAGACAGCTGCCATGTCAGTAAGTTGAGAGAGACAACATTAGTCTGCTAAAGGCTACATCTGTTTCTGTTATTCAGGACAGTGTTTGAGAATGATAGTAACTCTCTGGCTTTTAATGAATCAGTTAAAGGAGAGAAGATATTTCTGATTTTACCAGAAAAATGTGTAGATCTTTTGTTGTTGTTGTTGTTGTTGTATATCTAAATTTCATGGTTCTAGAGTAGACAGTAACTTTCAGGTCCTTAGTTACTGAGTCATATCTGATGGACACTATCCCCTTATTTCAGCATCCAAGGATCACCACTGACTTAGAGTAAATTCTCCAGTAAAGTCTCTGTTAAAATCTATAACATCTCAATCACTAACACTAAGTCATCAGAGAAGCTGCCTTTTCCTGTGTGATAATATGGAAAATTATCAGCACAAAGACTCAGCATGTGGGATTATAAAAGGAGTAAAGTTATTTCCATAGAAATGCAGTGAATTAAAATACACATTCTCCTCATACTTGCTAAGACAAAGGACACGGGATTTGTTAAGATATATTGATTTTTGAAATTATTAAGAATCATATCATAGATATTTCTGAAGAAAAATAGTTAGGCAAATAGTTGCAGAATGTCTTGAAGATGTAGCCATCAGTGCTTAGCATCTGTAAACATCTCATGAGTAAATATTTTTTGTGATAAACAAGTGAAATGCAAAGGTAGGATAAGAAGTAGGTGAAGAAACATAAACAGCCATAGAGCAAACTGCATTCTTAGTTAAAACAAGTCTGGGACAGACATTTGAGCACTTAATCTGACCTGAGAAGATTTCAGATATAAAGCAGCCTCTCATGAGAGTTCATCCTGCTTCCCCTACACTGTTGTATTGTCTATGCACTGAAAATCTGTTCCCTGTGGCAGGATATTCATTATCCATTTCCTCAGCTACATATTTTCCCCAATGTGATAAAAA
Source organism: Actenoides hombroni (assembly GCA_024336885.1). Lineage (NCBI taxonomy): Eukaryota > Metazoa > Chordata > Aves > Coraciiformes > Alcedinidae > Actenoides > Actenoides hombroni. The sequence goes on along the minus strand of WUAM01000179.1, from coordinate 11,653,878 downwards.
TCACCAAATATTTGTAAATGTTCAAAAGCACATCTCAAATCACGGTTCATTTAGCTTATTAAACATAATTTAAATTAATTATTATGAGAGAAAAAATATAAAAAATAAGAAGAGAAAAAAACAAAACCAAAACCAAAACCAACCAACCAAATAAATAAATAAACGAAATAAACAAACAAACGAAACAACGTACAATAAAAGACAGGAGGATTCACCTTAACTACAAGTCTTCATTTTCTGCTAGGACCTTCCAGTCCTGTCTTAGTCCTGGCTTTAGTGCTTCCTTTAAGGATCCAGTGACAGGCACACCCTGCGTTAATCTTTTGCGGTTTACGTTATCTCACTTTGTGCTGTCATACTGACTCAGCAACCTTCTCTCTTTCTGTTCTTGCAATATAAACCACTTCTAGTTCTGGTTGTCTTTGTAGCTTGTGTCCTGCAAAAATCTGAAACTAGAGATATTAGCAAGAGTTTCTTTCTGAAGGGACCTTAGTGAAGGACTTCTCTATCCTTTTCTTAACGTTGCTTACCCACACGACTGGAAATTCGTGTGAAGACTGCCACAGAGATGACGATTTACACATTTCTGCATTCATTTCTTTCATTGTCTGAAATATGTGTATTTCTCCCATAATTTTGCACCCTGTGGTGACGCATCTTTGCTGACATTTGACCTTAATTTATATCTCCATGTGTTTAAACGAAATACTTGCCATCTTACCTAATAGAAGCTCAAAGAAGTTACATTCATTTGCAGATCGATCATAATAATTTATCTGATCTATCGTCCACGGAACGTTTTTATACAACAGTTAATGATTAGAGCTCTTCAACTTAATGCTACTTTCGGATGCTCTCTAGTCAGCACTTCTTTAACAGTTATTTTGCAGCTCTTTTTTGCCTCACTAGTTCACTCATCAGGTGTTTTAATGAACGATACTTGATAAATAAACACGTCTGTGAGCTGCACTCTCCCTGTTCGCTAAGAAACCTCTTAGCGCTAGTAAGAATAAAACCTGTCTTCCCGCTATTTGCTCCTTTTAGCATTAAGTCATTAAAGCAGACACAACGTCTCCCAGGCACTTGCCGCAGTGGCGGTGGTGGTGGTGCGACAGGCTGGGCAGAGGTTTGGTTTTGGCCTGGAGGAAGGGTGGGGAGGGAAGGTCCTCCCTTGGGGAGGGGAGGTCCCCCCCTGTGCAGGACAGCCGGGTACCTGCAGTGCCGCCGCCGCCGCCGCCGGGATGGGCTGCACCCGTCCCGGAGCTGTCCAGCGTAGCTCCGCTCCCGCGCACCTTCCGCAGCCCCCGGCGCCGTTTCTAACCGCGCAGCCACGCGCTGCCCACTCCCCGCCTCCGACAGCCGCGGAGCCGAGGGTGGAGAGCTGTGAGAAGAGGTGTCTTTCCCGCAGCATCTTTCCCAGGCAAAGGGGGTGCGTGGTTCGCTCTCGGCGTTTTAATGACGGGAGATCCCGGTCCGCGGCGGGAAATGTTTGCGGTCCTGTAGGCAAACAGGAAGGATTTTCGCGGAGCAGGATCATTCGGCTGCCCTCCACCCCCCTCCTTTGATCTGATGGGCTTTGAAATCCCCTTAGAAACTAGAGACTAATTATCCCCAAAGCGAGAGTGGCAACAATGCATGACAAAGGGGAAGATTAGTGTTTAAGAAAGCAGCGCTAAAGTAATGGCCTTCTACTCCTAAACGAGCTGTGAGCACAAACAGTGTGACAAAATCGATCCGATTTAACCTGGGTGTGTCTAACACTGCCAGGGATGGCCAGAGCCAGGCTGTTTATTTAGAGACAGTCTTTGGTGTGAGAGGGTGAAGACACAACCCCTAACCTTTTCCAGCCTCCCAAGACAAAAGCAAATCAATCCCCAATGTCGGTCCCCAAGGAAACCTTGATCAAAGAAAGGCATTCACCAGTGTCGGGTATACGGTTGTGTTCATATGCATTTCACGGTATTTTGCGTTATGTATCCAGCATTATCAGTGCGTGCAGTCAGGTTGATTCCTCCCTATGCACCGCCACCGATCAGGACTCCTCTGTCAAAGGTGCAAGAGCAACCGCCGCCCTGAAAGAATCAGCTTATCCTCGTCTCATGGGCAGGAGGAAGGAGTTTCAAAGCAAGTGCTCTGAGATTGCCTGTACCAAAAAGAGCTTTACGAAGAGGCCTTTTACTGGAAAGATGTTTGAACTCTAGTTGAAGGGGATTTAGGGGGAAAGGAGAGTGATACCAACAGTTACTACTGGGAATGCAATATCAGGTCCCCTACAATGCTTACTTAGGCTAATGGAGGTCCTGTCATTCAGCTCCCATTGCGCTGGGAAACAGGGTAAACATTCCCCGGTGACCCTCTGCGTGCAGGTCCCCTCTTCAGGACATCATTAAAAGCATACAAGCACTTGCCTAACATCAATTGTCAGGCTGGCTCTCAGGGTTCAGAAATCCCGACAGAAAGCAGGAAAACAAGCCCAGTGAAGACCCAGCTCTGCGGCTGTGGGCTTTAAAGAGGCTGAAAATCGTTTGGTTGCGGGTTTGTAAGAAGAGACAAAAGCGCTCAGCAGGTAAGAGCGGAGGGGTTTGCCAAGAAGGAACTGTCCTTGATCGCTGTCACAGGATTGATTCGCTGGGGACTCCTCTCTCGGGAGCATCCACGCGTCCCCGAGGGGGCTGTCTGTCTCCTCCCATCAGCATCACGGAGAGAAATTTTACAGCCTCTCTTTCTAGTCCTGCTAATCCTGTTATCCGGGGGGTTATAAATATTAACGCCGCTGGGGATGGGGATGGGGAACCAGATTAAGCCCTCTCTGAAGTAAGATGTCAGCCAGCCTCTTCCCAGCCCACCAGCACCCGGGGCTGCTGGATGAGCTGCACAGCAGAGCCCCGCAAGTGCCCTGCCCAGAGGGGCTGCTGGGCACCTCGGTGCTTGATTTCGTGGCCGACCTCTCCCTGGGCGCTCCCCAGAGTCTCCCCCGAGCCGGACCGGGCCTGAGGCTCTGTGAAGTCACCTCTGGGCCTCCCTTCAGGGGCAGAACACTCTCGCTCCGGGAGGGGATGGCTCGGGGGCTGCCCCTGACTGCCTTCGGAGATGGAGATCTCGAAGACGAGGAAGAGGAAGAAGAGGAGAGGATGCGCAGCACTTCCCTCCTAGACAGACCCAGGAGAAAGAGGGTTATCACCTACGCCCAGCGCCAGGCTGCCAACATACGGGAGAGGAAGAGGATGTTCAACCTCAACGAGGCGTTTGATCAGCTGAGGAAGAAGGTGCCCACCTTCGCTTACGAGAAGAGGCTCTCCCGGATAGAGACATTGCGCCTGGCCATAGTTTATATCTCCTTCATGACTGAGCTCCTGGACGGCTGCAGCAGGCAGGAGACGAGCTAGGGATCGCCGAGGCCCGGCGGGACGGGGCGGGGGACCAGGCACCACCCACGGCACGGAGCAGGTGGCCCCGGGCGCCTCCTTTTTCGGGACGCAGAGTCGTGACTCCTGCCTTTGCTTTTCACGCCGCAGCCAGGACCGTGTAGGTGTGGGACGCAAAAAGAGGAGTGTTTGGGGAAGCGTACTCTGGGGGCGGGGGGAGGAGTAAGGGAGAGGAGGGGTGGAGAGGCTCAGTGTGTGTAGATTTGCTAATATATTTAACTTTTGTAAATGGAAGGGGGGAAATGAAGGTCTGAGGCCCTTTGGTTTGCATTGGGTCACCTGCTTGCTTAAAAAAATTTGCAATTTGCAGCTTTTGAGAAAGGCTCGGCCGGGGCATCAGAGAGTTTGCAGAATGGGCTTCCAACGGATTCAGCTGCCTGCCCAGCTGCCTGCCAGGGACTAGGAAAATCTCGCTGTATGCATTTTAATCTAGCGCTTTCTGCTTTAAAAAAAAAAATTAAACAGCAACTCCCTTTTCTTTGAAATCCAGCCTGCCAAGTCCATGCCGTGTGTCACAGAGCCAGTAAAGCGGAACATCTGGACACAGCGCTTTGTTGTCACGATTCTCTTTCCGGGATCGGTTCTACCCTTGCGTGTGGGCGGTCAGCGCCGTCCCTCGCACCGAGCAGGAGCTGGCGGAGGAGGGCCCGGCGCGGCCCGGCCCGGCGGGGCCAGGTGCGGCGGCTGGTCGGGCTGCCCCGCAGCCTCCCCGGCCCGGCGAAGCCAGGTTGGGAAGGTGTCTGTACTCGTCTGAGAAGGAAAACTTGCGGGTTTGTGGGCTTTGATTTTTAGGAGGTCACGAAAAGCCTTCGCTGGATCTTTCCCTCCCCCCCACCCCCGCCTATATGTTTCATTGCTCCAAGGAGAGATTAACTTCTGAAAAGCCGGAGCAGTAGGGAAGGGGAAGCCGTAGGTACGGAAAGGCCGGCCGTACTCTGGAGGTGGGAAAGGGGACGGGATCCATCGCAGGGATGAGATTTGTAGTGTTACCTAGCGTACCTCGCAGACGCTTATTAACCGCGGCAAGAGACAGAAAGAGCAGCAGCCGAGAGGGTGGCCGTGGACGAGCTGGGAGTGGGGCAAGGGTTCCGGGGGTCTCTCCTAGAAGCTTCTGCAGCTCTTCCTGATCTGCCTGTGACTTCCCGCTCCTCCCCGTCTCTCCCTGCTGCCGGCACCTTCCCTCGCCGCAGCCCTGGGAAGACCTGGATTTCTCCCCGGGTTTGCAGCAGACGGGCAGCAACCAGACTGCGTTCACTTTAGGAGCAAATGTCCCATCCAGGGCAGAGGTTCTTCCTGACATCGCAGGAGGGATGGCTTTTATCTCCATTATATAAAACTGTTGTGATATTAGTTAAATCAAGATTTACCCTGGATTCAGGCTAGTATAATTAATATCTAAATCCCACCCTAATATGTCTTTGATTTCTTCTCTCACGTTGTGTCAGCTTCTGTGGTGATACTTCTTTTTGTCATTCCATTCACTTTAATATTATCATGAGTGATCTAATATCCTGTATGAATACTCTAATATTCTTTCTCTTTTCACTTGTTTCCTGGGTTTCTTTTTCCGTTTGTTTTTGTTGACCCCCCTGACTCCACATACTGCATCTGCTCTCCAGTTGTCAGAATGCTTTTTTTTCCAAGAGGCAGTTGGATAGTTAACGCAGCTGGATCCTCTCTAGAAACTGGGGTGTTTCACCTCTTCAGATGGTTTTGGTTTTTTTGTATTCTTTGGGTTGGTTTTTTTTTCTAAAAATAAAATGAGAAAAGGAACTAAGAATGAACAATGTTCCAAAATCAACAACTGTTCACATGACCCAGATGCATTTTACAGTTACCACTGTCTTAAGCAAAATGATTAAGACAAATTCTTTTAGGACAATTAAATATGTGATTCAATATTCAGTCCTTAGCACTATTTCTCTGATGTCTACACAACTGTGCTTTCCGCAGCATGATTATATATATTTTCATAATTTTTTCTTGCTCATGTCAAGGATGATCAGAGGGCTGGAGCACCTCTCCTATGAGGACAGATTAAGAGAGTTGGGGTTGTTCAGTCTGGAGAAG
>WUAM01000179.1:11625753-11637196 GCA_024336885.1 Actenoides hombroni | reverse complement strand
GTACCATAAACAGAACTTAGCAAAACACCAGGTGTTGGTCTAGCTTACAAAAAACATCCTACTGTTTTTCATAACATTGGTGAGAAAGGCAGGATTCTCACCGAATTCTGTTAACCCCTCTCTCTCCCCAAAGGGAATAAGGGAAATAGACACAGATTAGAAAAGAAAGCTAGAATAGCTTTAATGAAAATAATAATAACAATAAAATTGAATATATACAAATATATACAAACCTAGTATTGAACCCAACTCCCTCAGATAGCAATTATGTCACTGTCATCGCTGATGCTGTGGAGCAGGCACTGAGAACATCCCAGACTGGACTCAGAGGCAGAAAGGAACCAGATTTAGGAGTTGGATTCTGGGAATAGATTCAGGAGCACATGGATTGGGATGAAAGACAGAACAGAGTCCTCCTCGGATGCTGGCCATTGAAAAAGAGAGCTTGATCCTTGTGATCCCTCAACTTTTACTGAGTATATGGGCTGGAATCCCACATTGGTCAGTTTGGGGTCACCTGTACTGTCCGCTCCGCCCTGCAGGTCCAGCCTCTTACGTTTTGCAGCCTGAATATGGTATACAAGACTTAGCAGTGACCTTGGTCCACACAGCAATCTGTGGTAGTAACTCTAAACATCATCTGTTATCACTGTTAGAAACAGACACTGCCTGTGAAAATCTGTCATTAACTTCAGAAAGCACAGTTAGAAGAGACTGAGCTGAAAAGTAACATCACTGAAAAGAATTCGTTCTAACTCAAACCAGAACAGGTACTTAAACCATTATACATTTACATTACACTCTATTTGTCTATCTAACCTGAACACATTTGTATATTCAAGAACTCAGACTTTGTTATTTCCTTTGTTGGTCTCACCAAGTCTTTGGTCACTACTCTGTTTTCTCTAGGACGACTTATTCCTGCCTTTATATGTGAAATAAAGCTCTTCCTCTTCTGCCTTCCCCTTTTCTTCTATCTCAATACAGGTCAGCACATGAAGTAAAGTTCTAAAAAATTAATTCTGGATTAGGTCAAACAAGGGTAAACCCCACAGTTTTACATTTTTTGTCAAAATACATCATCTGCTTCTAGTATTCACAGGTCCTGAATAACAGGTATTTGAACAATGATGTCTGTCTGGAAAGGACATTGGCTACTGCCTGGTTACTAGCTGGGCATCAACTCCCTATTCCATGGATACTTGTGCAGTTGAAGGTAGTGCAACTAGACCATTATGGCTTTATAAGGGCTTTGTTAATCTCTTAGGTTTGAAAAATACTTTTTTTTTTTTTTTCCTCCCTCCCCATGCACTGTCAATCCCTTCAATCCCTTCCTTTCCTCCACCTCAAATGTGCTTGGTGGTAGAATGTAGTTTAAAGGATTTATTGGTATTAAATTTTGACCTTTTACCTTATTCATACAGATCTTCACCACTGCTGAGTAATGCAGGCATCCCAGATAAATGTCAGTACCATCACTATACTATAAGGTTATGTATGTTTTTTTCCCTATAATGGCAGAGAAAAAAAGGTAATATCAGCCAGGAAAATGAGACAGTCCAAGCTTTTTCAAAGTTGTGTCCTATACTTTCTGCAGAACATAAACAAAGTCTACAGATTAATAATACTTTTCCACTTTCAGGCCTGTAGGAAGCTTATTTCATTAACCTCTAAATATTCTGAGTGTATGAAATGGAAGATGTTACCTAAGTACGATGTATTTAATTCTTCATTTCAGTCTATATATTATATATACCACATAGTTTAACTGATCTATTTCCATCTCTATAGAATACATCTACACCTACACTATTGGTTAAATTCTTACTGGTGTAATGTATGAAGATGATTTATTCCAGGAAGTCTTTATAGATGTTCATAGCAGACCATGGAGAAGGCTGTGACTATCATTCTGAATATTTGCTTTTAATTCCCCATCTTTAAAGAATCTGGGTAAATACTTCTATATTAATACTACATTAGTAGTAGTAAACATGTTACCCCCTTAAAATCTGCAATATTTAATTCTTTCTTTTCTCTCAAAACAAAATGAAATCTAGTTCAGTATGAACCAAGTACACACTGTTAAGGTTGCCTTTATCTGTATTGCTTGTAAACTAAATATAACCTAATGCTCCCAAGAAAGTATGGACTATTATGTCTAGGGTTTTTTTTTATGGGAACAGTCAAGCTGCATGCTACACTTACTGGGACAAGCACTGACCCCTTTACTCACATTGAGTAACACTTCACTCTATAAATAGTCCCACCAAAGCTAATGGAGCCATTGATGAAGAAAGGAGTTACTCACTATGATCTGGGATCCCAGAACTGCCAATAGCAATTCTTGTTTTTTAAAAAAAGGTATTAATATTAACAAGCAATTGTACAGTTTTGAGAAGGAAGAATGGAATTCCCATGACATTGAGAAAAAATAATTCACAAAGTAGAATATGATTTGTCAAGTCAATTTTGTATGGCATGCTGCCAGTAATAATGTCTTCCAGTAACAGCATGAAGTGAGTATTTTTTTCAAACTGATGTAGCAAGAGAGACTGTGCCTTTTTTAGCTTCTTTCGAGCAGAAGAAGAAAATGACCAGTCAGTTAGCAACATTGTCGATTAAATTAATTTTAAATTAACTGTTAAATTGTAATTAATTTAGTAATTTCTCTTGGGAAATCTTCAATAATTCAATAAAGCAACATTTATTGTAACTTGCTGGACTGGACATTTCTGCAGCCTCATCAAATGCAGTGAGTTTTCCTTTTCCAATGCAGGCTATAGATCTCACAGCTGTATTAACAGAACATCCCTCTCAAAAGCTGTAACAGAGATACAGGCTGGTGTTTATTTGAGACTCCATCCACTTTTTTTTTTTTTCTTCTGTTTTAAACCTCTTCTTCCCACTGCCACTGTTAGAACTAAGAACAGCTGTATTGTGAAGGATCACAATCTCAAGGCAATGTGTGATTTTCTTAATTTCTTATACATGGCACATCTTTATTTAATTCAGCTCCAACAGAGTGCATGGGACAATAGTGCAAATCTCTTCCTCCTTTCTCACCTCTTCTTTAATTTATGGTGACATTTCTGGAGTGAGGAACCTACAGAGTTGAAGATCTCATTGAACTAGAAGCATTCTCTCCTGTACTATCCCAGGACCTACCTTGAAAATGTTTTGGGAAAACCCAGAAAATTGATTTTCAGTCCTGCAGTTTAATTCTGGTGCATTTGATCCCTCTGGGCATCAGAGAAGGTAAATCATACCAGCAGAAAGCCTCTCTTTCCTAAGCTAGAAGCAAACAATTGCTTTTGGAAATCTACTCTGTGAATGATGCAACCACAGTTTTTAAATGGTGCTGAGAACAAAGCTGGTATGAACAAACCTCAATATATCTGACTGTCTGTACTGCCAGGAGATTTTGCCTCCTGAAGAGAGTCTTGTTCTCTCAACACTTAATCTTTTTACCCAAATGTCCACAAATAAGAAAACTGAAACTCTGCTTATTTCTAGCAAAATAAACTCTTCCCTGGAGCTATGATGAACCAATGATAATTTCTTTTCATTGCACAAGCATGTCTTAGAGATGTGGGCAGGAAGTTTGCCAAGGACACCTGCCCCAAGTCAGCTAGCCAAGCCTTGGGGCCTGCAGAGAAATGAGACACTGGCTTTGTGTGGAGTGCACAGTAGGCAGCAGTGGGCACACCGCTGCTGTAGGAAGGAGTCCACAGGTCAAGTAGTCCTAATGCCTGTGTGGCTATCTGACCCACAAGGGCTGTAACCGGCGTTTTCAAGACTTGCAGTCAAAACAGCTACTGGAGGAGACTGGTCTGGCGTAATGAAGCTAGCTGTTGTCCAGCCACACAGATTGTAACTCCTTAAGCTTTGTGGATTTTATCTGACAATATAAGTCAGCTCTTTACAACTTCTCTCCACTCAAATGTAGTAATAAGTCTACTGCAATTTCAGGCATCAGCTCACCTCTCTTTCCCCTCTATGGGAAAGGCTAACTAAGAATAATCATTCACTAGTGGAAACAAACCATTTTTTGATGCAGAATTTTTTTCATTGCTTTCCAGTTTGGGACCTTTTCTCACAAGCTGGGATATATTTATTACTCAGCAGTTCATTTTTATGGGATGTATATAAGGGAGCACAGGCATTGTTTCAAAGTGTTCATGCAGCAGAACAAAAAGTGTTTCGTACTGATATGTGGAGATGATGGACACAGGTTGTGTTTATTTGCTACTATGCTTTGTAAAGGTATTCATCATCAGCCTTGTACTGAACTTTCTTTTTCTGCGTGTAACATCAAAAAGGAGGTTTAAAGCTCTATAACCTTTTCTCAAGAACCCTACTCTTGAGTATTTCTGTTTCTTGTTTTGCTTTGTGGTCACTAACCACAGGAGAAATTTGTCTTTTTTACATATGCTGGAAATAATTTACTGCCCTTAGAAATATTAAACCACAAGAAACCCCCTACATTAAAGTAACATTAAGGGTCTGCCTAAAACCCACAAAAAGCCAGGAAATTGAGAGTTAAAGCTGGAACTCTGATCTGATACTCCAGCCTTAATTTACCTCATAGGGTATAGGTACAGCTGGTGTCTTCAGTGAGGGAGTAATGTTGCTGGTAGGAGTACTAAGCATTTTCTGTAGCACCTAGATACAACAGCCTAAGCGAAATACAAATGTGCTCAGGGTGAATTTGCTAAGGGTGACCCCTTTTTTTATTCAGGTTAATTTAGTAGGATGAATGGCCACATGGAGCCTCTCCACCAGCACTGCTAACTTTACATCCACAACCTGTTGGCTAAATTTCCTCCTTTAGCCTGTCCAAAAGAGCTTTTGGTCAGGGTATTCTCCTAACTTTAGACATAGATTCATAGAATTGTTCTGGTTGGAAAAGATCTTCAAGATAATCAAGTCCAACCATTAACCAAGCACTGCCAGGTCACCACTAAACCATGTCCCAGAGTGCCACATCTACATGTCTTTTAAATATCTCCAGGGATAGCCACTCAACCACTTCCCCGGGCTGCCTGTTCCAAAGCTTTACAACACTTTCCCTGAATAATTTTTTCCTAATATCTAATCCGAACCTCCCCTGCACAACCTGAGGCCATTTTCTCTTGTCCTATTTCTTGCTGCATGGGAAAACAGACTGACTCCTACCTCACTAAAGACTCCTTTCAGGAAGTTGTAGAGAGCAATAAGGTCTCCCCCAAGACTACTTTTCTTCAGGCTAATCAACCCCAGTTTCCTCAGCTGCTCCTCATAAGACTTGTTCTCTAGACCCTTCACCAGCTTTGTTGCCCTTCTTTGGACACGGTCCAGCACCTCTATGTCCTTCTTGTAGTGAAGGGCCCAAAACTGAACACAGTATTTGAGGTGCAGCCTCATCAGTGATGAGTAGAGGGGGATAATTACTTCTCTAGTATTGCTGGTCACACTGTTTCTGATGTTTGCCTTCCCCCTTATTCTTACCCGTAAACTCAACCCTATCATCATGTTTAAGACAATCAAAGCACCCCCTAACATATGGAGTGACTCCTCCACTTCTCCTTCCTGACCTATCCCTTCTGAAGAGTTTATAGCCATCCAAGGCAGCACTCCAGTTGTGTGAATCATACCACCATGTTTCCATGATAGCAATAGTTTTTCTGCTGTACAATGTCTTCCAGTTCCTCCTGTTTGTTGCCCATTCTGCATGCATTGGTGTAGATGTATTGCAGTTGGGCTACCTGAACATTCCCAGGCGCTTCTGTGATTTCTAGCTCATCAATATCCCTCTCTCTTTTCTATGACACATCACTCTGTCCCCTACCTCCACTGGGATGGCTGACCCTAGGACCTTGCTAGCATGCTGTCCCACAAACACTGATGTGCCACCCAAGCTTATCTCCAGCAAGTCTTGAACTCTTTTGTTGAGCCTGGATGACTCTTGTGCAATAATTCCTTTCCCACTTTGAGGCAGGTGTAACCCATCTGTCACCAGCAGGCCTGGTGTTGTATAAACCAACCCATGATCAAAAAGCTCAAAGTCCTGCTAGTGACAACAGGCTTGGAGCCAGGTGTTGATATGATGGGTCTTTCTGTTTCTTCCCTCATTGTTCCCTGCAACTGGAGGAATAAAGGAGAACATTACTTGTGCTCCTGATCCCTTGACAAGTTGTCCCAAGGCCCTGAAGTCTCTCTCGATTGCTCTCATATTTCTTGTTGTGAGTTCATCACTGCCTACCTGAAAAGTCAGTAATGGATAGTAATCCGAGGGCTGTACCAGGTTAAGAAGATTTCTTACCGTATGTTTAACCCAGGCCCCAGGGATGCAGCAGACTTCCCTAAGTGGGTCTAGTCTGCATATTGGGCCTTCTGTTCCCTTCAGAAGGGAGTCATCTATAACAATGATGCATCTTTTTTACTTTGTAGAAATAGTTTTGATGTGGGGGGCCAACTTAATTTCTGCTGAGCAAATGATGAGCTAATCCTACTGTTTGCTTTGTTGCTTGCAAAAAGATCTCAGTTGGGTGTGCTCTTACCCTTCTCTCCTATACTGGGTCCACTGTACCTTGTGTGTTCCACAAGCCTTTACCTACTTGAAACACTGTTCCATCAATAAATGCAACAGAATCTTCTGTACCAACCATAAAAGGATGTTGAAAATGCCCAGAACACAAATGCTCACTCATACATGCAGAATTAATAGCAATAATCAAAGCATAGAACTGAAAACCGTAAGATTAGGGTCTAGAGAACTGCTGAAGTGACATGTGATGAAACCATGGAAGTTAATGCAGAGCAGCGAGAGATAAATCTTGACTGTCTGAGTGCTCATGGGTATTGCTCTTGTCTTTTCTCACCATCTGAACATGACTATCAGTCAACAAGAAGTACCTGACGAGGTGGTACCTTTAGGCACAACCTTAACTTTCTAACAAGACAGATGATTATTGTTAAAAATGAGGGGAAAAGCTCTAGTTCACTTCTCAAGAAATGTTCAGCTTCACAAAGGATTATTTTGTCACTATAGCCTAACTTGCCTTCTGGAGTTTGCTGTCACAGGAGGCTTTGGAAGCAGACAGTATCAGTACCTTCAAAAGGATTAGACAAATTCATGGACAATACATCAGTAAACAGAAACTGAGTGAGTGGTGTACCTCTGACATCTCTAATAACAGCTGTGGATGCTGAAGATATACAAGACATATGTGTGCCAGACTCAAATTCAGTTATCTCTGACATAAAAAGTGATCTAGATGGACCACTGCTCTAATCCGACAGGGCTTTACTCATGTTCTCATTATTTAACTATCCAAAATGATAACAAATGACAATTTCATCCTTAACTCTTACTTATTCTTCTGTTTTCCCTTGTGAAAGACTTTTTCTCTTTGGTCAGGCAAAACCATTGAGTAAGAGCTGTCATAGCATTGCTCTTCCTCAGGAGCTCTGTCGTGATGAAAAAAGCCTGTGCTTCTCTTGATCCACTAAAGAAACACTACCTTGCTCAATCTACTTTGTATTAAGATCTAGGTACATCACAGCCCTGTCTTGCTACATGCCCCATCTTCTCTACCAGCAAGCAGATAAGGAAAGGGCAGAGGCAGTGCAGTGAGAAAGTGGAGCTTTGAATTTTTTTTTCTTTTACAGTAAGCCAAAGGAAAATGGAACCGATGTGGAAACCACCATGGAGAACTTCAGACAGCTGTTTCAGAAAAACAGCTTGTCTGGACCTGATAATAAGATAGTGCTGCTCATATTCCTTTTTTTTTTTCAAGATTAAAACCACCAGTTCACTGGATAGTTTAGATTAAATGGGTAGGTTCATGTAAAGATGATGACATGGGTTTGGGAGTCTTGAACAGTTACTGAACTGTAGCCACCTTTCCCTTTCAATGTTCCTGTGACTGAAGTCTCAACTACATAGAAAACTTTTCCTGAGAAATACGGGTGTAGGAAGAGAAACATCCCTGTGAAAACAATTGAGACTCAATGACTTCTCTTTTAGTATCAACAAAAAGCTGTTAAATGGCATATTGTATCTATTTAGGCCTATAATCAGTTAACTCAGGGGCAAAAGTTATGCTGTGAACATAGTCTATACCAGTGGAATATTATAACTCTAATATTTTTCCCATGGTCTAATTTTCACTGAAGGGTGACTTTATCAATTAACTGAGACCTATGAGACAATTATTAGACAACTGTCAATTATTAACCAAAATTCCAGTATTTTACAGTATTGATATTCTACAGTATATTTGTCATTATGCTTCAGCAGCTTATCTGTGACAAGCAAGTTTCATGAATCTTTTTTTGCCATAATACTGTAAATTTGCCAGATGTTTGACTATAATTCCTAGTCTTGGGCCTGCAGACTGCAAGTCTTCATGGAAGTCACGAGGGCTGGGAGGGTTTAGTTGCTGAGATCAGATGGGAGGGTTTAGTTGCTGAGATCAGATGAGATTGGTGCATGGAATGTAGCCAGGCTGGAAGAATTTGTAATACCTTATGCTACCAATGATGTTGCCTCTGTGCTCTCTCAGACTAAAAGGCTGCTCATTATGAGGGTAAAAGTATTCACATTATTAATTTGAGGCTTACACATTTTGCCACACACTGATAATGGAAAGTATGGTCATACCAGTGCTTCAACTCTTCCTCTTGGCATTATCTTCTGCTGATTTTTTTTTTTTTAAGGCTTTCAAGAGGCAATAGTCCTAAATAATGTGCATGGAAATGATAAACTGCTTGTTGTGACTCTACTTGAAACGTGTTCTCCTGCAGAGTATCATATTTAAGTAAATTGCCATCAAGTGCAGGGAGCAACACAATGATTCACATTCAAACAGAGCCTTTTGATCATATTCTACAATCAAGAAACACATGAGAATTCAGGTACTCACCAACCTCTTTTCAATGCTAACTAGGTGAGAGAGAAGGGAGAATTAATTGGCTGATGCACTAGCATATAGAAATTTGCACTAGTTATATGTAATAACTGCATATAATTGTAAAAGGTTCATGTTCATGCAAATGTATGGTTACTCACAGCTGGAATATTATTAACACTGTTTCATGTGGGTACACATATACCTTGCCCCCTGCACCTCTCCTTCCCCCCTTCCCCCATTTTTCTCAGATCAGAAAAAGATTTGGAGCTTTTTATCCACAACACACATTAAGGTCACCAATTGGGAATTACTAACTGATGGGTAATTGGGGAAACTTATGGACTCTGTTGAAACTCAGCCAATAGTTTAGCTGATAGATCTAAGCAGAACAACAGATGTGGATGTGAACCTCTGAAGGAATTCATAGCAGAATGCTATCTCTGTCCCTATTTAACTTACTAGTAGAACTGCCATATGACAAGAGGTGAGAACTGGTGCTGTCTGAAAATATCCCCTGGCTGAAAAAATGTACAAATTGGAAAATAAATATTTCTGAGACAATATTAATTCTGAATTCAGAAAGACACAAGAACAGTCTGCGGTTATAACCTTGACCACTGTTAGCACCACTCATTCAGAAAGAGCCTTGTACACTCCCTGAAGTTCCTTCTTCAAGTACTTTCTATGAACTCTCCTGGAATGTAATTCTTTCTTCCAAACTCAATCTCCAATTTGCCTTTTTCAGGTTTAGTTGCTGGAAATTAGCCATCTAGTGCTACTTTTGTTAAAGTGCATTTTCAAATAACAGTTGTGTCCAATGCTCAAAGTAAATTCTTTCTAACTACATGGTTCTATTTTCCCTACTTTTTACTTGACATCTCCGGTTGTGCAGGCTATGGATGAAATCCTGAAATAATGAGAGGCACTAGTAGGACTCTCATCAACTCCCACAGCTGATAGAGTTGGGACAGCATGAGGCATTGATGAATATTCTAGTGCAAGGATATATTATTGCTGAGCTCTATTCTCCCATCTTTTCCGTACTCTTGAATATTGTTTGTGCCAGTTTGGGAACATGTGCTTTGAGCTCCATCCTTCAGGGGATAGGAAGGCAGCTTCTATCATCATGAATTCTATTTCAAAATGAACAAAAATGAGGGATATTTCTTCCTTCTGCTGGCCAGTGAAATATGGTTTGTAAAGGAAACTTCCCAACTAAGAAGCTTGGGCTGAAGTGAATCATCCCCTGAAATCTTCTGGAACAGCCAGTTGATGTGATTTAGTGAGTTACCTGAGACACATATAACCATTGTTCTTCTCACTAGTTCTTTGCTTGTTGGCCTGCTTATTCTGTTTGACTCTCCTTACAGTGGAATATGACTAGAGGGACAAATAATTGCCTCAAAGCACCACAAACTTCATTACTCATTTTCCTCTCTTATGGAGAGAAGGAGAAACTGAGGTGGAGTGCACCTCCCCTCATACCCTGGCTTTTGTTTTACATTTGTAAATGAAATGGCCACACTGAGTCTGGGCATAAAGGGGACAACTTCTCAGAAGGGGTTCCAGGACTGCCTCCTAGCAATGTATAATTAGCTCTAGCTATGTGCATAGCAATATTTCTGCTTTTGCAGAACTCTTATGTAATAATATTTTTAGGATGACTATATATCCCTTTACACCAGGGTCCCCTGGTGACAGAGGATACAGAAAAAGTGGAATTACTGAATGCCTTCTTTGTCTATACTGCTGGAGACCAACCTCAGGAGCCCAAGAACACTGAGGCCCCAGAAGAAATCAGGATAGAGGAGGTACTTCCTTGGTTGATGAGGACTGGGTTAGGGATCACTTGAGCAATCTGGATGTACATAAGACCATGGGCCCCAATGGGATGCACCTGCGAGTGCTGAGGGAGCTGGTAGAAGTCATTGATAGACCACTTTCCATCATCTTTAGTAAGTCATAGAGAACAGGAGGGGTGCCTGAGGACTGGAAGAAAGCAAAAGTCACTCCCATCTTCAAAAAGGTCAAAAAAGGAGGACTTGGGTAACTACAGACCAGTCGGTCTCACATCCATCCCCAGAAAGGTGATGGACCAAATTAGCCTTGGCGCTGTTTCTAGGCGTATCAAGGACAAGGGGGTCCTCAGGAGCAGTCAACATGGTTTTACCAAGGGGAAGTCATGTTTGACCAACCTGATAGTCTTCTATGAAGAAATAACCAGGTGGATAGATGATGGTAGTGCAGTGGATGTGGCCTATCTTGATTTCAGTAAAGCATTTGACACCGTCTCCCTCAGCATCCTTGCAGCTAAACTGAGAGAGTGTGGTCTGGATGACCAGGTAGTGAGGTGGATTGTGAACTGGTTGAAGGAAAGAAGTTAGAGAGTTGTGGTCAATGGAACAGAGTCTAGTTGGAGGCCTGTGTCTGGTGTCCCTCAGGGGTTGGTACTGGGGCCAGTAATGTTCAATATATTCATCAGTGACCTGGATGAGGGAACAGAGTGCACTGTCAGCAAGTTTGCTGATGACACAAAACTGGGAGGA
>WUAM01000179.1:11599624-11617377 GCA_024336885.1 Actenoides hombroni | reverse complement strand
GAAAGAAAGAAAGAAAGAAAGAAAGAAAGAAAGAAAGAAAGAAAGAAAGAAAAGAAAGAAAGAAAGAAAGAAAGAAAGAAAGAAAGAAAGAAAGAAAGAAAGAAAGTTAGTTCTGTGGAGCCAGATATTTGCTAGTCACCAGCAATTCTCAGTAAACTTTATCAGCACAGTCAATAAACCACTTACATTCCCATGGGAGATAAATTCAGCAACAGCAAGAAGCAGCAAGATCTACATAAGACTCTGGGGAATCATAACTTGTGACCATGACCACTCTTGCCATACTGTGCCATCAACCTGTAATCAAAGAAATAGTTATGCCTACAGAGGAGGAAAGGACAGCAATCATGAGTACATACAAATTTTTATCTTACAGAGAATTCAGAAGAAATGATTCGATATCACTCCAGATTTACAACCTCAGTGCAGATACAGGCTCTGAAGAAGGCAACATGAGCTATTGCAGGTCAAGGAAGATGGAAAGGTTTTTCAGCATCCAATATTCCTAAAAATTCCAAAGATTTCATTGCAAGGCAGTACTACACTGTGTTGATACATTCATGAAATAATTCACTAGACATTTTAAAGGACAACTGGAGTCCACATACTCATTTTTATGTTTTTCTGTAATTTTTATTGTTTACAGATGTTGCTGCAGCTGTTCTTAAACTACATACCTAACTTTCAGTATGAACCCAAATGCCCATTGCAGGCAGTAGCTCAGAAGGAGGCTGGACTTGTTCCTTCTGGCTAAGCTGGCAGAGACAGAACTGCTACACCTTAGATCTAGTGACAGACAATACACGTACATTTTGGCTAACATCATACGTACTTATATTAAAAGATTTTAAAGGAAGGATGAGAGAAATTAATTGCAGAATGAATTTTGGTTTTGTTTCCTAAGAATTAGTTGTTATTTCGCCTGCTGCATTTGATATTTGGAACCAGGAATCATCTAATTTATCTATTCTCATAAATCAAATTAATTATAACAAAACTAGATTAACTATAGACTCTATGCTAGATTAACTTTAGATGTTCCAATAAGATCCTCAAGACTAGATTATCTAAAATACTAAGAAAGACATTAGACCTTTACTGGTTGTGTTACCCAACATAGCCAAAGTCGGAGAACAAAATTTTGACAATGAAAGGCCAGAGAAGTTGAGAAGAAATTGTTACAATTGATCATGATTATGTTCATACTCTTTGTTACTGTGTAGAGTCTGATAGAATTGCTTGTAGTTAGGCTGGGCCTCTGTCACAGCTAAGATCAGGTACTATGAATATGGAAAATGAGCCTGTACTGATTTGAGGGAGCATAAATATTTGTAATGTATGCTTTTACCTTGATTGACTGATTGATTGATTGATTGATTGATTGATATTTTGTTTTGATAACACTTCATATTTTCAGCACAGAGTAATATTAGACAGTTAAAGAACAATGCTTTCAAATGCTATAATGTTCTGAATGTTGTACATAAAACATAAAACAGAAGACATAATAAAAGGGATCTTATCAGAAATATTCTATGTAGTTATTAATAATCTATGAAGACATTAAAGTGGTTGTCATAACAGGGTGGGTATTTTTTAGTGATATGTGGACAGAAAAGTTCAGCCTGAAGCCACATACAAGTTAAGAGTAGTAAATAAGCTAAAGTTTGCACAAATTCCTGGACCTATGCCCTTACTCAGTTTCTAGTAAAGTACAGAACTTCATTTTGGAATTTCATTGAACCTGCTCCCTTTTATAGGCAAGGCCAGAAAATGATGTAACAAGAATCCTGAAACTCCTGTTTTCCCAAGTATCCAGGAAGCCTGTAGAAACAAAGTACTGTACCTGGGCCACTGTGATAGCAAAGGGAAAAATATACCCCTCGTCTGTTAAAAAAAAATAAAATAGTAAAAATAGTATCTCAATAGCATGCTGAAACTGTAGGTTTAATGTCATCTTCCTCTTATGTAGCAGGGAAAAGAGGCAGAAATAAGTAAGAAGAGGTAATGGCTCAACACATTCATTCAGTTTTTAATCTCACTATTAACCCTTTCTGACAAGGAGCCATCCAATCCTTGCTACTCCTTTCAAAGCTGCCAGAGGGTGGAAAGAAAGATTTTTCCTGGGGAGGAGGTCTCCAGAGGAAGCAGTGAAAAAAGCATGAGAGAAGGAATCTGGAAGAATTCACTCCCACCCACCTACTGGAGATTCCTAGAAGCATTGTTAGCCTGAAGGTTTCCAAAAAACTCACTCCACTTCTCAAAGGCAGGGTCATTTCTGTGGCAGGTTGATTTTAAAGCAGCAATGGTGTCTAGCTGGAACATCTCACAAGGCTGGAATGTTAGAAGTTGTCCCAGGAGAGAGGGTTTAATGTACAAAATGCAGGTGAGGCAGCCAGAAAGACATGATGAATGTAATTTATCACAAAGCTTTGCAATTTATCACAATGGAATCACAGGAAACAAGCAAAGCAGAAAAGCAGATAGACTGGATAGATTAAGCTCCTCTAGGCATGGAACTTCTTTGAAATATGCCAAGGAAATTGCATGTTACGCGTCCAGATTTTCAAACAATATTGTATTGATTAGAATGGAGCTATGCATTGCTGGGGCTGGGGTCCTTTTCCCCAGAAAGAAAAAAGACATGTTACTCTGAAGGATGAAATAAACCTAAAATTCTAGGATGTTGTTTCGCTTCATTTTGGTTTGAGTCTGCCTCTGCGGCAGCTCTGGATACTTGCCAGGAGGTAGGGATTTGCATGTGCAAATCTAGTGGCTGTACTTCCCAGATACCCTTCTCCCCACTCAGTTTTCAAGTTTAGGTGAGCAAAGCTCCACACACAAGAGCAATTTCAATCTGTGAGCTACTTTTGATGACGTGCAAGTGATCAAAGTGTGCTCATAGCAAACACAGTCCTTCCTTACTCCACTGCTTTTGCAGAGTGTCTTTCTCAAAACAAGTCTGTTGTATCAGAGTAACAACATCGAGTTTTACGGCAGCAGCGGTCTAGTGTATTGCTGCAGTGTGCTGGATATTCCCCACCTCCCACAAAGTAGGGGTCTTACAGCTTTGAAAACAGCACATGTACTATTTAAATTGTTTCACTGGGAGGAGAATTATGTGTTGTGCAACGCCTCAGGACAGTGAGCCAACGGAACTATAGAATATGAGCTGGGTGTTAAAGCCAGAGTGCTGCAATGCTCTGCTTTGTGTGTGTTTTAGCCTGCTATGTAACATTACTTTTACATTAACATTTGTGGTTCCTTTTTTATGCAGTCCAGCTTTAACATGTTCCCCCCTTTATATTTTAACAGTTAGATTCCTATGATCCAACCAGGGTGGCATGTTCAAAGCTCCACTTCTCTTCAGCATCAATTAAAACAAAACAAAACAAAACAAAACAAAACAAAACAAAACAAAACAAAACAGACAAAAAAAGGTCCAGAGTATCAACAAGCTTACTTCAAATAGCTTTTATTCACACTAGGACAAGACTATAGCCAAAGAATTATACAAAACACAAAACAAAAGAGATTTTAACAACTCGGTTGAAGACTATTTCACACCAATCCAATGCTCATACATCTATAATTAACAAAGTTTTGGAGCACAATATTACTTAACATTACTTATTGGATGCTTTCAGATACAAAAATGTATCAGGAATAATAACAGTAATCCACAAGTTCCTTTTGCTTTTATGGAAATATTACTATTGACCATTAAAAATTTTCACCACTGATGCCTTATCCCTTAGAATCTGATCTGCCTGGAAAGACAAATTACGGATAAACTTCTAGTGTTCTGAGCAAAAGGACTGGTTTTTTTTATCATAGAAACAGATAGCCACATCAATTTCCCAAGAAAAAAAATAGACATTTCAGCTGTGCATCCCTAGACCAAAAAGTCAGTGTTGTAAAAACCCACAGCAGTAAGTTTGCTTTGAAAGCTTTAATTATGACTTCACCAGGTATTGCAAAAGCTTTTTGCAATGCTTTCCTACTGCAGCCTAACTTGGAATATTAAGCCAATCAAGAAATTTAAGATAGCAGTAAACTAAGCAGCAAGACACATGAGCATGAACCTGTTCCCATAACATGATGTGTACATCCTCCTGAAATCCACTGAAGTCAATAGAATATATCCACTGTTGTCAATGGTCTTTCAGATAGATTTTTCTAGAAGCAGGACTGGCACTTCATAACAGAAACAGGGATGTGTGGCCAAAATCAGATCTACAGCTGCACTATATTTAGCAGTTTGTGTGTGGCTGAGTGCAAAGTTGAGGTTTCTTCCCTAGCTGCCACTCAGATCTTATGCAGTCTGACAGAGAAGGGATTTCAGTGATCTTTGAATCGGGGCATCCTACAGCTCCGCTATTGCAAATGTGCCTATGGCCATGCAGGAGTACCACCAGGAAGGGGACTGTGTGTGGAGATCTTAGCACAGAATCACTCTCACTTCACAGTAACAGCCACTGGTTTTGTGCAGCCCTTGCCTTTAGACCATCCATACAAGAGCATATCTTCTTATAAATTACAGCCTAACTCACAGTGTGCTAATTAACATCCTAACAGTAGTATCTTTGATGGCGCAGAGACAATTTATATTTTGCTATAAACTATTCTAATATGCTGAACCACAGAGCATGGCATTAGAGCACGATGAAGGATTGTGCAGAACAGATATAATTAATAATTGTTGGAATGTCCTTTTTGGTCTTCACTCTCTGTGGCGTGTTATTTTCCAGAGACTAAAACTGAGCTAGTAACAAGATGTCATGGGACAAAAAACCTTTTGGATCAAGTGAAAATATTACATTGTTAAAATGAAAATGGGTCCCTTTTGAGGTTAGAGAGGAATGCGAGTTTCACAATTTCTTTTTTTAACAATCAGCAGACAGCCAGCTACATCGTACTCATAAAATACCACCACAGTTTGGATATGTCACAAAAATGAAGCATTTAATTGATGTTAGAAGTGACAAAGATAAGCTATTTTCATTCCCACAACAAGGGCAGGGGGTGTCTGTCAGAAAACACAGACTTGTTTTGGGTGTTTTTATATGTGCTAGATGGTGAATTCAATCCTAGGTAAGAAAACAAAGTGAGTGACATGACAAAGTAAAAGCTTAAATGATAAGTAAGAATGCAAACTCCTCCAAATTCAGGATGAAAAGCAGGTAGCAAAAGCTTGATTTAAGAGAAATACTTTCCCAGTGGGTTTGCCCACCATGTACATACTCTGTTTTACTTCCATATGGAGTCTGTAAAAAAAAAAAAAAAAAAGAAAAGAAAAGAAAAAAGTACAATGGTTCACAAAGCTCTATCGTGACCTTATAAAATAAAATAACCATGCATTGCTACACTTCCGGAAAGGCCACTATTGAGGGGAAAGAAAAAAAAAAAAAAAAGAAAAGAAGCAAAAATCTCACCTATCAGTCATACTATGAAGTGTCTGCTGGGGGCTGATAGCTTCTTGAGAAAATGCACGGCATACATACCAGGGCGGCAAACCTGCCTGCTGCTGCTTAGGACAAAACATTGTATAGCAAGGTTCATGTCCGCATGCGTGTGGACATGCGTGTGGGTTGGAGGGGGCATTTCCCAAAGAATAAATTCTCTCTGGGCACCTCAATGCCCCTGCAAGCTAAGAGAAATTAGCTGCCTTACAGCCATCACTGCCTTTGGAAATGTTCCCTCTAATTCTTTGTCCCAGACACACTGCCCCGAAAGTGTCCTGCTGACTGTCTGCACAAATTAGTCAGTCTCTACATTCTTGTTCTCTACAGGACCTCTGGTGTTGGCTGCAGCAAAATCTTTCTAATATTTCATCTCCGGTTATGACTGTCAGCTTTTTAGGGAGGCTGCACTTAGATAAGACACAAACTCAAATACCACATACTCTAGAGAGGGATTAATTTTGCCACTTTCATTCTGTTGGCAGCGTGTTGTTGACTTTTTTTTGCAAAGTAAAGAAATAGCCATATTTGTTTGCATAGCAGCTGTTTATATTTTCTTTTTCTCTTATGATGTTTATTTAAGATAGTTTAATGATTTTATTTGCCTCAGATTCACTTGCCTGGAATTAGTTACTTCATTTTCACTGAAAGTAAAAAAATTAGGAAGGTACATAATTAAAAGAGGGACTAATTCTGTCATCCTTACACTGGCAAAATTCCTGTGGACTTTTATTACTTGCTAGGAATTTTGCCTGAAAAAGGATCATATAATCAAGCACTTCATTGCTGCAGTTTATATTAAAGCCAAATAAGCACATACATAATTCCTTCACAGAGTTCAAAAATGAAGTGCAAGATACTCTTAGGTTTTAGCAATTCTGAGATTTACTGTTCATTGCTGTTCCCACTCCAGTCCAGGTAAAAGCAATAAGCTGGATAAAAACCATTCTTTTCTTGGTATCTTGAGTCACATCTCTTTTTAGTTTTCAGTTTCTACTATGAACTTAATGACCTAAGAATACAAGAAAAAAACATGAACACAAGAAAAAGCCCACTAAGCTTAATATTTAGTCCCTAACACCAGGGAAGAATATGAAACAGAGCAAGCATGTTACTTGCTGCTGAGGGGCCTCTCATTCTGGGGGCTGGTAGCTTAGAGACACCTCGATCCAGAGGCAGAGAGCAAATTCCTGCACTCCTCCCATGCAAGGCAAAGGTTTGCTGCTAACTGGGGTGGCAGTGCTGTGGGATGTCCTCCCACCTGCCTGCAGCCCCTGTGCCACAAGCGTGAGGCAGAGGGTCACCCTGGCTCCGAGGGCTCTGTTCCACCTCTTCAGCTTCACCTTCTCCGTGGAATCACATGCACCATTTACCCCACCTCATTTCTGCTCATTTTTAGAAGTCATCTAAGCTCAGATGCAGATATTTTGGCAGCCAGCTTGAAATATCTGGGACTTAGTTTTCAGAGGTGTCAATCTCCCTAGCCTAAGTGAGGTCTATGGGAGACATAAGACATCTCTTCAAAACAGCAACATCTCTTCAAAACAGCTCCTAAACCTCTGAATTTGGACATTAGAAACAAAGAAACATGAAATTTGTGCATGTTTCTGAAATTCTTGGAATTTGCTGTTGAATCCAGCTAAGACTGGGCATTTTTAAGGGTGTCAATGTGAATATTTCCTTGGAAGTATGTCTAAATTTTGCTTGGAGATATTTTAACTGTAATCCATGGGGAGCTATTGATGCTAATAAAAAATGCTATGAGAAGAAAACAGCAGCAAGTGAAACTGCCCTCTCAGAAAGCCCAGGTCTGCTTTGAAGGAAGTGTTGATATTCACCATAAGTCTCAATCATTTCCCAGAGGGCTATATGGTGCCTTGTAATGACATAATCAAAAAGTAATGGTGTTCTGGACTTAGAGGGAAAAAAAAAAAAAAAAAAGCAAAAAAAAAACAGGGCCTGATCTATCTCCCATTGAAATCAAAGAGGATTTTGTTATTGACTTCAGTGAGAACAGAGTTCTGGACACAATCTGTGTGCAGTTTATTTGCATATTTGCTTATCCAAAATGATCTTAACTTTAACCAACAGCATGTCTAGATGTCTGTCTGGGAGTATGCCTGTACAAATGCATAAGTGTGAGCTTATAATGTGGTTTAATTCAAATTATTCTGGTATTTTAAAAGCATTTCCAGCTACAAAGGACAGCTTTGGCTGATTTCAACCCCCAAATACAGACTTTAATTGGTAAATTTGTAACTCACATTTCAGGCTGCAGTTCGTATTCAATTTCATGCAAGTTAAGGACACAAGCAGATTTTTGCATTTGTGGTGTTAATTTTAAAACAATTTTACTATGCACTCAATTAAAATTTTGCAGCCTTTCTTTCAAAATGTGAAAAGCTCTACAAGCTGCCCAACTCATCAGCTATGGTCCTCGGTTTCCTGGAAAGGAAATGTCTTTGATGACCACAAGAAAACTGCAGTAAATGGCAAGTAAGATTGCCATCACAAGTCTGCTGAAAATGCAGGATGAACTCCTCATTGCTTTAGTCATGTGAACAACCCCTTCAGAACAGACCAAAGTCAGGCAAGGTGGCCTACACCAAAAGTCAATTTAGCCTGCTGGGATCCTGCATTACTGAAATGAGCATGATGTTGGCTTGTAAATGGGGGGTAGAATTTTATTTCACTTTCTGAGGTGTATACATCCATTTTAGAGTAAGTCTTTCAAAATAAAAGTTTACTTCACATTATAGGAAATGACATTCTCTTTTTCGATTTTCCTTTTCAAAGCATGCTTCAGATTTCTAACTTGTAGCAGAGAGATTTTGTATAAGTAATAAAAGTCTTTAAAATTAAAATGCTAATCATAAACAAACCCAAATGCAGGAAAGATATAGTCTGACTGCATGACAAAAGAGAATTATATAATTCTATTTGAGTGAAATCTTTCATCTTTGATTTACAGGTTTGAGTCTGTCTATAACTGAAACCACATTGTTCCGTATCTTTCATATCATGGCCTTCCCCAAAATCTTGTTTTAATTAAGGTTCCTTTCAGATTTCAGAATAAAAAGCATGACAGTGTTCACTTATGGCTTTAATGTATCTTTTTGAGTTTGGAAAATATATAAAAATGAACATCACTTGCTTTTAAACGCTGAGCGAGCTATCAAATATTGCAAGCGGAGTACTTCAAGGTATCTCCCAGGGTTCATTAGGTGAGAAAGTTGTAAACAAAAGAAAAGTTGCTGTAGCAGAGTTTTGTTCATTTGAAGCAGTCTTACATACATGCCCTATCTCTTTCTCTGATGGTAAGGCAACACGTGTAACAGTTTAAGCGTTCATTATCAGCTAAAGGCACAACTCTATGTTACGTTCTCAAACATGGAATTAAACAGCTAAAGTCACATTGCAGGGAGATCTTGCTGCACTTCGGGAATCTAAAATAAAGCCTAAACCCTTTGAAGCTGCTTAAGCAACATCAGTTCTCTTGGTGCAGGACTACATAAAAGAATCAGTTCATATTCACATGTTGACCTATAAAAAACACCCCCAACACAACCTCCACAGAAACACCTGAGCTTCAAATGAGCTGCACGCAGTTACTGAACATCGCTGCTCTTAGAGGCAGGATGCAGAAACATTTTGGAACAAACTAAAAATACATTTGAAAAGCCATCCATTTTTCAGAGACTACTTGATCTCCGTTGCACATATGGTGAGAGCTACTGTCAACTATGGAGGGTACAGCAGGGTTTTTTGAAGGCAGGAGATCACTTGTTTTAGAGAATTGTGAATGTGTTTTATGATAGAAAAGATTATATGAAATGGGGAGGGGTGGCTGGGAAAAGGGAAAAGAAAATAAAGCACCATTAAACACAGTACTTTGGGGGATTTATATAACAATAAGTGCTTTCCCTTTAGCTAAAATGTGTCATTTTAATGTACACACCTTTCACTTATTCAGCTAAGAACTCATTACAGGGAGATAACAAATGGCACATAAAATGAAGGTCTTCTTTTTTTTTTTCTTTTTTTTCTTCATTATCCAGAGCAAAGAAAATAAATCTATTAACAATTTAACACAGTATGAAAAAAATCACCCAGTAAAAAGTATCAGAAAGTGATTCATGGAGTTTACTGAGTATTTAGTTGGTTGCTGCAATTCTCTCATCTATAATCTATCACGTAGAATTTTGCAATATTCTATTTCACAATTTATATTGGTGAGTGGGTCAAACAGCATATAAAAAGCATGCTGTAGGCTCTTTCTCCCAGGCCCATTTTACTGTAACTCTAGAATTGTAGCGGTTACATTTAAGGAATCTTTAGGGCCTTTTCAAGTCCATCCAAAGAACAAGTGAAGCTGCTATTCAGAGTTTTGTGCCCAGTGTTTATGTTCCATCTGATCCGTGCCACCCAAGCAGCAGACAAGACATGTCTGAGGGTGCTTTGGGGGGATACACAATGATGTCACCCACAGGAAATATCAGGAAGGACTTGGCACTTCACAAGGCTGGCTCTTCTTCCATGGGCTCGCCAGCAGCTCTGTAAAAATAAACAGGCAATCAGAACACTGCACAAGAGTACACAATGACATTGTAGATTTTCATGCATAATCAAAGCTGATTTTTCAGCTTTCTCTGATGTTTATTTGTGTTATTCAGTTATCCATAAATAGACTTTCTTTCCGAGGAAGTATAAACAAATGTCAAGTGGAAAAACATTTTAGACCCAAGCAATCACTGAAAATGTTCCTGTTTATATTAAAATATGTCAGAATATTTTATAACTTTTTGACCAGAAATGTACATGCTTTGTGTCAACAGAGTCAAATAATTTCACGAAAAAAAAATCTCTAATACTTTTATTTTACGAGCTTTTGCAACTAAAAATACATGCACTTATTTTTCCAAATGGGCCCATACCGTTAAAGCAAAATAGTTCACTAGTAGACAAATAGTTAGCAGTGTGTCTTCTGGGGTTTTTCTTCAGTCCTCTGAGTTTTGATTCTGTGCTTTCATAAATGCATTGTCTGCCTGCCTGCCTGCAACTTCTGAGACCAAATTCTGACTCGATCAGCAGATCACTATAGAAGGTATCTATTAATAATATCAAATCAGATTATACATATATCTTTTATTTGCAAGCCTCTGGGATATACTCAGGCAAGATGAGCTCTTTAAAACAACCAATAGGAAAATAATGAGGACATATGCTGAGATGGTGTAAAGTGTCATAATTTCTTATGTCTGACAAGCTACCGCACCTGAAGATTATGATGGCAATTATAAAATGGGAAGCGTCTGACATCGCAGAGACCTCGTTATTGAAAGGCATAAGAATTTGTACATAAACTATTTTTCACTTCGGTCTGGCAGAATACCATGCGACAAATGAGCTTAAGATCTCCTTAAAAATACTCACTGCAAACAATTTTGAAATGAAGGGAGAATAAAAAGTAAATGCAAGTTAATAAATAAAAGAGAAGTTTACCAGTTAAATCTTGTAAGCCAGTATAATAACTGGCTTCAGTAAAACATCCCTCAGAAAGTAAAAACTCATGAGATCCCATGGAAAAAAATTAATTAATGGGGGCTTGCATGGGCTTTAGTAGTTTATTCAGCAAGGAAGCCAGAAAATTTTAAATGAATCTGGAGTTTATTAATGTCTTTCTCAAAGAAAAATTCAGCAGTGTGTCTTTAAATGATTTTATACAGGTTATTCCTTTACGATTTGGAATGATCACAGCTAGTATGTTGAAAAATGTCAGATGAATGATAGATGAAAAAGAAGATGTTTTTCAGACTAACTACTTTCCAAAGGGTTATCAACCCTAAAAGATTATTAATCTATAAATCTGAAATACTTTTGTCCTCGCCACATGGTGGAGAATGTTTCCTATGTACAGTAACCACTGCAGCTCCCTTGTTCCTGAGAGGTGAGGTGAAGCCCTCTCGCATTCCCTCTTTTACCCTATATATTATTTTGGCTTGCAGCAGACACCGCACAGTGGCAGCCAGGATGGGATGGAGCCTAGCCTGCTGCTGAGGTTCTCAGGTATGATAAAGAATCATGCACCATGTGGGCAATTCATAATGATGGTGTATGTTGCTGTTTTGCTGACCACAGGCTTCCATTTTCCCCAGCCACTTTTGGAAGACCTTCATGTCCTCTGGCATAATGCAGAAGTACAATAAGCCCTTGTTAAACATCCAGGACCTTATGGGGCTGTATGGAAAGAGGATAATTTGGAAGCAGATAGCAATTCAGTTTTCAGGTTGTGCTGTGAGTAAAAAAACGGGAAGAAATAGTGGTCAATAGATTTTAACTGGGGATTGGAGAGCAGGAAGGAGTGGAGCTCTGGAAAACCTCTGGAAGTCAAAGTGGGAGTTTGGGTTATTTATAAGGATCTAGGGACGCAGTATGTGCAACAGTCAGAGAATCACTGACACACCATAGTACAATTGAGAGATGGTCTTATTCGGCGTTTTAGTCCTGGGCTAATTTTTCACTGACGAGGGTGCTTCCGAGTGCCAGGACTGACCTTGAGAGTTATAGTCTAACGTATTCCAATACATTCCAACAATATGGCAATATTCTGCATCAGCCAGAGCCTAAGGACCAGTAGCAATTTTTATATGCCAGTGTATGATACAAGGTACTTTTTGGAGAAGGAGAGGAGGTTAGGGTGCCCTGGGAAATCCAGCTGTTGTCTCAGTGTAGGTATTATCGTAGCCTTCTACAGTCTCCTTTTGAAGACTTATATGTATGCCTTAGCTTCATTTTATTAGTGTCAGAGAAGTCACTGGATCTATCCAATGGCTTATCATTAAAACAATATATTTTTATGAGATAATAGCTTAGGTCAGAGTTTTGTGTGAGAGCCAGTGAAGTTTTAAGGCCCTTAGTACAGAGAGAAAAGCACTGCAGTTCTATAACACTGAATGGTGAATCAACATATACCTGTTCTGTCAAATTCAGTTCTCAAAAAAAGTAAAATCGAAGGGGCAAAGTCTGACAGGCCAAATTTATGTTACCTTAGTTACATCAGTGTTAGTTATATCAGCTCAGTCAATCTTCCTGTAGCTGACAAGAAGTTGGCCTAAAGACATAAAAAAGGAAAAAACCCAAACCCAACCTCCATCCCTTATTGTGTGCTCTGACTTGGTTCCTCAGAGATGCAGCTGTGAGCTTGGGTCTGCTCTTGACTGATTCCATGTGGTCAGCAGATACGGAAAGACACTGATTTGGACTGTAATGTTTGTTGAACCACAACTGTGATTTTTCATTAAGGCTGCACTGTGGCTTGTTTAGACTGTAAGTTCCTAGGAGCAGAGTCCTCTTGCACTTGCTCTGTTTATTTTGATGTGCTGGAAAAAGTGTTCATCTATAGCTCTCTATAAGTACAATTCACACTATGGCAGAATTAAGTCTCTTTGCAGTTAACGCTAAACAAAATGATTCAGTTTAAACCTTAAAACAAAAGAAATAACTGAGGTAAAAATACTACCATATGGACAAAACCTGGCAAAATATGTGACATCTTAAGTATTGCTCTGTGGCAGTTGAGAATAAATGGCAACCATATCATGTATGAGAATATTATTAAAAATAGTTCATATCTAGACTTAAAAAAAAAATTCATATTTAAGAATGTCGATAAACCTGGTACATCATCCAAAAAAGTAAATGTTTCTCTTACCTTTTACTACAGAATTACAGAGATTCCTCATACCTACATCATCACACATATAAAAATAAAAATCCAAGGTATGTTTCCAAGTCACAGAAACTGCTGAACAAAAGATAGATTTTCTGTTGTGGTATGGCTGTTTTATGCCATAATCTGCTCCTAATTTATCTCAGCTGTCTCAGGGAAGATCACTGCAATCGAAAAGTGATCCTCTGGTAGCAGAGAGCTGGGGAAAAAGAAGTACATTTCTGTGTCATGGAGATGATTCAGAGAGTGTCTGAAGACACCATATAAGGAATTCAGGGTAAGTGTATACCCTCGTAAAAATGGACTTTCTATGGATCAAAGAAAAAGGAACTAAAAGTAAAAATCATCATAGTTTAAGAGCAGAATAAAGTAACTACACGTATACTTTCAAAAGAGGAAGTAATGTCAAACTAAGGCAAATTAAATAAGCTATAAACTCTGTCAAGTTAAATGTAAACCTTCAATGAGGCAGGCTAAAGGAGAGTCTGAAGAGCAACATGTTAAAGGCACAAAAACTAATAACAATAAGATCTTTCAAAATATATCAGAAGAAATCAAAGCACAAGAGAATCATCAAGGAAGGTAGACCACAAAAGCAAAATGAACTATTTATATCTGTGTTCACTAGAGAAGTGTCAGGGAGATTTTATTATTTGCAAATGAACTACCTTAAACTGAATCAGCACTAGAACAAACTGATGTATTAAACATTGCCAAATTGCTAAAAACAGATGAAATTTGTCCACTGAGTTCTAAAGGAATGCAAGTATGATGTTGATAAAGAAATAATTATCGAGCATATTCTACCCCTTAACTCAGAATCCACACAAGAGGTAGAGAAGGTAAGAGACAAAATTCCCCTTTTGGGAACTACAGGAGATAGAGTAAGCTTGTATGGAGAAACTGAAAGCAGCTATATTCAGTGATAGAATTAGTAGACATTTAAGTAATAGTAACTTGGGTAAGAGTTATGTCTTAACACTTACAGAGAAGAAAGACTTTTTTATTATTTATTAGAAGTTTATGTTCAAAATGAAGGCAGAGGGATAATAATAACCTGTGCAAAGAAAGTATTCCAGCAATTTTATCCAAATGCTTTTGATGAACCTATGTTATGAGAGAAGGTCCTCCCATAGATAAACAATCCATCAGTAGTAGGAAACTGATAATGAAATTGGTGAATTTTCACCATTCTCCAGAGCATCACAAAGGACTATGCAGACTACCAGTAGATTTAGGTGATAATGTTTGTTGATGTCAAATTACTGATACTGGTCAGCTCTAAAGCCCATAAGAACCATTTCTGGGTGGAAAAGAATGTATACAAACACAAACTAACAAACAATACACAAAACAGGGGTGAAGGCAGCCTTAATTGTTTATATACAGTGACGACTACAACTGAGAGCTTGGAGTTAAAGGTAGAAGAGCAGGGAGAAACAGAAACAAGAAAAAAATCCCCAATATAAAGCTACTGTGTAAATCCACAG
This sequence comes from Actenoides hombroni, assembly GCA_024336885.1. Taxonomy (NCBI): domain Eukaryota; kingdom Metazoa; phylum Chordata; class Aves; order Coraciiformes; family Alcedinidae; genus Actenoides; species Actenoides hombroni. Next base: position 11,602,696 of record WUAM01000179.1, on the reverse strand, counting down.
TGTGTCCAATATCTGGAGTCCTGCATGTAGCTCTTACTCCATCTCAAAGAAAACTACAGAAGGCACAGAAAGGGCTGAGAATCTACAGAGCCTTGAGAGAGCTCAAGCCTTTAAAACCAGAAATGGAGCAGAGACTATGAGTAAGAAAAGAGCTGCTTTTATTTCTCACAATGCAAGAACTAGGGGTTCCCCAGTTAATTTATCAGGTAATAAGTTTAGAGAAAAGAAAAAGAAGTGCAATGCCTGATGAGGCTGTGGGATTCACTACCTGACTGTCAAAAGTGTAAGCTGATTAAAAAAAAGCTTTGAAATGTTTATGCCTGGGTAGGTATCCTGGAGGCTTTTACAAAGGATGGATTGGATACTGCTGTTTACATCTACCACCCACCAGAGCAAGGCTGGCCCTCAAACTCCTCTGCTCCTGGTTTTCCTTACACACCCACCAGTGGGGGATGAGAGAAAGGTGGGCAAGATACAGCTGCAGCCTGACTTGGGGAAGTTGTACTTCAGCTCCTGAGCCTGGCTGTGATTGCAGATCCTGTGGGGTATGGCCAGATAGGTGCAAGTTACTCAGCACAGCTGAGGTGGATAACCAAATAATGAAATGCTAAGTGAAGCTTTATGAGTTGATAAACAAACACAGCAAGTAACCCTAGATTGTGGCGAGCTGCATCTCATGATCCAATCCGTTGTTCTAGTAAACAATATAATTTTTGTAATATAATGCAATGTGACTGGAAGTGCAACTGGTAGCTCTGTAACACTAAAGTAATACCTAAAAATTACACTTTGTTTTCGTTTCCATTTGAGTAAAATCTGTGCTTAGCTGAGTGAGGGCCATGAATTCAAATTCTGATAGATGTAATTCTCAAGATTTAGAGTTTGCTGTAAATATAGTACATGCAAGAGATCTCCTTTCATACCCTTTTATTTTTCCATTTTAAGAAGAAACATACAGAAGCTCCAATATATGAGGGACAACACTGTGCTGAATATTTTCATAGCAGCATTACTGAAACGGATGTTTGGCCAAAGAAAAATTCTAATCAGCTAAATCTCTACCTCACATAGAGAATAAGCAATTACCAACACAAAAGTTATGGTAGTTAGAAATGTTTTATAGAGCATGCTTGTTGCTTTAATTGTGTCTTTATTTAAATCTCTGTTAGCATCATGCATGGTTTTTTTCCTATCCACAAACTCTTTTTTCTATATCTGTTCTTTTCTGAAGTCTATAATCAAGTTTCAATTGGATCTTAAAATGCAGAGTTGTGCTTTGGTAACATAAAACACCAAAAGCATAGCAGCTTTTCACAGTTTTCTTCAAATGAAGAGCCTGCCAGAGAAAATAAATAAAAAAATAATCAGCACTGTCACTTGAAGAAAAGAAAGAGAGAGAGAAGAAAGAAAGAGAAATACTTAAGATGGGCCTTAGCCAGGAGCATTTCATCCTTTATTCATCAGTGGTAAATGAGTCAGATATGAGTTGGCCAGGAAAAGAGTTGCTTTACCCAAAATCTGAGTTTAAAGTGAGTCATCTTACTCCAAACACCAATATATCCTCCAACATAATTGGCAAGAGTTTCCCACAAAAAGACTCTTGCTGCCACTCTCTTCATCTGGAGGCCTGACCAAGCAAAGCTGAAGTCAACAGGATCTCTACCATCAATTCAGTGAAACAGGGTTAGAGATGCAGGCCAAAATTGTCAGCCTGGCTGACCATGGTGAGAATTAAGAGAAAGTAAATCAGTTCCTGGCATAATGAAGGAACCGTTCAGGCTGCCCTGTCAGCCACAGCACTTTCTGGTCTGATCCTACCCTACCTGTCACAACCAACTTTCCCAAAGAAACATTCAATGCAAAGGCTTGCAGCAGGTCTCCAGAAGGTGGCCCTCCATCTACAATGGGGGGAGGAGGGGTGCACCTACAGTGACCTTATCAAGAGGACTTGAGAGACCAGACAACTCCTGACATCCATGCAGCCCTGTCGTTTGCCAGAGAAAGGGGCTGGAGAAGAAGCATCGCATACTTGGTCCTTCATTGCAACAAACATAAGAAATGTGAAAAAGCAAAGTTGGACTCATCCCAACATGAGCAGTTTGTGTCGGTATGTGCCTATGAAGTGAATGGCATGTTTTTGTGAAATGAATGAAATTATACTGGCATGAAACCAGAATGTGCAATGTCAAACCAGTCCCTAGATTCATGATCCCATGCTGGACTTTAATTCATGCTCGAAGTGCAGCAAGGTCCTCTTAGGTCTCCCCACATCTCAGAGGACCCTCAAAATCAGACCTTCAGGGTGACCATTTTTGATTTCTATTCCCCCTTACACTCAGCAGGAAGAAAACAAAAATAATGATGTTCTGAAGCCTCAGAAAACTGAGCTCTCAATTTTGGCCCAGTGGAACAGCATTTATGTTGTCCTGTCACTCTCTGATAGCAATCTGGCTTTGAGTGACTTCATTGTGGGTTACAAATGTGGAAACAGACTTAGGAATGCATGCGTGTATAGGGGGATTCTTGTGCTGCTGAAAAATCTCTGCAGCACCACAGAAGATATTTCAAACGAAGCCATTTTTTCCACAGAACTGTTTGTCACAACAGATTCGTCCCTGTAAGAGACAGAACTGATGAAGTGTAATGAATCTGGCAGCCAGATGAATTCCACTTGTGCACATTTCAGCATGTTAGGTTTTTTTTTCCATTTCTCTCAGCTCCGCCCTCAAATTCTGTTTTCAGAATGGGTAGAAACTGTCACAGGTGATCAATAAGTAGGCAATAAACACAATAATTAAGTTCAGTGTTAGTCAAAGGGTTAACTACTTTCAAATTATGTAGGATCAGTAGTTGCTCTCAATGGCTGAAGCTTTATGAGTGGAGGCACAAAACAAATACAATTCTCGGTTGTTCTGAGCAATGTAAAAATACACAAAACCACACCCTTTTTGGAGATGATTTAAAGCTTTGCTTTGCTTGACTTCATTAGTTCCAGCACTTTAACTAAAATTCTTTATATTTCAGAGCTATGCATGCACGAGCAGGCCAAGGACCTTTCTGTTCCTGGCTAGC
>WUAM01000179.1:11565318-11598780 GCA_024336885.1 Actenoides hombroni | reverse complement strand
AGTTCCCTCCTTTCTCTCCTGCTGTTACACAGCCCTGCTCCACAGACTCATCCTCCCTGATGAGTCTCCTTATAAGGATTTTTTCTCCTTTCCTCCACCCTCCCCTGTTTTCTCTGTGTGATGGAAACCGAATGGTTCCACTGCATTTTGGGTCTTCCTCTACTGGTAAAGGCCAGGAAAGTTTGTCCTTAAAATGAGTAAATAGGGAACTCTAAGAACTTCTGCACTGGTTTTTCGGATTTCTAACAACTCTTTGAAGAAATACTGTTTTGTAGATGACACAGTATTAAGTGGCTATCATTTTTTTTAAATTTCTAATTGGCAATATCCACAATAGCAGTTACTGTATCATTTTCTCAATTTGTGAAACTGAAAGCAATCTTCATTAACATAAAAAGCAGCTGACAAGATGGAAAAAACAGTGTTCTCATACTTTGCCGGTGTACCTTCATCTTGGTACACAGAAAACATTGGCCCTAATCCTGGTCACGATTGCTGTAATTTTTATACTGGCACTGTTCCATTGCTTCCAGCGAAATAATTTTTAATGCCTGTCTAATAGCATTTAAAAATGATTTAAGTCCATCCTTATTAAATTTATCTGACTGTGTGGTAAATGCCTTCCTAGAAAATTAAAACTAAAACAGGTTTGAATAACTTCCAATAAGAAGAACATTCTTGATTACACTTGATCATGTCTGTTTTCCTCATATGGATATTACATGTTTTATGTAGTTGAGAATGCTAGACATGGGGAGAAAAAAACAAAGGTCTTGTACTAATCATAGACCTTAGTAAATAATTACACATGCCAGAAAAAAACCTGCTAGCATAGAATACTTCTGTTTCCAGTGGCCAAGTAAGAGAACTAAAACCCAGGGATGACAAATTCCTCAATTAGCAGAAAACTTAGAAACAACCCTTAGTCTAGCTGTCTTCTCTATCTCACTCGACTGGAGCGAAAGCCTTCTTCTCTACAATATTTGCACACACTTACCTGCTGCCTTCCTGAGGGATACACTGCTCAACATCCACTGAAAGAGAGGCCATAGCAGATACCGTTTCTGTCTCCTCCCTCTCCTGTTTCTGAGACTCAGCCAGAGCACAATCCACTGGCACAGAGTATGGCTCCACTGACTTCCAGTACTTGCCTAAGGAAAACACACATAATAACTTATGGGAATTTTAGCTAGCATGGTGGTACAAGCATAGTGATCGCTTAGTTCAACACTGAGTGATTATAATTTAAAATCACTGTGGCGTAAGCAGTACAGTTGAATTTCAGACTGCATTGAAGAGGTGTATTTCTGAACCTAAGAATGCCAAGTTGGAAAGTGCTTTCATTCCAAGAGCTGTGTCACACCCTTCCCCAGAAGGTAATAAACTGGAGGAGTAACACACAGACTAATGAACTCATGCTGTCAGACAGGCTATTTGCTTTATCTGCATAAGGTGAAGGGAGTTCAGGGCAGGGTTAATATCTAGAAGCTCTTATATGGCAGACAGTTGATGCATTTACAGCAAACAGGACTAGAAAAATGAACACTGTTGTACAAAGTGCTCACACAGCACTGTCTTCAAAAGGAAAAAAGTCAGAAATGCCAGCTTGGACTGAAGTGATGTTTCCAGAACAATCAGGTTTGTTAGTCCTGGATGTTCTTTCTCCTCCAACTTCAGGGCGTATACTAGAACAATAATTTATTTAAAACGTTCATATATGAACTGGCCATTGCTGGAAAGTCGCCAGATATCATAAGGAATAGAGCTTTCTGGCGTGCTGTGTAAAAACAGAACAGTGGATTAAAAGCCTGAATATCCTCAGCTTCCTGCCTGCAACAGAAGAGACAGTAAGAAGCTTCTCAAGCAATGCAACAATAACAGCAGGTGACTCATCGTCAACATACAAAATGGTCTGCTACTGCAGTGCTATTAAGCAGAGGTTGATTAGTGGTAACCAGATGAACAAGTAAGAATTTACATATGTATTTCTTACAGTCCAGTAATCCACACAGCACTCACTAATTGCCAGGTGGATGACACCTGGAAATTGGGAGCTCTGGGAAGGCTGGGAGCTCTGGACCAGAGCTTATTCAGTGTTTAGCAAGAAGCTTCCAGCAGCTGCTGCAGAAGTTGGGTCAGGGTACTTATCTGGGAATTAGACAGAGGGTTTCAACAGCTGTGAACGAGAGGGATCAAGTAGGGGACTTTTCCGAGGGCTAAAAGGAGGATATTGGCAGCTGGGTAGTGGGCTGAGTTGAGGTGCTTATCCAGAGGGTAGCTGGAGGCTTTGACAGCTGGGAGACCAGGCCTGTGGTGGTGCTGCCTGTGCTGCACAAAGGCTGCTGAAAACTCTCTCTTTGGTAACACAGATCTCAACACAGTTTCAGGCTTTTTGAAAGATGAACTTTTCTCTCCAGTGAGAAAGCAGCTGTCAATAAAGCCTGAAAATGTCTTTATTCAAAAACATCATTGCAAGATGAAAACCCAAGACAATCTGCAAGAACAACCAGTGAGCATGGCCAGCGTGTTTCTTTGAACTCTAATAGTGTGCACGTTTGACTAGTTAGTAGAATATTTAAATAACACAGACCTTCTGAGGGTAAAACGTAAAGTGTATTAAGTATCCTACAAAGTTGAGATTAAGTGTTAGGAGGTTGGCTTTGATCCAAAAGCATGAAAGATGCAGCTAAAATGTTATGTACATAACAGTAGGCTCAATGATTGGAGCCTGGCAAATTTTATATAAAAAAAGACAAAAATATTCTCTATTATTACCACGCTCAGAGACCATATTCTCTATTCATTAAAAAACACACTAAAAACAAACAAAAAAGTTATATGGGCATTCCACAATCTTCTCACAGATCATACGTGCAAAAGTCAGTCTTTGCAATATACACCCAATTCAAACCCTATAATTTATGAGCTAAATGTTCACAGGGTGGGAGGGGTTTTTGTTGCAGAAACAGATGTGCAAGAAAATCAAATCTGTTGGCATGGGAATAACACCCCCTCTTGCCTATAAAAGAAATGAACCCATGTTCACTGCTGGAGTTTTCAAGGGCTCTTATTCATAAAATAAAATATTAGTACTCAGCTACCACTGTGTTGCTCTCCTGCAGCAACAATAAAACAGCATCAGTGAGGATTGCTACATCACATTCATTCATTCATTCATTCACACACAGGCTCGCGCACCGTCTGCCCCCTGAATCCTGACTTTCTTGTAACACTGAAACTCATGGCCAATTCAAGCATAGAGAACTGTATTATGAGAGAGGCTTCAGTGATAAAGAGGGAGAACAGAGTCAGGCCAGGAAGCAGGCGGCAGCATCTATGCTGCAGTGGAGGGTGGAGAAGGGGAGTAACATGGCAGGGTGTTTGTGGTTTGTGGGAGGAAATTTTAAAGCAGTCCCAATTAAGAATAGCATCTGACTGTTAGGAATAGCATTAGAAATTGTACCAGGTAACTGAGGGTTCCTCATGCAAAGAGGGCTTTCTGATCCTTGTGAAAAAGCAGTGGTAGTTTTTTTCATTAAAATCAGAAAGTTGTACCTTACAAACACCTGTGGTAAGCAGAAAAGCTTTGCAAACTTCTTTTTATAAAGAACAAGATTTATATGTTGTGCACAAAACAAACAAGGCTAGCACGTATTCTTGAAAAAGATTTGCAGGCAAAGTCTTGTTGAATGGAGAAGCAATCACAGCATACAGCTGCAAAGGAACTTGGTTAGAAAGGCTAGGTATGATGTGGATTGACAATTAAATGAGCTCAAAAAGCATCTGCCTCAAACTGCTTACATCTCTGAAAATGCCATTTCTACTGTGCTATACTGGAATGTGAAATTCTACCAGTCCTGTTACATTCATTGAGAAGAACTTGGTGGAGCTCAGGGGAAAGAATGAAGCACACTGCTGGTTTCATTCATATAAAACTTGAAGAGCAATCACGGCTTGCAAGAACAAACAGTGAAACCAAATCAGTCTTCTAGGTATGCTTTGGCTTTCAGCATGAAAATGTGCTTAAGTCTCCCTCAAAGATTTGTGGGAATACTGATTATTACCAGGAAATAATAAAAGTGAATGTTTCTGTCACTGTTACAGGCGTTTGTAATTGCATTTCACAAATAGATTTGGACATGCCGTACCATGGTTTGCTTGAAAAAACCAGTTTGGGGGTGGTATTTAATCTAGTGAACAGGACTGTTTAGAAATAGCATATTACATGGGTGTGGGAACTACTATTTCCAAATCTATTGCATTTCCAAAGGAGCTTTGGATCACTGTCACAAACAAAACATTTATACAAATTCCATTCTAGTTAGAAAGAAGTTGTTTCCCCTCATTGTCTAACTAAGTATTGTATCTTCATTTTTTTGCAGTTAAGACAGAGGACAGACTTTTTTGATATAAAATATTGCTATTATCAATACTTCATTATCAGAGTGGGATTACAGAAATACAAACTCAACATACATGCAAGCAATCATCAAAACAAACCAGGCTTTCTCAGTATCTCTCGAGGTGATACCCCACAGCCTAATGCTTTTCAGCCTGCATAACTCCCTATAATATGCAATGTGTTTGTGCTTCTCTTAATTCCGCCTGAAATTATGTATCCTCCATAAAGCTGCAGTAACTTCCTCAATGCTGCTTGCCATCATCCAAGCATATTCCTCTCTAATACTTGGTCTGTTTACAGATAAAATGAAGTATGCATAAACTTTTAGGTAATAGCTGCAAGAAAAGACAGAATATTGTGTTTGAACAGCTAGAAACCCTGAGTAGCTCAACTGAACCGCTGTAACTGTACCAGCTCAGATCAAACCTAAGCTTATTCTGAACAAGCAAAGTTAAGCCACTTTGCAGAGCTCTGAATGCTGTTTTTAGACACACACTATATATTTTTTCCTATGTCCATTCCTTCTTTATGAACTGCCATCATTTCTGTGTCTTTCTAATAAGACACTATGCCTTTCTAGCGAGAGAGTATATTATTTTCCCCTCAATTCACCATTATTTGTTTGTTTGCTTTTTTTCAGATCTATTTTCATTGAAGATGTGTCTTATTTCAAACAGAATTGCATATTCATTCTTCATGTCTTTGTCCTGTGTGCAGCTTTATGTGCTTATTATAATTTGCAAATCTGCACTATCTTGTACATAGTACAATCATAGTACATGATTGTGTCGTAGTACATTAATTCCCTTAACTTGATGATTCCTTCCAGATCATTAACAGTTTTAAGGAAGATACAAGCTCATGAGATACCCTAGGACATGCCACCTGGAAAAAATTACTTACTGGAATTTATCATATGTGACTGATTTACTTAGAGCATTTGCATATCTGGGTGACTACTGGATATGAAGGATGAATTATATACCTACAGTGAATTTTAATTGTCATTTTACTGCTAAAATCAAACAAATAATTACTTCATGATCGATGCATGGTGGTCCTTTTAAAAACTGCATTTATTTTATACAGATGAATCCAAATTATTTGTGATTCATCTAACATGAAGCAAAACATTTGTTATCCATTTGTTATTGTTAAGAAGCCAGCGAACAGTAAAAGTCAGGAAGCTCCCACTGCCTTGGTAAAATGGCAGAGAGCAGAAGATTAGAGAATTTAAGGGAAGTCTGCTCAGATGGATTAAGGCAACTGATGGCAACAAGAAAATTTTTCATTGAGACCAGAGAAAATGCCCTGAAATGTCTGGGTAGTAACGAGTTGGGGTCAGGGAACACAAGCAATCAAGCACCCTCTGCACCAGAAACAGAATAAAATCATGTATTTGTTAGCATTGTTCCATGGATCAGTGCCCATTTTGAGCTTTTTAACTTTACCTCAAGCTCCTATTCATCTCAAAGCAAGTAACTTGTAAAGGGCTGCACACACAGAATCTGAAGAAACTATTTGGTAGAGCTACCTATCTGTATCCTGTCCCTCACTGACAAACATCTATTTCATCCAAGCTGCTCTAGAACGGAAGGATTTGGGAATATTCTAGAATCAGAATGCTTTAAATAATTTGAATGAGTTAGTTTTTCAGGGCTAATACACATCAGAAACAAAGAGATGTCAAAGAAACAAATATAAAAGCATATAAATATATATACATACTAGACAAAGAATGTTGGTTTATACATAAAATATCTGCCCGCTCTTTTCTCTGAAACAATAGTTTAATGTCTATGACATTAATTAATAAAGAAAAACACCCTAAACCCACCAACCCACCAACCCAAACTGAGAAACATACTTTGAATTTCAGTGGTCTTTTTTAAAGAAGCTATTGCATTCATATTGGGGATTTGGTGCACAATATCTTCTGGGAGAGGCTCCAGCTGCAAGAATAGAATAGAATAATATAAATTTTCAATAAGCCACAGGGAAGTAAAACAAACTGAAACAATCTAATCCTCAGGAAAAGCTCAGCCCAAGAACTGGTTAACTTTTTGCTGGTATCAGTTCTAAAAGTATAGCCATGATTTTGTTTTCTGTTTTCCAGCCATGTAATTGAATTCCAAGGGGCTTTTCTATTGGCTGCAAGACTAATCTATGGAGTCTCTGAAGCAGGTGCATGTCTGTGTATTATTCATTTAAAAAATGCTAGTTATTTGTGTAATTTTTGTAGGTTCCTCACAAACCAAATTCCACTGCGTCTGTATACGCAGCTGGGCACTCCAAACAAAATCTTGCTGAAGTCACACGGGAGCTAAAGTGTGCACTCTATTATCTTTATTTTTCTGGTGTTATCACATCTAACCATCTTACACATTTTAAGTTTTATAGGGGAAAACCGTAAAACACAGCTGCTTTTACTAGTTTTTCACTAATTTCAAATAAAGTAGTAGATAAAAAGTGGTTATGCAGATGAGCAGTAAGAGTTCTCAAAGTTTTATATAGAGTCAAATCCATTTTAATTAGCCAGTATTAATTGTATATTCTTTGAGTAGGGCTGCATTATAGTAAATCAGCAGAAGGAAGTGCTTGGTTTCCGCACAGTTATCTTTGCCCTGCAATGGATAGATGTGCCAAGCAATCTATTTTGAAATTCATCTACATGTGCTTTTTTGACCCCCTTCCACACATTTTCTCCTAGAAAAAGGGTAAAAGATTTTTTGGGCTAAATGCCTCTTCCTGTACTGTAATAACTACATTCTCATGGAACTATGCTTAGAGTCCAGACAGTTTTCCCACTTCCCTGCACAGGCTGCTAAGGCTGGATGTGGAGGCGTGCTTTCTGCTGAGCGAGGAGTAGCAACTGCGTCAAGGTGGACAAGGGAGAGCAATATCAATACCAATCTCTCCTCTCTACAGTTAAGGATGTTCGACCACCATTGACAGGAGACATCTGTACTGCAGACAAAACTCCCTTCTTCAGCGTGCCTGTGTCTACTTTAAATTAGGTCAAATGAAGCCCACCCAAGGAGCTTCCTCTGTGAAGTTAAAATAGTTCAGTAGCCATCATATATTGTCCTCTGGGGTGCTACCGCTGCAATGCTACCCACCAACTAGATAAAATCAGCTTTGATCCAAGCATACAAACTGTGAAGTAACTGCAGTGTAGATATTCCCTTAGTGGTGCTATTTCAAGCAAGCTCAGCTACAAATCCCAGGATTTCTGGGATCCTACCATTATGATCAGCAGTGAATGCCTGTCAGTGATAAAGACATTGCAAGTATCACCAGTCTTTTGGAGTCTTGGTAAATAAAATGAATAGGACTGTTTATGACATTATTTCCTTAGAATCCCATATGGGATTGCAGCTGGAAGATTTCCTTGTAGCTAGAAACAATAGCACTATGTTTTGTTTTCAAACAGCATAAATCACTCCATTCTGCACAGTGAGCAAGTGTGCAGACGTGCTGGTAGGACCTGAATGGGTCCCAACTCAACTTGGTTACTGAGGAGGCCATAGGAAAGGAAGACTGTTACCATCTAATATGTATCATGGATTAGAACAAAGAGAGCAATTATAATAAAAATAATATTTACAGATACATTTGCAATTCTTAAACCACATTTACTTCACTATCTTCAAAGGTTACCGTATTTGATAACTCTTACAGGTACCTGGGGTAAAACTGTATATTTAAGAAAATGCCCACCAACAGATCAAGCTTCACAGTAGATATCCCATATCAGGGAAACCTTATCAGGCTCCACAAGTCATTTCATTACATCATATACCCTGCTCAGCCCAAAATGCAGTACCATTAAAAAATCACTGTAGAAATAAAGCCAGTGGGCTATGGCAGCTATTTCTATACACTTTGAAATGAGACTGTCTGAGTTTGAAAGAATGATTTCTGTTGGCAGCCATCCACTCGTTGGATATAACTGTATAGACATAGGGGTATCCCTGGAAAATATCAGCAGTTAGACCCAACAGTGAACAAAAGAAATTGTTCTACACCTGGCACATATGACACCATCACCTTCCCTCCCACACTTACTGGCATTCAAATCATGAAGTCTATTAAAACTGGAGGCTAACAGAAAGGAAGCTGAAAACAGCACTGGAAATACATCATCAGGAAAGAAATCTTTCAGAGAAGAACAGCTCAAGTCTGCAGAAATAACCAAACCACTGGAGAGACAGTTTGGACCAGACACAAAGGGTCACATTTTCAAAGCTTTTACATGGCTGAATTGGGCTTTTGTGCCCAAAGTAGAAGATGAAAGTAGAAATTGTGTCCACTAATCATTTTCAAAGTAGGAAAACCAATGTAAATTGGCAAAAATCACTTGGGCTGCCAAAGTCTGCCAGAGGCATATCAACAAATGTTTAAAGAAGGAATTAATGGTGGAAATTTCATGTGCCTAGAAAGTGATCTGAATTGATCCTTGGGAATGTGGAGAGAATCTAAAACAACAGCAGTCTGTACTGAGCTGGAAATTCTAGCAATATCTGCATTGTCCTTAGCACTGTCATGTTTTAAAGCACCTAGGTTAGCTCCAGTGAAGATTTCTGTGGAGTGCAATAACTGATAAGTGAGGCAATTGCAAGCATGAGGCAAGGAGCTTAGAGAGTCCAGACAGAAACAGAGGAAAGGGAGAAGGCAGGTAGGCTCTTCAGAGATGCCTAGGCTCCAGGGAAAGCATTACAACCTCTCTTTACTGGGTATGCTGTTCAAGAAGCATAACAACACAAAGACTGGACTTTGTTGTGTATAGGGTTGCCTATGATTACAGAGGAGTAAGTTCAAAGATCTGACAGGTCCTCTGTGTTCTTATATTAACAGTCTTATCAAAGTTTCTGCACTTTCTTGTTTTTATATAAGCACTTGAGGCATGCATTTTTGTGATCCACTGTTACAACGTGGGACATAAATAAGTTGGTTCGCAGTAGGGAATAGGTTCAAAGGCACAAGGGTCATTAGCACCTATGAGTCTCCAGAAATCAAGGAATGTCTTGGAATTATGTAACTTTGGAACCATAATATTCTATTTTAACTTGGCCAAACCACTTCCTGACTAGCACTGCCCACCTTGGGGACTTTGATGTCACCACGTTGACCTCTGGCACAAGCATTGCTCCAGTTTCCTATCACATCTAATTCTCTGTTTCTGGGCCAATTTTTGGACTCTGTGTTTATGCAAGCAGCAGTTGACAGGTGGCTTAGACTCAGCATTAAATTATTTTCTGGTCTTAGACTTAGATTAACAATAAGGATCTGAGATTGTGACCAAGTTTACCATACAATTTAAAATTGATCTCAGGCCATATTCACTTCCATTAATATTTCCAGTTTGGAGAGAGAAATGCTTACCTATTCTGGTAAATAACCCCTTTTAACACAGTCCAGGCCCTCTTGGCAGAGCTCACTGCCTGGCTGGCAAGCAGCCCCAGATTCACACTGAATTCCACAAAGGAGAAAATGCCAACTTTTCATCATCAGCAGGAAAGCTGCAGAGTATGAGCTTTCCACTTAAATTACCATCTTCTCCTAAATGCCAGCTCAACAGATTGCAAGAAAGAAGCACATACTTCATACTCTGCAAGAAAATTGTCTAGTATAAGCTTTCAAGCATGCTTGGGAGTCAACCAATCACAATGTTTTGTCAACTTCTGCTTCAGACTGAAATTCAAGCCAGAAGAATATTTACTAGAAGATGTTAAATTTAGTCACTTAAAAATGTTTTTGTACTTAGGGCCAAATTCAGCCTTGGCCACCACAGTCAATGAGAGCAGACATGCATCCTCTCTCTGCCTTTGTTGCAGGGTCCTGCTGGGCAGAGCACACTGTGGATTGTACTTCTGTGTTTCCTCTATGCAAAGAAGAGCATGACCCTGTCTGTGACTAATTATCACTTGTTATAGATCATAGCAAACTGCTGTACCATGTAGAGCTAAGAGACACTACCCAAACCTGTAGACAGAGCAGAGGACCATGATGTTAGACTGATTTCTATGTCCCATGGAAATATCCCACCTGGATGCTTGAGATGGGATAAAGGAAGAACTAAATTCTTAGTCTTTGACTCAAAAGAGTTTTCTGCTTGAACAAATGCTTCCTTACTCTGTCTGGCTGCAGAACCTCCAACTGAATGCAGTTATGTTGGAAATAAGCTGCAGGATTTAGGATACAGAACTCAAGGAAAGCTTATCCTTGAGGGCTTTTTAACTCCAAGTAGGGCCTCTTCAAAAGTCATGTGGAGGAAAGAAACCAGAACCTGCCCATACGTTCATAGAGCAGCCTTACTCACAACCACCTGGCACTAAAAGGCATAGCAGAGATCTTTATAGCACCAAAGCTTGGTCAAACAAAATAGTGTAGAATTTCCATTCTCCACAACAAAGATTTTTTGGAAAAATCTCAGTATTCAACCCAATTTTCACACAATTTTTCTTGGAATAACATACAAATCTTAACACTTAATGGTTTTCTTAATTGAAATTAAATGTATATCTATATATGCTTTAAAAAGAAGTATTTGAAACTATACAACAAATATGTGAAAAACTGTAGAATCATTTAAATGGTATTGCAATAAATGAGAGAATTGTTCTTTAAGCACAAGAGTATATCAACACCTCAGAAGTGCTTAGGTTTAAAAGTAATGTCTCTTCTAATTATCTGAATCCATCATTTGCTTTGTTTTGACAGATGCTCTTTTAATGGACAAGTTCTCAAATCATGTTGAGAAAATTCAGGGATATTTTAAAGCAACTGATGCTCATCCTTTTTACCTGCCAGGATTTCCATGTTTTCTTTTTGGATTTCAAGGGGATCCAGCTGCTTAATCTTTTCGCACCTCTTAAGAAGATTTCCTTCAAGGAGATAACCTACAGTACTCCTAATCAGCTGTGAAAATGGTCAAATGGATTTTTCTCAAAGTGACATGAAAATTTTATGCTTATATACAGAAGCATGGAGAAAGAAACCCTGAGATCTCAAAATCTTTTAATAAAAAATAATTTCATATGTAAACCTTCTAATTAAGAATTTTATCCTTGTAAAATTTATCTTTATCTTTACCTCTATAATTTCCTTTTTAGTTTTCTCATCATTTAATGAGGGATTCACACAATCAAACCAGATTGAGGCATTTCTGATACTACAAGGTGTCTTGCCTGATTTCCAGTTTCCGCTCAGAAAGGGTGTGTATCTTCTCTGTGTTAAATCTACCAATTCTGTGCTGATGTCTTGAACACCGTAAGGTATCTAAGAAGGCACTAGGCACCTCTGTTTAGGGAATTGGGTCTTAAAAAGAAGCAGTTAACAATATCAGTACCTCCAATCAGAGAAAGCCAACAATTATAAACCCATTTGTGTTTCTGTCAAAATTTGAAATTCTTGTTTAAAAGTACTTCTGCAAGTTCAGAAGTCTTGACCACACATAGCTGGGGCTGACAGCTCATTTAAATTCTGATCTCTTCCAAGAAAAAGAGACTTTTTTAATAGGTTTTTTTTTTTTTTTGTTAGTCTTCAAAATCAACAAATGTATGCAGGAATTTCCTGTGCCATGCTGAAATTATTTAAAGATTAACTTGACAGTGTATTATTTTCCTAGTGTCTCCATTTGCATTTGTTAAAAGTATGAAGTTATCTTGTTAAACAGATCACTGTGCTACAGGCCACGTGCAAATAAGAGCAAAACATATCTATTTTGGTTAGATAGTCAACCTGTTTTCCATCTTGGTGTTCAGAGACAAATTAAGAAAGCAATTTGCACTTTGAAGTTTGATGTTACCTCTCCACATCAGAGCAGCTCTCCATGAAAGCTGGAAGTTGTGGCTAGTTTTACAATTACTTGTTTTTAAAAATGTTATTTTGCTGATAACAGAACATATGAAGCAGTGAATTTCTGTATTGACAAGTCCTGGCCAAAAACAACAAAAGAAAAGAAAAAGTTAAAAAAAACCTCTGCAAAATGTTTATAAATTCTAATGTTCAGCACATGAATAAATACATTTGACAAACTGCAGAGTACCTTACACAGGCCTTTCCCAGCCTTTCTAATTTGAGTCCAATTACATGCGTAGTGTTTAAAAACTGTTCATATTGCCAATGTTACCATTATTTGTAAAAGTGAAGGGTAGATAATAAATTATAATTATCCTATTAATCACCTGTAAAGAATTCATTCAAGGAAGAATGCATCCTCAAATTACAATAATTGGTTGTTTGAAGAAAAACATTTTTTCTGTCCTTGGCAAGAACACACTTAGACTTTGCTATGCAAGTTCATTAATATTATGCTGAAATCAAGCAATGTATATGCTGTGGGCCATGTGGTATAGATTGCCCAAAATCTACAGATGTCAACAGACCTGCTGATTTCTGTTAATTAGGTATCAGGCTTCCTAATTAGTGTCTTCTCCTCAGCAACACCTTTACTTATTCTTTTGAACAACATCAATTTCCTATGGCAGTGTTAGTAACAAAATCCTCACTGCAGTATTTTTCTCTTCTTAGCAGTCACAGCATACTTTCTCTGAAATTTTGCTGCACCAGACCATTGAATGCATGTCCCTGAAGACAATGCTGTGAGAGTTCATGAGAATACTACTTATTGCATGAGATGTTTCAAATTATTAATGATCATGTTCTTTTACAAATGAATTAAAAATGGCCACATGGTTAAGTTTGTCTTCATTCTCAGTTACTGAATTTTTGTCTCTCCTGAAATTTGCTTTGCTGCAAACGGATAGACTCACAATTTATTTAACTTCCTGGTCACTAGTTAGTCTAAAATAAAATGGAAGAAAGTCTTTGTTCCAGTGCACTTATCACATTCCTTTTTCTCACAACCAGTATTTTAGCTTAGATAATTGTTAGTCAGTGACAGCAGAAATAGTAGTTGCGTATGATACAGTGCTAAAACAAAACAAGGCAATTTTCATAAATGGGCAGCACCACCAAATGGTCATAGAAGGACCCAGGCAGAGGGAGACACATCACATCATCAGCATTGTTCCATTTGCATTAGTCCCCTAAGGGTGCAAATTTCAGGGAATGGTTTTAGAAGGGTATGAAAAGCCACTGATGGATGCTGTGAGATATTACAGAGAACATCAGTGAGAGTGCCCTGGAATGGCAGCTGAACAGGAAGACAACACTGCATTCACTAAGATTGTCAAATGCCTCAAGCTAGGTTTTGCAATCCATATTTCAGTACCTAAATAAAAGGACCAACATTGAGCATCTTTTTCAATACTGCCCATCAACTCACAGGAAAAAAGTCCTTATGGGACTTGTCAAAGGTGATAGTCAATAAAATACAACAAAAGCTTTTTTTTTTTTTTTTTTTTTTTTGTGGACATGTTTGCTTTTCTATATTTCTGAGAATATTTTGAAAATGCTATCACTATTCCTTGCATGTATAATGACACAGAAAATCCTTCTGTTATCCATCAGAAGACACATTGCTTTGCATTATTCACATAGGTGTGAAGTCTTGAAGTGGAAGGGAACTGGCAGACTAGCTTGCAATTTGGCACTAATACATTTGATTGGAGTGATTATATAGCTATTACCACCTCCCCTGGGGGGCGGGGGAGGGGGGGGAGGAAGTAACCCACTGAACTTTATAAGAAGATCTTACATAATTCACAGTTTATGGTAAAGGCTTTTATCCTTTCATAAATTATTTGCGCTGCACCTTCAGCAGGCTTATTTTCCTTCTCATCATACTTACAAAAGAAAGATATTTTCTAGTGGAGAACAGAACAATTTTCACTAATGAGACTGCTTATCATGTGTTTGAATACATAAATAGCATGGACTCATATTTATTTAGTCTGACAGTGCACCTTCCAAAGCTTTTAAATAATATATACAGTGTGTGATAAATCTTGGACACTCCATTTAAATTACATACAGATCAACCTGAATCTTCATTTATAAATTTAAAAAAAATTATTTTTGAAGTCTTGGACACATTTATTAATGTTTCTAAAAATATATATATAATGTTTCAAAAAATATATATAATGTTTCAAAACCTTCAAAATATGTTCTTTCAAATGCCAGCTGAAGTGTCAAAATACTTCAAAAAACGTGCCTTTGCAATATCCAGTTCCTAAGATTACCAGATCCTTGCAAAAAGCCATTTTTTTTCTACAATAGTTGGCTGGAAGGTCCAAACCTGATAGATGATATGCACACCAATGACTACCAATGAAGTCAAGTCTAGTACTCAGAATATCAGCAAAAGCAATTCTGAGGTATTAAATCTTACACAGAACTAGGAATAATTTAGGTAAACACTAAACAATTTATATAATCATCTAATGTAGAGGTGTCTGTCCAAATCAGCTCATCTGACATCTGTTTATTTCTAAGACATGTTCAAATTGCATGGTTATTATACCAAATGAAAAAAAAGGACTGTTGCCATTTTTACTGAAAGAAACTCAAAGATAGGAATTTTGACGAACTTGGATCATTCTCTCCACCTACTATGATTTATGTTTTACCTCATTTCCTAAAAGGGCGTTTATACAGGCTTCAGATGCATCACAGATGGCAGTAAGGTCATGTCCTCCCTCCAGTGCCAGCACAACACGGCCATCCGCTAGCTTCAGCAATTGCTTGGTTAGGTGACCAAAACCTAGTATTCAAATACAGTATTACAAATAATTAAAGCAGAACAGATACTACTGGCATATTTCACATCTGCTGCAGGAGAATATAGAATACTCACAGATACTGCACAGGGAGCATGATATATATTTAGACAAGTATCCTGTTTCTGACCATGGCCCAGACCAGATGCTTTGGAGTTAGGTATATGGAATTTTGTATGAGGCAGATGTGAGATAATGTCCTTCACGCTGATCCCTAATAGCTGGAGATTAGTTGAAATATGAGATTGTCTCTCTTCTTACCATCATTAACCATTATCACCCTGGATTCTCTTCCTATTTGGACATCAACGTAACATATAGCCATGTTACTTAGAGAGATCTGACAATAACCTTGATCACTTATGGTATCAATATGGAAAATAATATTTGTAGTTAAACTATGATACAATAATTAAAAATAATTGTATTTTTCAAATCAGATGATCAAATTTTTATTTACAAATTCCTTCTTTCTTTGTATTTGGAGTTTGAGTAAAATACACAAATATGGACTGAAAAAATAGTGGAAACTATTTTTTAAGCTTACCTCTTAGTTCCATTTTCAAGTGTTTTTGGAAGCAGCACTAACAACTAGATCACTTATTTTGATTCAAGGTTTTGGTATGACATGAAACTGTCCAGAACTTCCCAGATACCTCTATCAGTATCGCTCACTAATCAACAGTATTCTCAGCCATTCTGCACCACAGCCAAAAATGATGGTACTTCATTTTATGTAGTGATCTATAACTACATGAACACTAGCACAAAGTTTTCATCTGTGATTCAAGTAAAATTAGTCTATTTCATTTTTAATGGGGAAAAAAATTGCGTGAAAAAATGATGATTTGGAGAGAAGTTTTGTGGTAGTTTCCTAGGACAGCTACTGCCTGATTAATCTTCTTTAGTGAGTGAGTAATGGTAAGCAAAGCTTTGAAACTATTGAAGTTAAATACTCAACACCATTTGTTCTTAAGTCTTCCACTTGGTCTCTTCTAGTTGTTCTACTGATGGTCATCACTAATCATTCCAGTGCATTTCATAGCCTTAAATAAAGCATTTAAAAGATACCTGATAAAGCCTGGGGCTCATTAAGGACAGGAAAATCAACATCTTTTTACTATATTCCAGTGAAGACGGTCATAAAAAAATAAAACTGTAACTATTACAAGCATATTTTCTAGAGAAATTTTCCAAGACACAGACTTAATGATTGATCTGGAAAACAAGCAATCTCACACTTCTGTTTATTTCTTAGGACTTTGTTAAGCACACGCCCAACTGTTTTTAGAATAAGGACTTTAATGATACCAGATTCGGTTTAGCTGTGCAGACAAAAAAGAAACCCTAAAACCCAAACCCCTCTACTTGCCGCTCAATCTACAGATGATCACAGAACATTTGAGGTGAAATATTGTTTCCTTAAACCACTCCACAATCTTCTGTATCCTCTAAGAACTGCAGGTTTGATTCTAACGAAGTCACTACACTGTGGTTCAAATTACATTTAAGGTTCAAAACCAAATAAAACCTTAAACTCTCATTTAAACTCAACCTTTCCTCATGAGAAAAAAACACAACCCACCCAATCCCCTCTACAAAAGACCAAATTTAGACAGGATAATAAAAGTAAAGGAAGGAGTGGAATGAGGATAACCTTTGATCGTTAGCCAATTTCTACTTTCTTTTACCTACAGGATTTATTTCTGTCTGCATGTTACACACGTGATCTTCAGATTCATAAGAAGAGAGTGCCAACAGCGCAGAGTGAGTTGTACATACCACATTTAAAGGAAATGAAGAAGAATGAGCAGGCGCAGACTCCCCACATCTACAACTCAACCTTTGGGTCTGTGAGAAATCCAACAGCCCTTTTAAGACAATATTATCCTTCATGCTATACAGCTTCTGTGAAGAAGGGAAAACTCTACCATGTTTCCCCTGCACATTTTGAAAATTTTGTATGACCACAACTATTGCTACTGTCACATTGTAATTTTCTGAGTTATGTGTGGCTATAAAAGTAAAGACCCTCACAATGCTTTTTTCTTCTGTTAAGCCACCATACACAATATAACTTGTAGACATTGTAACAAAGTTAGTTTGTCTACTTGGTTTCCTAATGATTTTCCTATTAATGTTATAATAATCAACTCCATCTGAGTCTGGATGCAATGGGCTATACAGAAGGCATCTTTCCTAGTAGAGATCACAGTAACAAGATAAAGTGTTGCCAAATCAAATCAACATGATGGAACCTTTTCTTGAGTGTAATTATCCTGAAAAAGTAAAGGTGACTTGCTAGAATGGGAGGAAATAACTTTAGCAAACAGTACCAACATTGCCAGTGACCAAATGAGTTATGGAAAATCTTAACAAAAACTTGGATCCTGTGTCACTGCAGCAACCTAGGAAAGATATTAGCTTCCTCAAGCAAATCCCCTGGAGTGCAGAAGTAACAAAATGGAAAGAAAGGAATCCCAGTCAAGTAATGGTTTTAAGATGGGCTGTAGTTCATGCCAAATTATTAAGAAAAACAAGAAGAAAATAGTAACAAGCATCATGAAAAGATCAAGCACATATGTGATGCCCAACTGACCAACTCTAAGGTGAGAAAGGAGTCAGACAAGCATTTTGAAACCTGGATATTCCAACTCACACGAATTTCTAGAATCAGCCCTTATACTGTACCTGCTGAAAAAGGTGCCAGCTGTGATGCTGGCTTTAAAAGATGTTTTGAGTTTGGATTTGCCATATTCTAAAACTGTATGTTTTCATGGTGGTGCATAATAGTTATAGATTAGTGGCATTTTACAGAAACAGAAAAAATTCAGTTATCAGATGGAAAGTCATGTTAAGACATCAGTGCTTGATATTAATTCCAGCCTTAAATGGGCATTGCTTCTTTGAGGCTGCAGGTGTTTTTGGGCCATTTAGAGTCTGAGTGCGTGACTCAATGACAGGCATCTATTAATCAGGGTTTTATCCACAAATTTATCCACAATTTATCCACAGATACTGGTAGTACCCACAATTATTTGTGTCCATAAACGTGAGTAAAAATGTCGCATATTAATAATACAAAAAAGAAAAAGTATTTAGAAATCCAACCATTTCATTCAATAAATGAGAAAAGATTACACATACGGGGATATTTCTCAAATCTTCTTGTAAATGTGCTCAGTGAATTTGTACTTTAGGGAAGTAGTAGAATTTTTTAAAATTAGGCTCATGCAGTGTGCTAGGAAATTGTGAGCATGGGTTTGTGTCAACTATTATTTTCATAATTTCTGAAATTTTCATGTTAAAAGTACCTGTTTCCTTCACAGATCCAATATTTAGGCATCCAGGGTAGAATCTGCAAAAGCACTTAATATTTGTTTTGCTATGATCCTATTAAAGACAATGATAGACCTATTTACACAAGAAACAATGTTGAAACACTAATAAGTAGTTCTGAAAATACTATTTATCAATGTCAAAAGACCCTGTGGGTGCAAAATTATACATCTAACCTAAAAAGACTAAATTAAAACTGAAAAAATTATAAGCCATGTTATCTATTGGAGAAAGATGCTGTATATGAGCTCTATTTGCTAACATTTGAAACAAAAATATAAACTTTTAAACAAAAACATAACATACTTTTTAATTATACCCTTTTCCCTCTTCTACTGCTATTAGGGGAGGAGATACAATATTCAGCCTTATGTAACAAAATATCCTATTGTGAGAAGGCAGAAAGAAAGAAAATTAATACTGTATTATACTAATGAGCAAGCTGCCAGGCTGTTATTGAAGGACACAGTGTGCTGATCATGTGAATTACCACCTAAGCAAGTAATTCCGCTTTTAGTGGGGTAAGAGCTGTTAGTAAAAGCTGTTTTATTTAGGTATTCTTTTCTTTTCTTTTTGTAACAGCCCAGCTCCCTGTACACTCCTTCTAGTTCTGCCAAACGGCAAGAAATGACATAGGTGAGCTTTCTGCCTCATTTGACGGAAGTCACTGGAGCAACTACACTCTACCTGGATTAAGCGAAAACCAAGAAAACATGTTAAACCATATTAAAAGATAATACAGAGTTATTTTAGTTTTCTACTTTTGTTTTTGAAGTATCCTTACTCTGACAACCTTAAATAGAATGAGAGAAACAGAAAGCAGGTAAACCACTTCTGAACTAGGCCAGTTCTCCTCCAATGGATTCCTCATACAACTGTGTTGTATATTATAGCTAAACAGAGTAAACCTAACAAGATAGAGTTTGTATGTACAGGGTCCTATTTTGAGAAACATTTGAGAATGAAGAAAACTTGTGAATGTTATTCTTTGTGTATCTTTTCATCAGCAGGCAGGGCAAGGAACCATATGGATGGGGTACACTCCCAGACAGAACCTTGTTTGCATATACAGTCATATACGCAACAGAATTTGCTCACCAGCAAATGTGCAAACACCCAGTTAGTGAGGACTAAACCTGTCTCAGCAGAAGACAGACTCCTTCCTTCTCCTTCACAGTGCATAAGGAGAGCAGATGTCTCCTGCACAGCCATTTTTTGGGTAACAGGCTTAATAGAGCTGTGGTGCCGGCTGTTGCTCAGGGAGGGAGGCAGCTGGTGGAGGAACGAGGACACATCAACAGCCGAAAGGCTGGCAAAGCTATGGAGTGCTGGAGAAAGTCTCCACTTTCTCAGCCTGAGCAGCAGGGCCCCAACAGCTCTCTCAACTTCAGCATCTTAAAAGCTACAATCTGACCCTAAATTACAGGCAGAGTTCTGGTGAGCTCCTCTGGCTACTCAGAGCAGCCTGAAGAGGAATACATACAAAACACAAAACTACAGTCTCTGTCCTGGACCTCCAAGCATGTATTTAACTATTATTTACTATTTAATCATTCCATTACTCTCTAATTTACTTGAGAATGTGTTTTCGTCTCATTAAAACTGTTGTGCTGATCGCTGCCAAAAGTTCTGCCCACCAGTGTTTTGTGCTCCCTCCCTGTGGTTGCTTCGTGACTATTTGATTAATTTTCATTGATATTACTCCAACAATAGCATCTAAAATTAACTGGGTCAGTTTTTACATAACTTCCTGAATCACCAGGCTACGTGTCCCAAATAAATAAGTCCATACAGGAGTCAAATGATAATTTACCCTTCCAACACTGGCAGGAGCTTGAACATTTTGCAAAGCTTGTCTTCTATGATAAGTGAATGTGTTTTCTTCTCAGGTCTTAATTCAGGACCTTTTATTCAATCAAAACTTCATTTGGATTAAGTCAGAGGTTTGACTCGGTTGGGAGGATGTGTCTGTGAGTGAGGGGGAAAGGGAGATTTTAATGCCAAATACATTCTTACAGAAAACTTTTTCCAAATGGTTGAAATTATGAATGTTAGTGTTGAGGTACCTGAATGTAAATGGTAGAGATCTGGCCTCCAGACATTAGCTGCTGATTTCTTGCTTTTAATACCAGAGAATGAAGCTCAGTAACACTTCAAATTACATGTCTCAAGCAGGCATTTAATTTAGATTAAATTAGACAGTAATTGTACGTTAAATAAATACCAATGGTCTCAGGAACACATTTTTTATGGATTAACAACTTATGTAATAGATGTTTTTATTTCATGCCTGTTAGTTCTACAGTAATATGTTTTTCATAATTAAGTGCTCTTTAGCAGCTACATTAAACATAACTTATTAAAGTATGTATTTAAGGATATATGGGCCACCTCTTCAAAAGCCAAATAATGCAAACCTATCTCCCTACAGGAAAAGGCCACCTTAGCAATGCTCAGTAGTATGATATGGGCATCTTCAATTCTCTGAAGATATATATAGCCAAGCAGGTCATTTAGTCCACACATCTGCTTAGTCCTCCTGAAAGGAGGAACTTGTACACCTCCACCACACAATGGCAGCACTGACCACCTGAAAAATGCTCCTCACAGAAAACACACGGAGAAAGAAAACTTCCCCCAAACTTTTCACCCAACTAATTCATACTGAAAAAAAAAACGGAAGGGAATTCTTTTGTACCCTATATGATCAAGCAGTGGGGATCCTGCATCTTCCAGGAAAGGTCATAGTGACATACAAAATGATGATGATGTTTTTAGAGCTGTTACAGTGCTGGATTCAGAGGGAAAATATTCAACCACAGATTTCAGCTGCCAGAGTCAAGGCAGGAACCTTTAGATATTCCCAAAAGTGGCTGGATGTTTTCAGCCCTATTCTTACTAGCTATGTGCTCTATGCCTTCCTTTTTTCTAGGTTTCCTCACATTTTCTTCATCTCTACTTCATTTCACACCTGGCCCAAGTGATAATTTCTCCACTGTCCTGCCATTATGCCCCTTTTTTATTTTGCTTCCTATTTAGTAATTCCTCTACTAAAAAGCTGGCCAGGAAGCAAGATTATCCATCCCACAGAGTTCTTAAATGTTTTTTTTTCAGGAACATTTAGTTGTTCTGCATCAGAAAGCAGAAGCCAAGAGAGGAAATGTAGAACTGCAAACTGCAAGGTGGCATTTCAGAATCTTGGATTCAGAACCATCTGGAAAAGGCTGTTGCTCTATCTGGGTGGTGAGGGGATTCTGCTGGGGGTTTGAGGAGGTTTAATTTTCTTTTCTTTCTTCTTCTTTTTTTTTTTTTTTTTTCTCCCCCTGGAGATTAAAAATCCTCTGAGGGGATTCCGTGGGGATAGAGTATCAGACTGATAATTATCTACTGAACATGTCACACATATTGTGAAATCTGCCAATCTGATAGTGCAAGTAGTAGTACTGTTATCATGATAACTTCTCCCAAATCTGATCAAGTTGCCTTCTTTAAACTCATACACAATATATGTATCTGGTGTTACAAGTTACAGATGATTATATCTCCAAGTCTGAGTCTAGACACAGTAACGGGTTGGCTAGAAAACAAGACATCAGATAAAAAAAAATAATTCCAAGTATGAAGAATTTGTTTCTAATCCACGCTGGAATGAAAATCAGATACTACTATTGACTATCCAAATAAATCAGTAAGCTTGATTAAGTTTGGAGAAGTTTATTATAATGCTACTGCCTATAAAATCAACTTGACACATTTTTAAAATATGTGGGGCAAAGTTTCTGCTGTTATAAATGAGTATAGCTGAAATGTGGGCACTGAGTTATGACTAAAAACAATCTGATGGGAAGATCTAGCCTTCTTTTTTTTTTTAACTGATGAAAAGCCAAGTCAGTTAATTTTGAATTGACCCAAGAGACTAACACAAAGGATCTGATTTAAAGTCCATCACTCAGAAGCTGAGAACTGACTGCCATTTTCTGAAGATGGTCTACAAAATTCTGCCAAGAAAAGCAGCATGGACTAAACGATCTTTCCAACATATACAGTTTCTCAGAGTCTCCAAATTAAGGCTCTCACTTTATTTGCAGTCATTTATTGACCCTGCCACATCAACATATCACATTAAATTAAGGGCTAGTTC
The DNA here is from genome assembly GCA_024336885.1 of Actenoides hombroni. Lineage (NCBI taxonomy): Eukaryota > Metazoa > Chordata > Aves > Coraciiformes > Alcedinidae > Actenoides > Actenoides hombroni. The sequence goes on along the minus strand of WUAM01000179.1, from coordinate 11,576,210 downwards.
CTTAGCCAGTATTAATCAGCATACACCATTATCTAAAGACCTGGCCTCCAGATGTGGATCATTCATCATTCCAAGATTAGAGTCATAGTTACAATAAGCATATCAGGGATGGGCTCTTGTAGGTGGATAAACTTGAGGTAAATAGTCTATTTCCTGACCAATTTGGCATCAAGTCTCCTGGTGAACTCACTATTAGTATCAGAGGTCTAGTGCCCCTCAGGATTTGAATCACGTTGTTTAATAAATATAATTTTATAATATCAAGAGGGAATAAGGCAGTGCATTTCTAAGGGATTACTGTACATCCCAAGTAGTTACTCACTCTCCCTCTGGCCTTGGGCCCATTAACCCCACCTGACATATGCTATAATCACCCAGAAATGCACTGCCTGTCACCACTTATTGAAAAAGGTAATGTGTAAAAATCACTAAAGGAAATGGTATTGAAACTAGGTTTGGTGTCTGACTCCTTACAGTCTTTTGATTAATTGCAATTTCCAATCAAAATACCTTCAGCTACTTTGTAATATGCTGCTCTATTACAAAAATGCTAAGAATTAAGGATGTGATTTCGACCCATACAACAGTCCCTTTGTCCATTTTCCTACTAATGAAAGGACACACAGATGCCTTGAAATGGCAAGTAAAACCCTCAGAGTAAAAGAAAGCGTAGCTACCATGTGAATGACACAGGTGGCTCTATTCGGCCTTCTTCCACAATAGGCATATCATGTCAGAACTTTGTCAGTCATGTTATTACACAGCAGAGTTTGCAAGAGCCTTAATCTGCAGGGAAGCACAAGAAAAGGTGATGTGGAATTGCATGGGCCTCAGGTGAAAGCAGGACTGACATCATTGTGTTCTGATTCACAGGAGGTGGGAAAATGTAAAAAATATTTTTATTTGCTTTATTATTTTATTTTCCCAGGATGAAATATATGACTCATCCTCATTACAGATATGTAAAAATATTGAAGAATGAAAGTAAAGATGTTCCATTTTTATTTTACTTTGTAGACATTAAGGCCAGGTTCAGCTGCTGGGTGAATGAGAGGGCTTCATGTACAATACAACTTGTGATCTGGAACAAGTTATTTGGAATTGGAGTGGTGTCTTTGTTTCCCGAGAAATCTTCCCCTCAGAAACACATATAAGAATAAAACCTTTTCTTAGAATATCAAATATCTCATCCCTGTCTTTCCAGTCTTCTGACATACAGCTCTTAGAAAAAGCCCCTCTGTGAGCTTCTGCAACCAAGTGGGGACCCCTTAATATCTGCTTGAGAACTAGTGCTACAGAAACTCTCATGGAATTCTTCACCCAGTGGTTTTCTACGTTTTCTTAGAGAAACTTAAAACAATGATCATAACAAGGCCTGGGTGGAAAATGCCCTCAGGTGACTGAGCAGTCATGGCGTACTACTTTCGGGATTATCTCAGAGTGAGGAGCAGAGTTGCTCAGGAAAGACCTGAATCTTCAGGACCCATAAGTAAGCAAATGACTACTGCCTCTGCTGTTACCATAGCATGACAGCAGTATTAAGGGAAGCTGGTAGACCTAAAATAACTGGTAATCTTCATCAAACAATAGAAACATCAAGAGAAACAATAACGCTTCTGTGCTATACTCTGACCTAAATCTAGCTAACTAGTGTCAAGGTAATTTGAGGACTCCAGATGTTGTTGCAGCTGCATTACCACGGTCATCTTAGTCATTCTCCTTAAAAGTGGGAAGTTCACAACAGGGCAAAAATCATTCATTCAGTGTTAAGATACTGTTTCTCGAGCAACATCAGTAATTTCTTCTTCAAGGGAAAACAGTGCATTGGCATTTCTAAATGGAGACACAGAAAATCTACTACAAGAATAGCTACTGTTTCTCCCTCCAGAGTTTTAACAGCTAGAAGTAAAATAACGTGCTGTCAGAGCTCAAAGCTCCCTAGTGGCTCCAGAAACAGCAAACAACACATACCAAACTGCAAAATCAGGATTGTATTTATTCTTCCTTCTGACGAAGCTGAAGAGCCACAGCAGCTGAAAGCTTGGGCAAAAATTATCCAAACTTCGTAGCAAAGCCACTTAGAAACCCTTGACAACAAAGGTGCTTGACTGTCTCATTACAGATAAAGAAGATTAACAAGGAAAAATATCAAATTCAGAACAGCTCCACTCATCAGAGAAGCAGTGGTCACTCCAGCAGAGAAAAGTGCACTTTTTAGTCGTTCCCAGTTTCAGTCAAAGTGCTGATTTCAAACAGTCATGGACGAAAATTCTAGCATCTTCCCACTGTTTTTACCAGAATTTTACAGCTGGACAAGATGTTGAAGGGAATTACTTAATTAATATTAATTACACATGAGAAAGAAAGACAAAAGAAAACAAAAAATGAGACATCAGAGAATTGGGAAAAGCATAAAAGTATATGTTTTGTTATCAAAAGAAACTGTTACTAAATAAGATGACAAATAAATATATTTGTGGCTAAAAGACAATAAAGGCATGTAAGCAAAATTACTGGATGACTGAGTGGATGGGCAAACCGAAGAATGAATATTAAGATAAAGGTAACATTGTCAAGGAATTATATTTTCTTACAATCATCAGAAATGTTCAGAAAGTAAAGAGAACAGAAAAGGCATATGATCTTACTTCTGCAAAGGGATGCAGAGCATTTCTGAATCCTTTACCAGGGATATACTTTTGTACCCTTTATATATAGAGAAAAGTGAATCAGTCCCAGAGCTATACTGACATTAAAATGATTCAGATTATGTCTGCAGAGAACTATGGAGTCCTCAGTGACTGGTTACTAACTCAAACAAGGTCTGAACATAGGCAGCTGGCAGCAAACTGAAAATACAGTATGCTTCAGGTGACATGTTTGTATGTGTAGGCAAAAACATTAGTGATAGCACTCAAAGCAAATAAGGTATTTAAATAAGCAGGTACTTGACAGTAAGTTGATCTCCTTGGGAGCAATCACATCATTTGCCATTTATTCAGACGCTACTGTCACAGAGACAAAATCTGAAGTAATCCCATGGCTGTAATCAACATTTGGCCAAGTAAGCGCAAACATTTATCTTCTTTTAACCATAGTAAAATAAGTCTAGAAATCCACATTAAAGTTCACATGCATGTTTGGAGATCCACAAATTATCAGCTAGATCAGAGACTTTACAGTGAATGAACAACAATTTCCTGAACTCATCTGGACTCAAGCAGCCAATAGCAGTTGGTGCTTCCAATCTTTCAGCTCCTTATATATCTTACCAGGCTATGCCCTATTCTAATCAGTAATCACAAATAAACTCAAACTGCCTTTCTTTAGTGGCAGTGGAAAAGACGGTTTCTGTCTCCCTCCCAGGTGATGTGTGACTCCATCTCAAACTGATGAGCCGTGGTAAACACCTAGCCAAACCTGGAACAGCTCAAAGACAGTCTGGAAGTCTTTTTAACAAAGATAACAAGCAAAAAGCTTTCATTTTCTTTTCCTCATACCCACTATGAACTCACACAGTAAATCTATGTATTTATCATAACACTTGCAAGAAGTGAATGCTCAGATCTGAGTAGAAAACAAGTCTGAAGACACATGCTTGCAAGTACACAAAGAAAAAAAATATTTCCAAACTTAAGATGATTTTTGGTGGTGTGGCTATTAATAAAACACAGCTTTTTAGTGATAAAATCTATATAAATCAGAGTAAGGCCTGGATGTTGCCTATTCAAGAGGTGTGAAATCCAACATGTGCAGCCAACAGGGCTAGTATGTGTGAGTGAGCAGGTGTGTGGTTGCAGGCAGAATGGGTTGTAAAAAAACAGGTTTTTTTTTTAATCTTATACTGTTACAGATGCCCAAGAAACAGGCAGAAATAGTCCTTGTGACCCCTTCAGACTAGGATGTTTTTACTTGTACATGCTGTACTGTGCCTTCCTGCATCCTCACTGTGTCTGGAAATGCTCAAGAGCAATTTGTTTCAACATAACTATTATCTGTTCTAGAGGACTACTATATAGTGCATGCAGTTTAATATTTGAATCAGAGCTTTATGTTAATTCCAGGCTGTGGCTTTCCATGGCCAGTTGCAATGTATAAGTGACCTGCTGGTTGATGTTACGAATGGGACAATCAGTAAAAAAAAAACATTACTATTTTATCTGAAATTAAGATTTAAGAAATAAGAAATCTAGGGCTCCACAGTGCCATTTTTGTATCAACAACATGTAACAACAGAGTTCATAGTGTTTCAGCTTGCTTTTCATTATAGAAAAGAGGATAACAGAAAAAAATTATATACAGAATACAGGTAAAGGAACGTTTATTACCTCTATTTTTTAGATTTAGGTAGACACTTTGAAGTTAGTGTTTTTGGAGGTTTATAGTCACAATCTGAACCTGTCCCTCTCTGTACTGAGAAAAGCAAAGGTCCAAAATAGTAGAAGTTCATTTAATTAACAATTCCATCTTAAAGCATATGCAAAAAGGTGTCCATTGTGCAAGCAATCATAAATCTCACTTGGCCTTACTTCAGAGCAATTGACCTTACAACCCAAATAATGTTCCTCTGTGCACAATTTTTTTTTATGCAATTTCTAGGTTTACTATTTCAGACAAAGAGTGTGTAAACAATTTCAGCTACGCCTGAAGTGAGCAGCTCATTCATCCCACAGCTGGATGCAAGTTTGCACCAAACTGGAAAACTTTTTCTGGAAAGGGTCTTTGTTGATGCTACTTTCAGTGGATCCAGATTCAAATTTTTCATTTATTTTCACATGCTGCTGCTATCTTAATTAGGAATGAAATAAGAAGAGAAATGACACATTTTAGCAGTTGATTGGACAGTAAAGAATATAATAGGTAAAGGTAATGAGACTTTGACAACCCAAGAGTATATCCTTGTCAGTTACCAAAGGACAGCTACAAATAAAAATTTCTGAGAATTTCTCTGCCAAAGAGAAAACATAGGCAACATAAATGTAACTTCTACTTGCTCCTGCTCTAACCATCCAGTATCTTAAAGCCTCGATATTTCTTTTTTCAGGCCACATTTGAAAAAGTTTGATATGCAAAGCACACACATCACTTCTATATATGTGTTCTAGGTGACATCTCTATGGAAACAGTGACAAACCCTTCCCTTGATTATACATTGTAAAGCCTTTATTAGAAAACCTACTAAAAGTTAACATGCGTCATCTGTATCAGTAGTGCACATTAAAAATCTCACAATAATGGGCTCCAAGATGAATCTTGGCAAACTCTGAAGTCCATATGTGGGAGAGGCAACCTTAACACTGAGTAAATATCCAAAAATCTGTAATTAACTCTGAGAGATTCTTCAAGTCTCTCTTAGGCTGATAGGATTTTTTTGTTAGCAACTTCTGGGAGAGATCTGGTACTCTTGAGTCAACCTCTGGAGGCACCTCTGGCCGTCTAAGGGATCTGGGCTTTCAGTTGGTTGGGTGGCTAAATTTGGTGCAGACCAGAATATCTCAAACTCATGAGGTTATCCCTATCCTTAGATTACATGTAAGTATGGAAAACCTTTTATGCATTATTAGAACTGAAGTATTAATTACAAATAAATAATTCAGATAGTGCAGCTTTGCTTCATGTTCAAAATACTATTTGTAAATGTATGTTAGTATTTGCCAAGTGTTATGTTCATAAAGTTGCTTGCAAAAATATCTGCTAGCATTTGCCAAATGTTATGTTCAGCTTAGAATCTTCTTGCATGCTGTGTACTTTGACTTCCTGGCCTTAATGATCCATTTTTTATTGGATCTTATAAAATTACATCCTGTAGCATCTGCTCTCTTAATGTATAATGGAAATTTTATATATATATATAAAAGAATTAATTAAGATAAAGTGCTAACTAGTAACTAACCTGTTGTCTTGATCACACAAATATCTAGGAACCCTTGCAAAGAAATATCACTCCTCAGACTTAAACAAGAACATAAATTAGAGCCTGTGACTATTTTTTAATAGGAAATGAAAAAGAAACACAAGCAGGGATGGAATGAATGAGTTTTAAAAGTCAAAGAAATGTTTACTAAAAAGAAAAGCATTTGCATTCCTATTTGCCTGAGCCACTTGCCTCTTTTGCAACCTGATAAAACAAATGAGTCAATACAAATCAAGACAACTTACTAGAAGAACAGCAAATGGCCATTGTAAAAGTAAAGGTCAGAGGAAAAGGGATGCCACAAAGGCTCCTGTCCCACAATTTAATTTTTTTTTTTTTAAGTAGATTTAACTGGTGTACTGTGGCCAGACACCTCTAGAGTCACTCATGCCAGTTCATTTATGGACAGAAAACAGCAAGATCACGTTCAAAGACAGTAAAGTAAAATGGAATAATAACTTGAACTGTTACAAAGTTCATATTTTGAAAAGAAAATAGAAAAACTTGCACAAACATTTTTTCACAAGTATCTGTCCATTCTTCAACCATTTTAATGTGATAAACCAGAAATGTTATTATGTCATTCATAGACACACTGCGTTGTTTTCATCGATTTACCCTGACTGTCAAAGAGCCTTCCAGAAAACCTAGAATTTATGCAGACCATATCCACTATCAGACAAATCACTGCAAAGTTTCATTTTCCCCCTTGTCTGTGTGACAAAGCTGCAAGACAGCTAAATACAGGTGTTCAGACATATTCAGCAGCACTCTTTTTTCTTTCTCTCTTTTTAATATAATATTTTGTCATTTACTCTGGTGAAAACATTATGATTGGTAAAGTAAGATCAAGCAATAATTCCAATTTTTTAAAGCCTTTAAAGCAATTTTTTGAGAAATATGGGAGTTTAGACAGCACATTTATTTAGTTTTAATTTTTGTGCTGTCATATATCAGCACTGAAGTCCTGATTTAGAACACATGCAGCTTGCCTTTGAAGTTTTGGCTGGTTTTTAACAATGGCAAAAAAAGATATAAAGAAATCAAACAGCACCAAAAAATCATAAAACAGGGCTTTTGTGCTCTTGATTTATATATTGTTTTTTATTTTTGTTTAAAGAAAAAGCTTTATTCTCAGTAATCTTTCATTGGAAGCTTTGCTCTGACATACCTTTATTCATCTAAGCATTTTCTTCTCTGTTGACCTCTCTTTTCTCCTTCCTATCCCCCCCAAGTCTCTGAACAGTGCTTTCCAATGTCCTTCCCATTCAGCAGCAAAATGAGTTTATGGGAATTCTTCTGAAAATTGAGAGTAGAAAAGGAGCAATGATATGCTAAACTGATATTTTGGATTAAAGCAATAAATATTTCAAGTAAACATGACCTTCACATGAAATGTCTTTTTTCTACTAGTGCTTGCTTGACTCCCCTTCTGGGTTGTGCATGAGCTGTGGTATACATGGTCCTTTTGGGGAAGTTGCTCAACACTGGCATTTTCCAAGGAAGCGCATGAAAGCTGATAGTTGCTGTTGTTCATTTTTGTCCAATGTGTTGTAATGAATACAAGCCAAAGCCATATTTATTTGTTCTGTGGCTAGCTTTTTTTCTTGTTATTCTCCCTCCCTTTGAGCTTACGGACTAAATTGTTGAAGCAACAACAAAAACACCACAACTGGCTTTATGTTTTTCTCCTCCTTAGGGTCTTCCATAGCCTGGAAAATTCTAGTGCATACTAGCGTTACCTAAAGATACCAACACCATGTGCTGCTATGATAGCTTTTAATTGCAGTTTACCTTCAAAACATATTGAAAATAATTTCTAGACAGACTAAGTCCTGAAAGTGTCCAGATGTTTGAAGCAGACCATTAAAAACCCCCATAATTCTTAATTGTCTGCCCAAATATATATGTATACAGTACTGGTGTGTATGTGTAGAAGGATATGTGCAGGGCATTTATGATAGCTGAGGGAGTTTGAGAAGCAGGGTCTGACAAGACTTTGTCTGAGGCATTGTAGGAAGGTTAACAGTCACGTATTGGGAGTTTACTGGGGACATCCTCACTCACTGTATTTCTTCTCTTACCTTCATCATCTCATACCCATATGCTTCATCTCTGCACCCCTTCTAGAATACTGCTTGCTTTTAATAATGACAGCTGCATCTTGAGGGTAAAGTTATTTTTGTATTCCAGCTCATCCATGGTTTAGTGCAAAATAACAGATCCAACAGAACCTCCTACCACCAATACTGACACTTGGAATTACGTCAAAATAGTTTTTCCCAGTGAAGTGTGGTGTAAGCTTATTGCAAAGACACCTTTCGAGTTCTTCAATATCTCTCTTAAAATCCATATGAAGAACTTGTGCAAAATTTTGACTGAACATGGAAGGTTCTGCGGTTTATTTTATTTTAATGGAATTGAACTATTCATTTTATGAACGCAGTCTGTGTAAACAGAAAACTTGCTTATTAGTCCATTTAATTTTGTATTTAATTCAGGACCTTTCTACATCTTGAAGCAAATACTGCTGGATGGGAAAAATAACTTTGATTTTAACATTCATCAGGATTCTCCTCCCTTGCCTTTAACCAAGGAAAAGTTAGGTGTCTTGACTCTGCTACTCCTCCAGGCTAGTTACTACTCAGAGGGGAGAGAGGAATATTTTCAGGAAGTTGTTGCACTAATTTTCAGAAAGGACGAAGGTCTCCTTGGAATTAAACATCTTTGTATGTTGGTTGTTGTGGACAAATCTGAACTTATTAAGATATATTATGTTCGGAAAGCCCAACTTAGAGTAGGGAAACTCATATATGGTGTTATAAGACTATATATAACACGGCAATCTGCTTTCATCTACCAAGGTCATGCTTTTACATTGTGAATACAGGTTAATGTGGTAAACATGAAATTAGAGATAAATGTGTTTATATGAAATAGTCTGTGCCTCTGTTAGTACCTTAATAAAAATTACTCTTGCTAGAGATTATGTAGGTTACAGAGCCCTGCTTTCAAACACTTTTTTTAATCTAAGCAAGTTAGAGTATTAATATCATCATACAATATTAGTATATTAATTATATAGTTATGATGAAATATTTTAAAAGTATTTTCTATATAATGATACTTTCTAATATATTCATAATAATAATTCAAATCTCAAGGTAGCAGGGGTATTTTTATACAGAAATCATGGAAATCATGTAGAAATTATGGTTGTTTTACTTGTAACATAGAAGTCGTATTAGCATGTCATACTAATCTTTTTAGCTTCAAAGCCCATTAATCTATGAACACTTTTGTTGAATATTTCCATATTCATTACTTTGAATATAATTCTATGCAGACAAAGAATTTGTATGCCAAATTTGTTCCATTACTTTCAGTAATAATTTCTCACACTACACATCATCTTTTGACTCAAAATATTTGTTATCCTATCAACTCACTTTACACTTTCCTTTCTTTGGCTAAGACACACATCATCAGCTCTTCCAAGCTCTGCTCAATTCTTAGCTCAATCTCCCTTCACACATCTTTATTCCACTCATCTAGTACCTTGGCACTTGTCTGCTAATAACATGGTAAAAACTTGATAAGTGGTATGCATTTGCCAGGATGGCTTTTAGATATTCCAGGAAAAAAAAAAAAAAAATGGCCATTTGTCCAGGTGTTTTAGAAGTGAAGGCACCTGGTCAAAAGAATGGCACCAGCTCAGATGTCTGACGTCCAGCCTCTCCATCCTCACACCTGGGATTTCCCAGGCTGAAACACAGGAAAACGTCCTCCTTCATCATGAATTAATTCTCTGCTCTCAAGCCATTTCTTTCAGATTAACAGTTGACATCTCTAAAAAGTGCCACCATAAATATCTGTATTGCTTCAAAAAGAAGACATTTGAAAGAGAGGAATGATTGCTTACTTTAGAGAGATAAATTGAAGCAAATGAAAATCGAATCTCTACGGACATGCTCCAAGACTGAAATCTGCACAGATAAATCTCCCTAAGGTAGTAAGTGGTACAAGTCATTGATTAGAAACTGTTACAGAAGGTACAGTTCAGTAACATAGTGATATAATTAAAATAAAATAGACTGGAGAATATTCCTCTAGTAGTGAGAGGTCTTTTCTCTGACTGTATGCTTATTTTTGATGCTCTTTTGAAGCAAAGTCTACTAATTGTGCATTAGTTTTCTTAGAAGGAAACATTCAGAAGCCAATATATTTCCCAGATTCACTGTCTTTCACTAGAGTTTAATAAAATGAAAAATAAAAACAGGTACCGAGCAACAATGGTGTTATCCAGTGGACAAATCTTGGAGTTAAGTCACAGTGGCAAGAAGGATGGGCAGATTTTGAAGAATAAAGCAAGTTACTCAAGACATAATGGTTGGCATCTGGTTCATTGTACTCTGCCACTAGTCAGACAAAGCCAAAAGGTTGCTATTGTCTTACAGATGAAGCATGTCTGGAACAGTGTTGACTATTTACTCAATTATATATCCTCTCAGTTTCTGCTTGAAGTATATGTCCTACCTTGGAACACAAAATATTTTCCACTTTAGCTCTTAAAAATACTGGGTTTAGGTGTGACAAGTGGCCAGTGTACATCATCCTAGAGAGGTGGCTGCATGAGTAAAATGGCTATGCTACAGGTACCCTTGCTATAAGATGACTAGTTCCATTAAAATAAATAACTTCTTTTTTTTTTAAATGTAATGAAACATAATAAAAAATTAGATCAATCATCTATAAGTATTTTTGAAAATTTTATGCAAAAAATGAAAATTAGCTGTACCTTTCTTACTTTTGCTTTCTTTTTTAACCATGAAATACAGATAGCAATAAGGAAACTCTTATTTTGTCTCAATGAAAGACACTCTTCTTATTCTATATTCTAAATTTTCCCTTTCCTTTCCTTTCCTTTCCTTTCCTTTCCTTTCCTTTCCTTTCCTTTCCTTTCCTTTCCTTTCCTTTC
>WUAM01000179.1:11499731-11563919 GCA_024336885.1 Actenoides hombroni | reverse complement strand
AATAAAACATATTTCTGAAAAAAAAAATTTTAAATTGACATTTATATATTTATCAATTTATAATTTGATTAGTTCTTTTGGCAGCATAAAAATATTGTGCAAAAAAAATTGTAAGTTATTCTTTGCAAACCTTGAACATTGCTTAATAATAAGAAAAAGATGCAGAGCATACACAAGACACCTAAACTACAATCACAAATGAAAAGATAAACTATGTGCAATACATGTGAGTGATCATCTCCATACAACACCATTACCGAATTCATATCCGATGTTAAGTAGGCAAAGAATTTTGAAGCTACCACATTTAAAACCCAGACATTTTATTGAAGGATACATTCCAGTATTAAAAGGAACAGCTTTGTTTTATTTTGTTTTAAGAGATTGCTAATCCATTTTAAGTAAGTAAAAACCAAACTGCACCTAAATGGATGCAATGCCAGATAGTAAAAAGGCTTTGGACATCACATAGCTAGAGAATCAGCCTGTTTTACAGAAAGGAATCTAACAAAAAAGGACAAGTCTATGGATCAAAGGAAACAAATATTTAACTCATGGTAATATTTACTATCATAAACAGAAACCAGGAAGTAACTGAATTTTTATTAACTAGCAATATTTTTTTTTTATTCTGGACACAAACTTATTTTTAGTTACTTCTTCCAAAGAAGGCCTTCCAGTATCTGCCCCTTGGTCCATTTTAGTGTATATAAATCATAATAAATTACTAATAAATGCATTTCAACTGAATTTATTTTACAGCAGAACTTCTCCTTTTTCTTTCCAAGTCAATTCTGTAACACTTCAAAATTATTTAAATAACAGTTTTCTAATGTGAATATACTTTTGAAGAGTTCTTAGCATGTGTTTCTGTACCATATTAACACTTACAATGCAAAGTCTGTCCTTGTAAACATTACATATTTTAGTAAATCTTAATCAGGTTGGTGGAGTGGTCTCAATCAACAGGACTGCTTGAAGTAAATAAAAGCTTGTGGGATTAGGACCTACATTCTTGCATTTCCAGCAATTTTAAGGCAATTAGTTGATATAAGCAAGAACAATTTCCTTAAAAAAAACACACCACCACCAACCCCCAAAACAACAAACAAAGGTAATTAAAATGCTGGGAAAAAAAAGTAGGTTTGTGGTTTTTTTTAATGTGCCAGTGTTGGCAACTTACACTATTTTATTGCAGATTTCATTGAATTGTTTGCATTAAAGCTATTATAATCAAAAGATTGCAATGGAATTCATATTCATTCATTCATCTGTTCAATTCATAAAGAAATGGCTGCAGGAAAAAGATTAAAATATGAAGACATTGTGCCCTGGTAGCTCCATAACAAAAAGAAATCTGGGTAGTATATTAATAATTCTTCCAATATTTTTGAGGTATGAAGCAGTGGTAGAATTTTTAGCACTGACAATTCTGTGTGAACAACTAATACAGGTGTAAGCAACCTGTGTGATGCTGCGTTAATATCTGACTTTTTGAAACTACTGCCATGAATTGATGTTTTGAGTTTAATCATGTGGGTAAGCCTTCATTTCCCTTTATCCACAAATAAATAACATACCTGTTATATATCCTGTTTTAATAATTTCTTTTCTTTGAGGCCAGTAGTATATGTTTGCTTGGGTAAAAATAACAGCACAACAGCAACTAGGACAATTGCCTGGGATGAAAGCTAAAAATACCAAGAAAACCTCTTCAGATCAGTGAAGAATTGCTAGTGCTGATACCAGCCAGACTTGAAGTGTACTTGATACTGGGATAGTGTGAAAAAGATGAGTTTGCAGACCAAAAAAACAGATGGCCCCTTATCACCCCATGGGGCTAAACACACAGAAGTAAACTTCAGAGACTCCTTACCTTTACCTTGTCTGTCTCTATCAGGAGAGACTGTTATATTAAGGGTTATTGTCTCTCTAGTCCTCCCTGTGATCAGCTTTTGAAGTCCATGGCCAAGAGGCCAGTGTGAGAATATCACCCCAGATAAGAGGTGTTTGCTCTGTGAAATATTCAGGACAGGAATCCATGGAGCCCGTGATAGTTCATTAGGGAACCACAAACTCCAGCTAATATCTTCTAATCCCCTGTTGGTTTGAGAACTACCCACCATAAAAAGCATAACTGGCTGTTTATTTGTGCAGGCAAGAGATAACATCTTAAAGTTACAGTCTGCCTTAAGTAGTAGGGATGTGAAGCCCAAAGAAATGATCCATGCAAGCTCATAATCGAAATTGTGTGTGCTCCCTTCTCCTCTGCCTAATGAGATGTAAACATTTTGGCTGCTGTCTCTTTTGAAAGATATTAATCAAACATATTGGTTAGAAATCACAAAGGATAGTCCAGTCTGCAAATTGCATGTCTTCTTTTATAGCATTCTGAAGCTGTGAACAATATGTTAAAAATTTTCCCATGGCACAACGAAGTAAATACTTGTGGCACATTTATATTTATTACTGAGAATAGTTAAATTCTAAGACATAAATCATGCTCTTCTACTAAAGGCTTTACAAATTCCCAAAGACAAGTCTAATTCCCAATGCAACGATGCTATAAAAGATCAGACACTTTGTTATGGAGAAATCCACATTTGGAGATGTCTTTCAACAATTTTCTCCCAGGATCCAATCCTGTGAAAGGCACATGCAAGTCACTGAACACTGCATCAAGCTCCGTTGGTTTCAAAATGGCCCTAAAACCTTACATTTAATTTGCTGTATTTAAATGGTAATCTGACAAGTTTTATACTGTCTAAGCAAAAAAATTCTTTTTCCTTTTCTTTCTTCTACTAAATGACAGTCCTTTGATTTCAATGAGGAAAAATATTTCATCAGTATAAATTTCAAAACTGAGAGATGTCACTAATTTTACCTTTTTTGCACCCCCCACATCAGTTATTGTCATTAGCTAATGTCACTACTGTAGCATGAAAGAAAAAATAACAAAAGGCAGCTGAAAAGATAAGGGAAGATGACCAAAAAGGCAAAATAATTCTTAATGGTTCAGTAGATCCTCTTTTTTTTCCATTGTAATCTATCCTCTGCCCTATCCCCAGCAACTGCCCTAAATCAAGGAACTGTCACCTGATGCATTCTGCAGATGGATCAGCACTGTGTATCTGGAACATGGTATACAGGTGGTTTTTCACTTGTACGAGTTAGCTAACTAGCCAGCAGACAGATATTCTGGTTGTGGGGCAGGAGCGAGAGTGGAAAATGGAAATCTCTCCTGGCTGATTTACAGGAAGAAAGGCTAAGTGAAAGAGCAGGTCAAATCAGAGCTTACTTATTAATATTTCTAATTGCTCTCACTGCTTGCTTAGGTAGCGATGCACACCAATGCACACCAATTAACCAGTCATTGAAAACACTGGGCAATAACAAAATCAGTGTTAAGATTTCTGAATCTTTTTGATAGATTTTCAATGTATATTCATATGCATATTTATAAATATGAGTGCCCCAAAGTCTGACGACGAGGACTGTTCACCAATCTGTTTCTCGTGGCTCAAATCCATAGTCCAAGCCGTTGACTCATGCTTATTTGACAGCTTGTGAAGGCAGATTCCTCAACCCAACATTATGTCCACTCATTTTTTTTTTCTGGATTTCTCCAATCATTAAGCCCTTTAAGGGATTTCTGTTTCCCTTTAAACAGAAATGGGAAAAAAAAAAAAAAAAAAAAAAAAAGAAAGAAAGAAAAGAAAAAAAAAACAGAAAAAGAAAAAAAGGGAGGGAGTGGCTTATTCTCTTATATCTTCACCTTTGCCTTTTACGAAGCTATGTCCTTGAGAGGATGTTAAATTTATAGAGTCAATTCCAATCTCTGCTCAGTTTCCACAGCTCCTCACAGAACAGGATTTCTGGAATTTTCTACATTTCATATTCATAAGTGTAAACATAGTGTAGAAGTCAACAACGTAGTGGATCCTGGAGCCACTGGTAAATATTTCACTTATATTTGCAGCATAAGAGTGAATTTAAGGAGTACAAATGTAAGGAGTGCAAATGCAGGTGTAAATGCAGCATGACTTATAAGGCTGGGCAATCCAACGGCCATGTCCAAGCCACTGGAGATATTACAGCAACCACTGCTGCAGGCTAGGAGGAAAAAGAAATCAAAATTCCTTCCTTCTCCCAAGAAATTCTATGAAAATACTCATGTCTGAGGATAGGTAATAAAAGAACTTATGATCTATTTTGATGCCTTCTGTATTGTGCCAAGCAACCATTCAATTTGTATTCAAGAAATCAGCCTAAAAACAGACCAAATTTTGCCTTCCCAAGTGAACAACTGGAAGGAAAGTCTTGATGCTATGTTTCTTGCTGCTAGTCACTGGATACCCTGTAGTTTCTAAGAACAAATGGAAAATTTCTGATAGGAATCAGGAGACTTCCCCATGAAAAACTGCACGAATAATCATTGCTCTGCCCCACCTCCAATGCTTTTAGTTGTGAGTCAAAAGATCAAGACCTGTCCTGCTGGATAACCATCTTATCACCTCCAATACCACAAAGCTAACCAAATTATGTTAATGAAAATCAAATCTCTAAACTCAGAAGAATTCAGACAAGGCAGCTGTAGCAACTGAGTTAATTTACCAGATTCCTACTACCAAAAGGTATCCTACTCCATCTCTCCCTTTCTCTACTGTCCCTGTCCCCCTTTCACTATCTGTGGCACATTGGTCCCTCCATAATCTGATTCAGTTTACATAGCCCAACAGAAATCTCTCCACTTTTTTTGCTAATTAAATTTTCTGATGGGTTAATGAGTTATTGCTGCATGCGTTTACAGAAAGATCTAATACAAAACAGAGGCAGTGCAAGGTAAGTAATGGACAATTCAGAGAGGGAAGGGTCACACAACCATCCTTTTCTATGGCGATGAGCTGATAGAGCAGCTCACACTGTCTATTGGAACCACACTGAGGCAGTTAGTGCCAGACTTTCCAAGATCATAGCTTCTTGTGATGATAGTTGAGTTAAAAAGACCTCCTTGCTTGTGAAGAAATTAGACATGGTATCATAAAAGCCTGCAATGCTATTTTTAGAGACTTGAATTGTGTCTAAACAGCTACTAAGTCAAAACTACTATTCTCTTTAGTCAGAGAAGTCTTTCAGACAATCACAACAAAGTGTAGTCCTTCCCCAAAGACATTACAATTACTCTACTCTAAACAACTCACAGTCAGTCCAAGGTACTGTTCAGTAAATAGTTACAATATTATCTGGGGACTCCTTTAGAAAATCAAGTGCTTCCAGGAAAAACAAAACTAAACAGCAAGCATATAGATCATTTGCAGTACTCAGAATACTCAGAATTGTCACATAGAGTATTTTAGAAATAGTGAGGCTGGCACATAGGAAACCTTTTCTCTGAAACATATCTGAAGTACCAGGCTTAGAGTCAGATGAGTTCTACATTTTAATTCAGTGATATGCAGTTCTAGCAATTTTATTTGTTCTGTTTCTAACATATACGCTATATACAGCACCTAGTGAGAAAACGAAAAGAATGCCAAGGTACAATAGGACAATTGTGAAGACTCAAAAAACATTGGTCATTGAAGATTAAGCGATTTCTGCATGAAGCCTCTAATGTCCGAGTGTGCTATGGCATGCCTATTTGTAAGGATGTTGTAAGCTATCTATTTATGTCTCATTTAAAACCTTATAGTGATGACAGATACACCATGTTAGATCATTTGTTTCGGTGATCAATCATGTAATTATTAAAACTGTGCACATTATTTCTGAAACTGCTTGTCCCCCGATGCTAGGTATTTTTTCTCCTTATAGCATTTAAACTACATTCAGAAACCATGTTATCAAAAATCATTACTCCCTATGGGAAGTTGGAACTGAAATGGGAAGGGCAAGGCAACAGGACAGGCACCCAAGTTCAACCTGGCTGCTCTTGTATTCTGAGAACTACCAGATTCCTTGATGGAAGACCTGTAGGCTACGTGTAAGTCAGCAGCCCTTTTTACACATTAATTTCTACCACTTAGAATGACATATCCTTCAGAAATAAACTATTTTGAGAATTGTTTCCTCTGCTGTGGTTAATCAGACAGTTTGTGCACTGTTACAGTGAAGTCCTCTAAGCCTTACCTGCCGAGGGCTCATGACAAGAGAAACTGTTCATAGCACCTTTTGCATTTGATCTTATTTGAATGCAGTGTATCACAGCATAATGCAGCTTTTGATAAGTTAAGGGAGTTATGGCATTTTTCTCAAACAAAAAAACTTTAAAAGTTGCAAATCACCTTAGTTAAAGTCAGTTATATTCTAGACACTGGATCAACCTTGCATCACAAATCTGCTGTAACAGTAGACACACATCCAAACTGACAAAATATAATTTACTCTTTAAATTTCTGCAGTGGTATCTTTTCCTACTGTTAATTGCTGATCTTATTTTGCACTCTGGTGTCAAATACCACTTTGGGAATAAAAAAGCAAAACAACAGGAAAACTCCAGTAAGTCACATAGCCATTAACAAATGCAGTGCTTCAGGAAGACAAGTACCCTGGAAAAAAAAAAAAATCTTCATTCTTGCTTTACACTTCTCTATTTAATTTTTTTTTTTTTATGAAATGGTCATAATTTATGAGCAATTACATACAACCTTTACATGAACAGTAAAGTGATCTCAGTAACTTCAATCCAAGTATTATTCTAAGTGCTGCTCTACAAAACAAAGTATTTCGCCTCCTGATAATGTTATAGAGGGAACTTCAGTCATCAGAGTTAAATTTAAAAACAGTGCTCTTACAAAATTTAACAACTTGCAAAGTAATGATCATATCTGGCAGCTCTTTTTCAGATCTGTTCACTGTACAGATGCAAAGCACTTTAGCAGATGTAAAAATTAGCTATAAAATAAAGCACAAGATATATCAGCTCTACCTTCAGTAATTCCACCTAAGCATCATCAGGATAAGATGGAAGAGTAGATTCATACTCTTTAGGCATCTCCTTAATATTCTAAATATAAAAGTCCTTTATCCCTGCTTCCCTAATTATTTTTCTTATATTTTATTGTCAATACGATTTTTACTTTTCTACTTTATTGAAAAAAATATGCATTTTTAGCAATAAAAAGTAAGCAATAGAATATTTAGGAACTGAGTCATGTTTTCCTCTTATCTGATTATAGTTTACAGTAAAATTAAAGCACCTTTATAGTCTCTGATCTAACTAAAGGCATCCCCACGACATCAATAGCTACTCTGTATAAGACAGTTGCGCCTGGGAGAGCTCCAGTTACTGCATCTACTTTCACCACACAGTTTGGTGAACCAGTTTAATCTAGTAACATGGACAGAGCTATGCCAATACTAAAGATGGATTTGACAACACAAAAGATATTCTGCTAGTTCAGCTAGTGAAGTTAAGTTTTAGTCATAAGAGAAGGGCCATAGGAAGTACAATCTAAAATTAGCTGCTTGAATATCCCTTACAATGTAAGCCAGACCCTACCAGAATTTAGAGAAGCTACTGAGCAGGAGTTGGCACCTATAACTGATAAAATATCTTGGGCCAAGAGGACTACCAGAAAGGTTTAACGTGTGCTTCACTTTCTTTTCTTTTTGATGTTAAAGTTTGTGCAGTTATCATAGCATAAGGGCATAAGCATCTATTGTCTCCTTAACTCTCTCTAACAGCAAGGTGAGTAGCTAAGGACCTATCTTGTCTCCTTTGATGTCAAGCTCATTCTAATTTATGTGTAAAGTTGGTATGGGGTCATAGAAATCAGAAAATTCAATGTATTAAGTGCACACAAAATGCTAAGGATTTATAAAGGAAGATTATTTAGAGGTTAAACTTTACTTTGCATTTACTTGTTTTGGGCACAATTTCTAATTATTACAAATCAATTATATTAAGAATTTGCATTAATATATATTTTAGTCTTTAATATGAATGTTTCTCTTTGGGCCTTATTTTTTTCAATAGACTGTTCATTTTTCTACATACCACATATAGCATGCTATGTTTTAAAAGGTTACGACGGAATGTGGAGAATTTTGTTTTGGGGAAATAATAAATTCCTTTGACTCTGTACAAAAGGCTTTATTCATCCCTCAGGTGCATGATCATTATCTGGGTCTATCTTGGTTTTTCTCTTAATTTAAGCAAGAACCACTTACTGTAAAACACCTTTTTTTTTTTTGCTTCTTTTTCAGTTTCTAAAAAACGTTACGAAGAGCTCATTAATTAAATAATTAATAAAATTTAACACTGATTCCAATACTAAACGGTCTTTCTTTTCTGTGAGGGTGAAATTCAGTCTAACGTGAGAGGAAAATATGAACCTCACTGCAATTTCTAGGTAAGTTGTTGAAGATGCTATGCCAGAATATCAAGCATGCCAAAGCACCTTACTGTCACATCAAGCATGCTTAAGGGACACGTAGCATGCATTTTCAGGTGCTAAATACAGATAATTATACAATGCTTCTCAACAAAATATCTATTTTGTACCAGTTGGAAGCTCATCTCCTTACCATATACCTCAGAGAATCATGTCTCTGACCAGGAACCATACTTACGGAAAATACTGAGTAAATATCTTACAAAGGGCTTTTTAAATGTTTTGCTAAAAATTATAATAAACAGATAAGCACTACTCAAAAATGCATACAGGCTGCTATATTTCTTTCCTCTCCAGTGCAATCACTGAATTAACCTGAAAACCTGTGCAAAAACTCAATACACCTTACTGGGAGCAACAGTGATGTTCCCTTTCCAATCCACTTGTGCATTAGCACCTGTATGAGTGTCTTTGGGTAGGCCCTTCACTGCTCTCTGCATTTCTGCTTTCCACACCACACCACTATGGACAGTCACTCTAGCTCTCCACCTAACCTTTTCTCCTTGGTATTCAGGGAAGCCTGTGCAGCATGCAGTTAAAATGAAAATAAAAAACTATGTGTTACTTCCCTGCTCCTCCTGAGGTAAACATTTTATTCTACTGACCTGTAACATAAAGCAGAGGCCAGGTCAAATATGAGCTGCAGTCCATTTGTGCAGTTATGTTAAATGCCATTACATCTCATTGATTCTTCCAGACTTTTCCCAAGGCATTTGTCATTAGCAGCAGAGATCCATATTTAATAAATATTTAAGTGTAACTATTATGGTGTTCCTTGATAAATAATGAAGGAAATTATTCACAGCATTGCATTAGGAAACCATTTTGTGTTGTCTCATGGAGAACGTTATTTATATAGTGATATTACAATGTACATTACTGTACAGAGAGTTACTACATTACCCAGCCTTGCTTAACATCCCAGCTCAGAACTAGTTTGGCCACAGTATTCTGTAAGAGCTAATGACTTTGGATCGCTACATATGAGACACCTCAGACAGACCTGTCTTTCAGAAAAGTATTAAATCCCTTCCATAAGCACACACTTCAGAGGAATGAAATGGACATCCAAACATTGAGAACCAACAGAGTAGTCTTTTAGAAAACTTTGGCCTTCATTAACACTGATGTAATGCAGGATTAATGCCATCGAGCTGAAAAGATTACAATAACCAAAGAGCAATATGAAACTTGACTTAGGCCTCTAAAGTCTAAAATCTCCAATATCTATTTCAAGAGAAATAACTTACTCTAGTATTTGGAAAATGGGGCCTATTGAAAAGCATGAAACCTCTAAAATGTTATTTGAATGCCAGAAAAGTAATACTTTAAAAAGCCAAGGTAAAAATGCCAAGAAGAACAGAAAGGAGTGAGCCAGAAATGCTAACATGTTCATTTCCACCCTGTCTGTGTGCTGGGCAAGACTCACAGCTCCATGGGCAACTCTGGCTATCAACTGATGGACGGTCCATGCCCTTAGTAACAGGGGTGTCATCTCACAAAATATAAATATGCTTATAAACTGGGCATAAACCAAGGTTTCCAAGTAGAAAAAATGTCAGCTTAGAAACATGCACCTTACGATGATACCTACATTTAGCCGTGACTTTGTATCCACCCAGTGGAGAGTCATGGCCTTCCACGGCATCGAATCCTGCTGACACCAGGACAATCTCTGGATCAAACTCATGGGCAGCTGGCATAATCACAGTCCTGTAGAGTGAAAAAAACCAGCCTGTTATAAATGATATTTTTTTTTCTTTCCATGATATAATTTGCCACAATCTCAAAAATCCACAACACCAGATCTTTTAATTAAACCAATCTTTTTTTTACCAATCAATTGGTAGCGGTCCAAAACCCAACAAAGTCCAAGGCTTCAATTAATTTCTTTCTATAGTCACTCTTTTTTCTTTTCTACAATTGATAAAAAAAAAAAAATGCAGGTACATATGAAAGCTTCCAATATCATACACACATCTGTGCCTGTTTAATCCTGCTGCCTATAAAAAACTGCCTCTTCCAGGGAAGTGACTAATGGTTTACAGAGAACACTCAAAGCCTGGACTGCTTCAGTTAGTGCGAACTTGGTGTAAATTTGAACTATAAATTTCTTTTGGGAAAATGTTTGCTTTCCAGACTTCTTTTTTCTTCTTCACATTTTTAAATGTTTGTCGAGGTGGGGGGTGACTCTAGCAAAGGAAAAACATGAAATTCCCTTAATCAAATCCAGACTATGTTGTTAAGCCTTTCCAAGGTCAAGCATAACAGGAATGTGACAACCACAAACTAGTGACAGCAACCCCTGCTGGTGTCAGAAAGATAATTCAGCCCTTCACAGTGACAAAGATTCCACTTTTTTAACCCCTTCTTTGACAAACTTCCATGGGGTTATTCTGTCCCTTTGTTTTCAGTCTTCTCCAAACTCAAAGCATTAGAGGAGTGTGTTGGAGGAGAAGATAAAACCCTGCATTCTGCAGTTGCAGATGCCTTCTTTCAGGCTGACTTTCAGAAGGGAAGGTGTCAGGATGGCTTTTACACTAATGTGATAAACACTGAGCCTGTAATGACTGTCCTAATTCAGGGGGATATCACCAACATTAAAAGGCAAATACTCAAATGAATGTTCTATTCCAAATATATTGTCAGGGAAATCCCAATTGGTCTACACTGGTCAAAATCTGAAGATTAATTTTGCACATGTGTAATTTTATCTTAGTTCAATATTTATCTGTTTATTTATTTATTTACTATTTAATCAACTTAGGCCAAAGAGATCATGGTTTTGTTGAAAGATTTTCTGTGGGGAAAAGAAGAGAATATTTTAACAACTCTTTAGGTTTTTCTTTAGTTTCTGATCTGTGTTTTATAAACTTCATTTTGTTCTTATTTCCTCTAAGGTAATTTTAATACTAAGAAAGTGTTTCTTTTGCTTGTTAGAGAAAAAGAGAATTCAAACTAAGTAAAAAGTCTTTGTCTGGGCATACAGCATTTCAGTGAATATCATTTCACATTCACATAGAAAAAAGGACAGAGGAAACTTCTTTTTTTTCTGGTGATTTCACTGAAATTAGACCATAAATGTGTACAGGCAAAGTTATATAATCTGTGAAATATTCCTTTTTTTACATGTCATTAGTAGGCCTGTGCTGAAGTATGGATTCCAGTACTGAGCACTGCACTTCAAGAAGGATCTAGATCAACTTTAGTGAAGAAGAAGAATGAAAAAAAAAATCTAAAAATGTGACCTAAGTGGATAAAATTATAGAATGATAATTATTTGATTCACATCATATGAGAGTAAACATGAAAAGACTCCATGAATATGTAAGTGGTTGTTGCAAGAAGAAAGAAATAACCTGTTTTGCATTTCCATTGTAGGTAGGACATGAAGTAGTTGCAGCAGGAAAGCTGCAGTTCAGACACTGGAAAAAGCTTTCTAATAGTCAGGATAAATAATAATTTAAATAAAATGTTTAAGAAAATTGAAAAGTCTCCATCTCTTTAAGTTTTTTATAATAGGTAGAACAAATATCCATCAAGCTTGCTACACATTCAAACTGACATGGCCTTGAGGCAGAAGGTCAGATTACTTATCTTCTATGTCTTTTCCTATACTTCCATGATGTACAACTATATAACGCACAAAGTATACATACGAATAATTACATTAGATACTACAGTGACTGAACATTTTTTGCAGGCTAATCTCCACAAAAGTAAGGAACAGTATCAAGAATAAAAATCTCCTATGCAAACACATCTTATCTTTCTTATGTACATACCTTCTGATACGCTAATTACATGTTCTTTGTCTGAAGCAACACATACTTCCCAAACTTTCCCACATCTGCAACACATGTGGCACGGATCCTGGTTAGTGATGAGGACTGTGGCTGATAGGCAGTCTTGATCTGTCCCCATAGCACCATAGAACCATATATCTTATACACTGAAAGAAGGAGGGATCCTATGGAGAACCCTCCCTATCTGCAGCCACTTGAGCTTTTGCCCTCCTCCTTCTCCATTCATAGTTCCTCAAATTCAAGTCAGGCTCTGTTTTTCACTCCTTCATGTCAAATAAAGAGGCAGCATCATGGAGTACAGCATAGACAATGCTCAGGAGTCAGAGGATGGAGTGTGTTCATTGCAGACAGAAGCTCTGTAAACTCAAGTTGCTGAGCACTAGCAAACCGGGCTAACACAGAACAAGATTTTTGAGAGTCATATAATTTGAAACATTGGGAAAATCTACCAGACTTCTACCACATTTCAAGACCTTGCTCAAAGCGTAAAGATGTCAGCACATATTTTTATAACTTGGGCAAAACAATGCATTTGACCCTTAATCTCATTCTTAGTAGCAGCAAACATTATTTAGTCACAGTTTCTTCAAAATTTTGTCAAATAAAGATGTCTGACATAAAAATTACCAGCCACACTGGGTAACATTAATAAAATTATTAAATACTGAAAGCAAGGTCTTTCAACACAAAGCACCAGGAATAGCTATTATTAACACCATCTTTAATAGTACTGAACAGGAAATAGTAGCATATTCATAAATCTCTACAGAAATGATATATAGGTATCTCAGTTAAAGGTAGGAGAAGGCTATAAGGATAATAACCAAAGGTAGCATTTAGAATTCACTGTTCTGTTACTGCTTTTGGTATTACCTGAATTCATACGACTAAAATAGGATCTAAGAAAGCTTTTCTGAAATAATTTTTCCTTTTAAAAATGTACACAGTGTCTGTTCAATGTAACCAGAAGAATAGCACCTTACTTCTGCTATACTACTGTCTCTCAAATTATGACAGAACTTTGCTGCTGCTACCTACATACTATGTACCAGGAAAGCTAAGCTTTGTGCCCACATGACCCGTGTCACTGTTCATTTCTCTTTCATCCTCCATAATATTGAGGGACCTGGAATGTCAGAATTCATCCATCTTACATTGATCTATCTTACACTTGATTTAATACTAAGAAGAAACTCTAAGAACTTTTCTTTTTAATACTGAAGGGAAACTCTAAGAACTTTTCTTTAAAAAAGACATTACGGAATATGTAATCTGTTTACTAGGACAGTAAGCTTGACTCTTTAAACATCTCTGGGTGCTTGTGGTGCTTGTTACAGCAGCCAAGACTATTTGCTCTTTTGGAAAGATGACACTCACAAGTCTCTCAATTAAAGAGAGGACCATATAGATATCTAGTTCCTAAATCCCTAATCCAGTCTTCCTCTACATTAATGAACAAACATTTAATGTTGCTCCTCTTTTGAATAACTACTATGAGATTTCTGCTCATAGAAGAGTTGCTTAATGTCTGAAAAACATCATAGCATTTTATTCTGGACTTTGTGTGGATAGGACCTCTCTAACCTTTGTCTTGCCCTGACAGGAACTCCTTTGTGACACAAAACATACATGATACAAAAGCAACAGATACTTTCTTATTTTATGAAGGGCTCTAAGGAATCATATACATGCATTTCTAAATATGAACTAAATTTCACCAGGACTTAAATAAAGCTTTCTTCCACTTGCCACCTCTCAGGCTTCAGCACCTGCATTATCCCTGAATAACTGCCTTTACAAAAATGTTTTGAGGTTGGTGTTGTAAAGAAATCCTACACAGCACACTAGATTCCATTCCTTTTCTTTACCCAAATGTGATGTGAGGCTCACTTCCCCTTCTCAAACGTGCTCCTCCTACCTCAGGAGAGTGAGGACAGTTGGACAGGCAGGGATCCTTCACTGTTTCTTGGGAGTAGAGAATCATCAGACCCTGTATCCTGCTCCTTTCTCATCTCATCTACATTCTGGAGTGCACAACAAGGTGCAAGAAAGAAAAATCAGCCACTGACTGCCTTCTTAGGAGATACATAGCCATAGCACTTCTCAATTGCCTAAGAATAGAGCCCTCCAAATCTGATCATTACAGAAAATAAGAAGAAACTAACATTGGTTATACGCTAATACATATTCATGTTAACCTTCCCAAATTCCTCAGATCAATCTTGTGCTCAGAAGTCACAGTGCAGCTGGCAGGATTTGTTAATGTGTGAAGGGTCAAAACACTGCTCACCAGAAATCCTGTGCAAGGGTGCATAGGCAGCCTGCACTCAGACCTAGGTAGGAAGAGTTATTATCTCACCCTCAGCAGGAGTAAGAAATATGACTTGGCTTTGGGCCGTAGGTCTTGCTTGAAGACATTTGGCCACTGGGGTTATCAGCAAACAGAACTTAATGCTAGGATTCTTCTCTGATTAAATGAGTAGGTTTTGTCAGAAGTGAATTTTATTCTTTCGCTATGACTCACACTCCCGTCTACTCCCTTCTCCAAAGAAAACAAAACACTTAACAGAGATATTTGTTTTCTGTGATCCTAAATCATATAGAAGCATAAATATTTGGTATACCATATTCACCTAATGATGACAGCAGAGTTACAGGGGCATCTTGCCTGCCTGACTGTTTCTTTCTTTTCTCTTAAATTTTCATTAATAAACATGTCAAAGCCTGAAAGCGTGAGCAGCTGGATCACAGGAGTTACTTTTCCATGATAAACCATGAAGTTACAATTAAACTGTGTCTTCCAGCCCAAAGTAGTGAAGATCCTCCTCTAAGTCTGATGGTACTGGGAACAGTGCATGTCTGGGAAGCTGAAAAGATTCCTTTTTGTCCCACTAAGATATCCCCAAAGAATTAGTGTGTTCCATTTGGGTATGCTGCTGTCTGCAGAGAAGCCAAGGGATGGTTTCCAGTTGGGTGTAGTCCTAGAGAAAATATTAGGCATGTGATCCTCCCCCTGCCCTCTCTCCCCCCCAGTATGAACATCAGATGCAAGACATTAAAGAGATTCTACCAAGGGACTCTGTTCCTTTTATTCTTCCATTCTATTTTTGTACATTTAAAGCACATGGTTAGGATGCTCCCAAACATTTGTTCTCCCAGAAGAGATTGCAGAGAATTACCCAGAAATGACTCTGCAAGTACCATCACACAGAGCTGGAAATCTCCAAAGAAAGTTAAGCTGATGCAAATAGCTACAATTCTTCTGCTGTGTTGGTAATTTAAAAAGGAAACGAGCAGGAATACCAGCCCAGGACAGTAATTTATGTAACCATGAAAAAAAATCGGCACCATTCTAAAACTGCAGATTGGAATGGTTTAGTAGCATAAATTATCTGCTCTTTCCCTAAAATCCTCCAGTGTTTTCACCCAGTGATCTCAAAGTACTTTCAGTACATTAATAAATGGAAAGACTCCTATCTTCAGCTGGTATAAATCAGTATAGCTGTTTCTGATTGCATAGTCCTCTAAAGCAAGCATTTCTTGTACCCACTTCACAGATGAATCAGCTAAAACTAAAAGCTGGTAAAACACTTGAATAAATTACCTAGTTGTTCCAGGAAAAACTTTGGAAGAAAATGCAGAAGAGTCGAAGTCCACTACTTCAACTATTAGAAAATACTATAAAAGCACTGTTATTTATTCAGTTATATCAGAGCTGTATTCTTCAAGAGATACAATGCATTAATGCTATCAGAGTGGGGGTTTTGCCACCAAATAGAGACCCAAATTATCTTTGAAAGAATGTAAGACTGGCTACAGTTTCTGTTTCACGTTCTGCAAATAAAATGTTGTGCCAAAAAATCACTATGTTGTCCTATGTTAAAATGACACAAGTTTAAGTACGTTGTTCAATGCACCCTGGTATGAATAGCGCAAAATGTATTTAAAAGATTGCCCCAATAGGTATGTGGAACTTATGGCATCATTATTATGTGTTGTTTGCATGTTTTAATGTAACACAATATGAATTAATGACTGTCCTCACAGAAAGCTACATATCTTGTACAAATGGTGGATAAGTTGTGGGGTTCTTTTCTCCAAATCAATTGAGTTTATACTAGTGTTTCTTACTAAAAATTTGATTTACCTTCCTGACATTTTTAATGACAGTTCTACTGTCAGCCCAAGTTCACCAAGGCCAAACCTGAGAACCTTTCCCCAAAACTCCTTGCTGACTGTCATCTGACTATCAGCTTTGTCCTGGACTTATTTTACAAGGTATGCCTAAATTCTGAAGATTTTATCTGTATTAGTTTCTAAGGTATATCTTTTATATAACTTTAATCTTTATAGCTTTATTTTTATATCTTTTCTTTTACTCTCATAGGTTTTCTTCTAATATTTTTTAAACAATTTTATACTTCCTTATTTTTTATAAGCACAGACAATAATCTTGCCTTACTTTTGTTTTATAGTTACCTTATTTGCTTTCTGAAGATACAAAATATATTTTATTTTTATTCTTCAAGTGGCAAAAGGTACCACAGCAATATAAAATCCTCACTACTGTAAATCATAGTAATTTCACTGGGATTTACACACGATACTAAATTTAAGCACATGCCTAAGTGTTTAAAGGGTCAAGGTATTCCGTGGATGTACCCAAGTCAGTAATGTCAAGTGTTAGAATTGTAGGAGTATGTAAGTGCCACTGGATGAAAAGTTTTAGAAGCACCAACAGCTTTGGGGTTTTTTGTTTTGTTTCGTTTTTCTTTTTTGGCATTTGAAGACATTTTGAGAGCCTAAGGCTATTATTTGTGGGTTCCTTTTTAAATGAATAATTATTTTGGCATCCTGCATGTGAGTTTCCTGAATTCTTTTACAGCTGGAATTGCAACATCTTAAGCACTCAAAAAGCATAAGAAATATTGACTACAGTATCTGCTGATCCTTCAATGTTTATTATTATTTAAAAAGGTGGTTTCAGTGTAATTGTAAGGACTCTTTTACATTTGATCTACACTATGCCTCAGTCAGTCTCTGAACTAGTACAAAAAGAATGAAAATATGAAAAAGTTACCAAACAGGAAAATTATGAGAAAAATACTACTGTGATTTTCAGAATTCACTTAAGTATTAATAGCATAGTTAAATACAAGTATCCAACTTCTAGAAACATGGGCAAATGCACATACACACACACGTACAATGCACATTCACATTCATATTCAGAACTGAGTAAAATTCGAAGTTCAGTGATACTAGGTAAAGGGATTGGCTAACAATTATGGTAAGAAAACTTGCTCAAAGGCTATGGGTCTAAGTATCTCTACAAATGATTACACACTGAAAGAAGATTTTACCTTGGAAGGATCAAAGACTTCTAGCTATCCAGCATGCAAATTTAAAGCCTTCGATGGAAATATAGGGCAAGTTATCACATGCAATAGCAGGGTATCTCCTTATAGAAAGCTTTTACCCTGAAAAGTAACTGAATAAGAAAATCTGCATCTTCTATTGAATGTTACTGCATCTTTTTAGAGTCTTATTTTAAAAAGTGCAAGTGATGAAAGAAAAATTTACTAAATGTTAATTTTTATTTATTTCTCAGGTCTCAAATAAAGCTCATTGGTACCATGCCATCTTGTGCAACACAAATAAAACTTAATTTGCTAAGTTCCAGCTGGTAGCTAAAGGACTGATGAACTGTAAAACTGAAGATGATATCTGAAAAGGAGGAAATATGCAAGGATGGGGCTTAAAATTAAACACAATATGACTTAAAATAGTATCACCGATATGAAGAAAATAAAATGCAATAAATATGGAATCCCACCATTTAAAGTAAATTATTTTTCTATCAAAGCCATTCCAGCGTGTATGGGAAATGGTATTGACACATGCATATACACTGCTAAGTTTTACCCTCTAGTATAATTTAAGATGGCATTTAGCTTTCATGTTGTAATATGCTCTTATCAGAAAAATGAACTCTGTGCCCATTTCTTGTTATTATTTTATGTGGGGAAAAAAAAAAAAAAGAAAAAAGTAAGTAAGTCTTTACAAGCTTTTTTTTCCTATAAATATAACAATCACATTTGGTGGTAGTTTTAGTTTTCTGTTTTAAAATTTGCATGGCTGCTTAGAAAACACATTACATTTCTATCAAGCCTGAGTACACTGCAGTATTTTCTATAACAAAATAACTATCAGTTTTCCCTTTCTACTAAGTAACTTCTTTCAACAGCATTTTATCATAAAAGTCAGTGGAGTTGACCTAAAATGTTAACATAATAAACTAATAATACTGCTAAACCAGATCACTGCTCCCAATAAATGTTATTACATAGTAATAAGACTGTTCCTAGGAAGACAAAAGTAAGTGTTATGATATCAGAAATAGTAAAATACAGAGGCAAAAACTTCCATAATGTCTTGCATTTATAGAGTTCACAAAATGAATGAGTGGTACCCTCTCTGAGGAATTTCTTATTTCTATGAAAAAGCACATTATTTTAAGCATATTCTACCTATCAGTGTAGCTTTTAGGAGTAATTGACACATTTAAAATTATTTAGCAATCTATGAACAGTATAAGAGAAAGGAGAGCATAGTACCTATTTTACTTACATTCCACAGGAATAGTGGAATTGGGGAAAAGAAGGAAATGGTAGTGTTCTGAATAAATTAAAAAGAGAAGAGGGCTCTGGAGTCTAAAGTTGGTCTCTAGGTCCAAAATCTACCCTCTTCCTTTTTGAAAACACTTCAGAAAAGCTTTCCAGCTTGGGCATATAGCAAACAAACAGCAAGAATGAGGGAAACAAGTTACCTAAAATTTACTGCTGTTGATCGTACAACAGCTCAGTTTGCAATGTTAACAATCTGTGTATGTCACCACTGAAGTGATTACTGAAGAAGTTTAAAGTAGTTTTCAATTCTTGCAAAAGAATGATGTGGGGAAGAAAGGAGGGTAAATCTTATTAAAAAATGCCTAGGGAGATGAATTGAAGGGGTTGCATTTTTCATGGAAGCAATAGGTTGAATGGATAAAAGGTACAGAAATCCCTTGGAAAAAATACTTGCACCACAAAATTAGCTACATTTCTGAAAAGTGCATTTTGCCCAGAAGGGGACCTTTTTTTTTTCTTCTTCCTTTTAAATGAAAACAAATATTTTCTAGAAATCAAATTATTCATCACAGTCATGGCCATTTGCAAAAGCATAATTTTTCATGTTGTATTCATCAGCATGGCTGTGAATACAAAGTACATGAAGTTGTGTTAATATTTTTCTCAGAGTTCTCTACATAGTCTCACTTGCAAATGCTTTCTTGCTTTGCCTTGTATTTCTTTACATATAACTATTTTTAAAGGTATTTTCTCTGTGTGTGGTTTTCTGGCTTAGCATTAAACAGAAATTTCACAAGTTTCTGGATAGCCACTGTTATTTTATGATATATTGTCCCTATTCCTTTGAAGTGATGCTATTCAGAAAATTGCTCATATGGCTGATCTTAATTTTCAGCTCTTACAAGCTATTCTTTCACAGGGAAGATACAGACATATGTCACTTCCTCTTGTTTTTTTGCTGAAGAACAACATACACTGACAGAAAAGTAACATACTGACATTTTTCTTACACCCAAACCAGACTAATTGACAGGAAGTGTCTCTGATCTCAAGGAGAAAGATACTGATGCTACAGGCAGCAACAGCATCCAACCCTGCCATACTAGTACATACAGGACTATTTGTTTGTCTCATGCTTGGCAGAAATTTGTCATTGGAATTAGGGCCACTTTAGACCATCCCATTACTCTGGCATGTACTTAAACAGACCAATCGGGCTTCATTCTGATAGCCAAAAATACAGCATCCTTCACATAATAAGGTTTTATACAGTACAGAAACATCAAGTCTTCTCACTTTACCTGAAATAAATACTCCTTAATGGAATCCATACCAATGTCATTTTAGTGGGGGTTTAGAGGAAATATTTTACAAGTAATATAAGGTAACCCAGAAAAGCACTGTTCAATCCCTGCCCTTCCCACACTCCCCCATCCCTCCCCCACAAAAAAATTCTCAGAAAGAAAGAGAGAAGGTATTTGTGAGACCAGGGTGCATGGTCACACTGAAGCACTGATCCCACACTCGGCACTAGGTATCACATAGTGTCAGAAACTACAACTTTTTCTGGAGCATTTTCAGCTCAGGTTAGAAATGTGATCTGGTGTTGTCTCTGGGTAATTTGGAGGAATCCTGTCTCTTTTATATTTTCCTATCCCCTCTCTTCCCTTACATTCATTTTTCTCAACAAAATGGAGAAAAAATAAATTACTCCAAAGCCAGACAAAATTGGATGTCAGTGCTTACAAGTTAACTGAATTGAATGTGACTAGAAGGACTCAACTCACAAAGAAAAGTACCAGACTTGTTCAGGGAGTAACACCACGCAGGCTAATGCTTTAAAATATTAAATGCTCTCTCCTCCAAGAAAGTTACACCTATAACTTAAAGAATGAAGTCAAAGGACTGGAGGGAACTAAGGCTTAGGGAAGTACCAAGCAAAATATGGCATGTTGAAAACAATGGGAATTTTATTTCTGATTTCAGCAGCATGAAAAAATAGGGGTTTATAACTGAAATTCAAGGAGAAGCATTTTCATATAGGAAAGAACTTCAAATAATAAGGAATCAATGTCACAAATAGGAAGTTTAATAAGTAACAAATGAATCTTCATTAGCACAGTGTCTGAAATGAAACCCAAGATGGTCAGGAGATCTTGTATCAGCATCAGAAAAATCTAAATAACAAAAACCAAAGGACATATATATCTCCATTCACAAAGACAATGAGGAAAACAAAAGATTTTTCTTAAAGATATCTGGAAGGAGAAGGACAAAAGGAAAAACAGAGATCTGAAAAATAAGGATTGAAGACAACATGGGAGAATTCAGGAAAAGCATGACTCCTGCATACATGTTTCACAGCTTTTTTTTTTTTTTTTTTTTTCCCCCAAAAAAAGGAAGGTGCAGTCAACAGCAGAGTACTTGAAATCTTGGCCCGAGAAACAAAATATGAAAATGCAGGTATACTGCAATACAATATAATATTTTACTTAAGCTTCCATTGATTACATGTGGCCAACATTTCTCCTAATAGATTTTATTTGAGGTCTGCAAAAGAAACGTAGAAAGTCTTGTAGTCCTAGATCTATCATAACTCTTTCAATGGTGCACATGGAAGAAGCGTTTTATTTGTGCCAGGCATTTTACAGCAATTTCACTCACCCCAGGAGAGTCATACTGAAACAATGCTAATTAATTTGCCAATACAATCACTTGCACCAACATTTCTTGTTGCCAGGACCCCTGAAGAAGGTCAGATGAAAAATCAAGGTGAAGTCTGGGATTTAACTGGAGAGCATCTAAAAATTACATTTTGGTGTTTCTGAATTTGTCTTTCCTGAATGAACTTATGTCTCTGCACTTTTGTTACAAAACTGAACTGCTCACACCTCTTTTAGTCATTTTTGGATCCTATTTGGAGTGATAAATTGCATAGTCTCCTCAACAGCATGAAACAAAAAAAGACTTTTTCTACCATATGTTACAGTAATAAAAGAGAAAGCTGTTTCCCATTATTGGCTAGTCCATCCTCATGTAGTCAGTTGCCTTGGAAACTGAGATTGATTATAATTTCAAGAAAATGTAAGAATGAACTGAATCACATAGTTTTTTTCAATGTCTGTCCCAATTTACAATGTTGAAACTAGCAACAAAAACATCCCTAAGCATGATTTCCACTTCTAGCTTTATTTTTGTTGCACTTATCTCTGAGTGACAGTCAAAACAATATAATAATTTAGAGTGGATATATCAGTAAAATAATTGTGAAGTTTCAGAAAACACTGTAATAAATGTAAGTCAAACGTACCTTCAAATCAGCTTCATTAAAAAAATAAATAAAATAGTTGTTCTTCCAGATTTGATATCTAGATGACACGATATCAAGGTATCATGTCATTCAAATTTCCCACTCTGTCCAAGAACTTTAACTGAAGCCAAAATATATCTGATAAAACATTCAGTTTCCAGGTATTTCATAAATCCCTTCAGGAATTCATAATCATTTCTCTTCTATGAATTTGACTTTAATCAGCTTTAGTGTGCTTACTGCAAATAAGTTACCATTTATTTATGACATCCTTTTGTAATTTTAAATTCCTTACTTAAAATTGCCAACAGAGCTTGTAAACTGTGTAAAGAACTCATTCAAAAGCAGCACTTTTCACGCTTCTATCTTTGGACTACCAACAGCCCCAAAAACTCTGCAAAGATCTCTTTGCTGCAAGTTCTGTAATTCCAGTTGCCAACCTTTATATAAAAACAAGGAATTTTACACCAGCTGAGAAATTTCACACTCTTCCCATCTACTTTTTATTCAAATTACTCTTCCAACATAAAATTGCTGAACCTGCAAATTGTGCAATTGCAGTGAATACAAGGAAGTTTTTATCATTGCTAATATATGGGAGGTGATCCAATAGATCTTTTAAGTTGTGTCCCCTTCAAGAAAGGTTAGTAGACTCTTGGCATGTGAGCAAAAAGAATTTGTCAGCCCTTCTGCATGAACAGCTAAGGAAAAACTTACTTATTAAAATCTGTAATCTTTATATTGTTTTTCTGCAAGATAGTTCAGTCTTTGGAAGAAAAATCAGAACTCTAACTTAGTATAATGTTAAGGATAACTACAGAAGGGCTGTATGTACAATAATTTACATTGATTTTGCTGTCCTAATTTAAACTTTTTTTACTTTTATGAATTTATAATGTTAACCAAATTGTATATCAAATTTTATTTTTCAATCTCACTTATTGGGCAACTCATGTATTTTTCTTTTTTTTTCCAGATCTGCACACTTGCAGACATTGCTAATCAAGTAGTTTGCAATGAATTTTCTTATCTAGTGCCAAATAAATTATTTGTATTTTTCTTATTATTTATGCATTAAGCTTTAAAAACACATTGCAGTAGCACAAATATTTTATGTTTCATGCCATAGCCTTTAAATAGTTAACAAATCTTGTATTTTATTTTATTCTTTGAATTCTAATAAGAATCTCAGCTTCTAATTGTAAATCTTGAAATTTAATTCCTATCTCAAACAGTAATTACTGCCCTGACACTGGTAATCCTGGTAACCTGTCAGTCCAAGTGGAAATCCACAGTCAGAATGGAAATAGTTATGTCTGAAGAGACTTGACTGCAGAACAAGAACTGGTAAAGTTTTGATTGCTACAACACAAAGCAAGCCAGCTTTCCCACCACCTCATTGCACTGCTTTCTTCACCAAAAAAACAATAATAGAGATGAAAGGTATCAAAGAGCAAAAAGTGCTTAAAAATAAGCTGATCCTGCCAAGGCGGATATTTTCATCTTCCCTCTGGCTCTACTCCATTCTCTTTAAATTCCATTGAATCACCAAAGGAGAACTCTGGCCTGATCATGGAACAAAAAAATCAAAAAAAACCAGTGACTAAACCAACAAATGAGAAGTAATCTAAGAACAATTCCATTTAGCAGGATTGCTAACTATTGGTAAATACATCTCAAGAATGGCTTGAGAAGCTGCTGCAGTTCTAGAATACTAAGTGTTCTATAATTCATTCAGATACTATACAGACAAAAAGCATTTAAAATTGAAAAAGGCATATGTTGTTTCAGCAGCTACAGGTCATCACATGCATGTTCCAATTTGGGACTATTTATAATAGCAAGTGAAGCCAAATTCTGATACATAGTTCCTTGAGACTTGTGCTCTAACAGTTCCTATATTCTCCTTCCATAGGTTAAAAAATTAAGATAGATTTTTTTTTTTTAATTCACCATCACATAAAAATGTAAATAATGATATATTATTAAGGGAATAAGGATTATTATTAGGCTAGGCTAATGTGAGAAAAAATGGTGTTCTAGAACATATGTAATAAAACACAGGCTTTGTTTATCTTGTTACCCATGCATTCAGTTTTAGGGTCTGTACAGCTTTAAAAGGAAATGTATATTAGCAAAGAATAGACCTCAAGGGATTTGAAGTTTGGTTACTATAAACATGTAAATTTTTTAATGTTTATTTCAATCTTATCTGTGCAAGATCACCAATAAGATCAGAATATCCTGTCATAGAATCCCTTTTTCTAATTCCAGGATGAAAAGATTCACAAAGTTTTGCCTTAACCTTTCTAAAATCCTGTTAAATATCTGTTTTATTCTGAAGTTGAACTGAGGGTATAAGTTGGGGTTTTTTTCATTTTATCCAGTCTAGTTCCACCACATCTTGTGTAAATCATTATAGCCTTGTCTATCTCACTTCATTGGCTTTTTGGCTTCCATCTGCTTTCTCTCATCTTTTCCTCTACTCTGTCTCATCTACATTCTCTTTCTACTCTGTTTTCTCTCATCTGCTTGCTCATTACTGTTAGTCCAACCCCCTGTTTTCCCCTTTACTTCCCAATTATCTCACAGAGTTGGAGAATGCATGAGACCTGAGAGCTCCATTCTGAGAGACGCTGGCAACTTTAACTTCTTTTTTTGACTTGAAAACTTTTAACTTCTTCTTTATTTACTTTTACTGACAGTCTTGGATGTCTTCTGACCTAAGCATGTTACTTTTCTCAATGTGTTGTCTAAGGTACTTTGTGTTCCCATTCCTGGAAGCATTCATTTCTACAGGACCCATTTGCATAGAAAAGTGTAACTCCCTAATGTCCTGCCTGCACATCAGTTAGCATAATATCATGGTATGTACTTTATTCATCTCTGAAGGAAAGCTGTAAATATTATTGCGGCACATCATTGTGTATGTTGAATTCAAGAATGTGTTCATTTTAATGTTAATACAATTAATTTAATAATAATGCTGTGATACAAGTAAAAATCTGAGTATCTCAAAAAAAAGATTTAAAAATATATAAATACACTTGCATTTAAAACCTTTTAGGATTAGGACCGAAATATACACATTATTCTGTCACTGGAAATGGCTAAACAAGGCACGTTTAATGCTCCACAGCTACCTTTGTGAACACTGTGGATGTCACAATTCCCTGCTCTAACCTAGCCATTGATGATCAAGGGTAATCATGAATCCTTAAATTTAATTCAGTCACAAACTTCCATCTTGAAATTATTATTTTTCTTTCTTAAGAAAGAACAACCCTTCACAAATGTTCAAAACAGTACAGTAAAGTACTGACCTTCCATAAGTGTGCATATGGTCTCACTCCCGAGATCTACACCAGTGTCTCGTGTCTGTGCATTCTACTTTGTGATCTCTGCAGTGCAGTCCCCTGTGACAGAAGTCTGGAGATGCGATGCCAAAGGGACAAGATCATCACCTCAGCATCAAGCCTATCATTTAAAGGGTGCATTGGTGCATAATTTACAGAATTACCTACATGTTTCTATGTCTCAGGCTTGCGAATGCTGGCCAAATACTTAACTGAACTACCAGATTTGGCTAAGTCCAGCTGTGCTATGTGTCCCTTTTCCCTGGAACAGTTTTCCCAGTTACAGTAAAGGGCACCTTCTCCAAGTAAACACCTATGAAGCAGGAAAGCCCTGTTTATCTTTTGAGACTTACCACCTCTGCCCTTGTGCCATCAGAGTCCTGTATCAGCCAAAGCTTTCATTCCTCAAGCTCTACCCTTCTGCTCATGTAGTCCAAGGGAATATTTTCAAGCCCTGGAGTGACAAATAGTCTCGTTCATGCTCTTCCCAGTGTCAGTGGAGGAAGAAAATCACTACAAATTAATGCCCTGCTATGTAGGAAACTTCTGGAAACTCCAGACACTTACACAACTTGTAACAGAGGTTACAAATTAGGTTTAG
The DNA here is from genome assembly GCA_024336885.1 of Actenoides hombroni. Lineage (NCBI taxonomy): Eukaryota > Metazoa > Chordata > Aves > Coraciiformes > Alcedinidae > Actenoides > Actenoides hombroni. The sequence goes on along the minus strand of WUAM01000179.1, from coordinate 11,537,821 downwards.
AGAGGTAGCTTGAATGTTGCCTTAATTACAGAGTCCCTATGTCTTTTCTACAATTGTGAAAACTGTGAAAGGTTTGAAACAGAGACTGGTGCTTCTGTCAGCACTGTTCTCCACTAAATGGCAAAGCAGCAAGTGGCAGAAGACATTGGGTGATTTGGAATTCACCAAATAAAAGTAGCAGTATGATTCCACGTCATTCCACCTTCATGACATATCGTACTCTTTTTTAAAGATTACGATTTTTTTTAAACTTATGAATTTCTTTATAGCTGAGGTGCTAATGTGAAACCCTGACAGACCAAGGGTTGCTACTGAAAGAGGTAAGCTGTCCGTCACGCTTTCAGAGAGGTTCTATTCTGAAAGCTGGCATCTGTGCCACAGCCAAAGCAGTGTTTATCTTTCAATAAAATGCTGGAGTCATGAACCTGAGAGATTTGGAGCTGTTCTATTTATAAGCAGATATTCAAGACAGCATTTTTGGAAGGCAGCCGCTGGAGTGTACTGCATTACAGAATAAATCACACTGAAAAGATGCTCCCTGTCAAGTTGGAGATGCTTTTAGAAAAGATCAATTACAGAAACCATCACATTTATGTGACTATTTCTACCTCTGCTATTGAAACATGCTTATTTCATATACACTGCAAGATCCGAGATGAGCTCCCCTAAGATTTCACACAGATCACAATACCACAGGCTCTTAAATCCAGTGGAAAGGTCTCATTTTTTATACTACAATGTAGTACAATTAAGGTTTGATCTTACTCTGACAGTTCTGAAATGATGTCCATCTCAATTCCATAGGGAAAGTGTAGAAATTTAGTCATTTAAAAGATCTCTGACCAATATTTCAACTGCTCTGAACTCTCATAAATATTATCAGCTCTAAATTTCTGGAAACAGTCACTGTTGAGACGTAGTCCCTTCAGGAACACACAGTACAACCTGACTAAAGTACAACCTCATCCCAGCTTCTTGTTCTCATGTATTTTGGTCTAAGTGCAGCCAACAATACTGACTATGGAAGGTGTAGTGCAAGGATGTAACAAAAAGAGCATAACCAAAGTGGCAAACTTCCCACTTCATCAATCAACTGAAGTGGATAATTTGTCTAGGGATATGACTACAAAGCACGCTGCAGCAAGACTCAAAGCTTTAAAATGAGTCAGCATGGGTACTGAAAAACTTTAAGCAGAGGGACTTGGTTTTTTACAGGCTATTTCATACTGCTAAGAAAAGGTAATTTCTCTCAGCACAGTATATTAGCCCTTTTAAAGCTTTTTCCAGCCTGAAAGATTAGTTTGGAGACATACATAAACTACTTACAGTATGTGTGTTTACGTTTTGACACTATGCAGTGAAAAAATCAATTAGCATGGGTGGTTCATGAGAGTTCTTCAGAACATTTTCCAGGTAGCTTAAAGCTGGATTGAACATGTCTATACTTTATTAGCAGATACAGAAGTATATGTATACTCTGAAAAGTATACATATACTCTGTTCTAAGCTAGTGGGCTTAGAACATTATCCTTAACCATATATGGATGAAATCATGGTTAACTGATTTTTCCCAGAACTATGTAAATAGCTGTTACCTAGAATAGAGATGAATTTAACCCAGAATGGCATCCAAATTCAGTTGCAGACACCTAATCATATACTGTAGGAGTCTATATGTGAGCTGAAGGTCTAAGCTCTCATTGTATTTCATGGACACAGAGGATTCAGTTCAGTTACCTATGTGAAGATATCTAGTGGCTTTTGGGATGCAGGGGGACACATCCTGGCCACCTGCTGACTCTCGGCTCACTCTATCACCCATAGCTCCACCATGGGCAAGTAGACACCTTGCTCACATGTAGATGCCTACGTAGCAGAAACATGGATGGCTTTCTGAATTTGACCTTGAAATTGTCTCTGTCTATATGCTAGTTTTTTAACCATAACCTAGTGTGGAATAAGAAGCCAAAAATTACAACTTCTTCAACAATACTGAGCTGATCAAGCTAAAAGCTCCAGGAAGGAAGCCATTACAGAAAGCCTTCTATTAACACTATTCTCTGTCGTCTTAAGGTACTGGGGTAGAGAAGGTCTCCTAGGTAGAGAGCAGAGGAACTCAAGCTTCTTTTTCCAAATATAAAGTAATCTCTCTTCATTTTCAAAGCAGAAAGGACATAAGGAAGTGAATTCCATCTCTATAATCAAGTTTTTCAACTAAGATCTGAAAACTTATGGCTGCTTTCCACATTTTCCTTTAGGGTACTAGTACAAATTGTTTCTACACAGCAGGCTGAACCTTCTCTTTCCTCTCATTGACTTGTTCATTGCTGCTTTTTCAGTGCAAAATTCATAGTCTGATCTGGGCAGCTAATACTGTTATAACAACTTATAAAAATAATTATCTAGATATTACTAAGAATACTAGCATTCATAAGCAGCATGGGCAATACAGGCCTTAGTGCTTTGTTTATTCCACAATCCTTACACAATAGCTTCCATTAAATAAAAAAATACTTGTCTTTAACATAAAATGTGTGAATTAGTAGTCCATTTAAGGTATTTAAGATAGATGTTACTGCAAATTCAAAGTAATGCTTCACATTACTGTTAGAATCGAATTTCATTTCTGCTAAAAATATTTTAAACATATTTTAATATTTATTAAAATTTGTAAATGCTATTTAGAATGCAATAGGAAGTCTTTTAAATTAAAAAAAAACAAAACAACATGGAATTTGTATGTATATTCCTGTGTTTTATTACAGCACTATCAATCACTATAGTTATTTTGGAATACTGTACATATGAATTAAATTAAGGAAACAGAACTATTAGGAGAAACTATGCAAGTAAAAGCACTCCTTGTTTTTTCTGAATCCTAAATCTGACCTTGTTAACAAGCAGGTGCAAGACTTCACACTACAACCAAGAACAATAAAGAAGGATCTTGTCCTCATTTCTCCTCTAATTGTTCTTTTCTACAAATCATATTAGCTCCCATTTGTTTTATATGATATTCACCATTATTCTCTTTTATTCTTGTCAAGTTTTTTTTCATCATGGAAATAAGAGTACAATCCTTTGATCTCCCACATCACACAAAAATAATCTATGAGAATATAGTATATGCTATGATATATGTATCCCAGTTGAATTCCTCAGTCAAAAGACTTACATATCTATGGCATCCCTTGTGAAAGTTCTCTGCAGTGAATTATTCCCACTGTTATTACTGAGTACAGCAATGAAAAGTCACAGCCAAAAAGCCATATGTATATATCCTAGGTAGGCAGTGTCCTTATTAACTCTTTCTCTAATCTTTACCAGGGTAAAGGATGCCTGAAAGCAATCTATAATTATATAACAGGTAACGCATCCAGCATCCAATTAAATGTTTTTTATGGCATTATTTTTCCCGTTACCCTCTTATCAAAGAGTGTAAAAAAACCATGTAATGAACAACAGAATGTAGTGCTGCCAAAATATAAGTTGTGATTGGTGCATTCAAGTGACTTACTGAACCCAAGTGGTTCAATTTACCTCTTCTTTACACATTCTGAAAAGAAAGATGACATCTAACACTCTTTTTTTAGATGTGTCATTTTAAAGACTCGGGAATTTCACAGAAGTAATGAAAGTAATGAAGTCCAATGGTTATTCTTGGCTCAGCCAGTGATTTGCTGTGTGGTCTCTATAGTGTTTTGAAAATACACAACACACCACAATTACATCAGGTAATGGCTACTTTACTATTATTTTTTGTTAGACTTCCTTTTATGAAATTGCAGATTTACAATCAATTGTAAGTAATGTGGAAATTATGCAACTGTGAAGACCTCAGCTCCTCAAACAAAAAAAAAAATTCTTAGGAATAAGCCACATACTACCTTAAAAACATTATTGGAAACCTTGAAAATAAGTGCTTTAAGCATCCAGAGAATTTTTTCCTGCTATAAAATGTTTCCTTAGTCACTATCCCCTGCTTGAATTACACCACTCACCTAAGCCTAACTTTATAAAGTTTCTAGACAGATGTGCAAAGGTCAAATTAAATCACCAGGAGATTTTATAATCCTATTCCTTCTATTGAAGAGTTCATTAGGCATATGTACAAGGTATGAAGTAATAGATTATATAATCTCACTTCTAATCAATAAATCTTTTCCAATATACTATAATATTATTATATCATCATATATGCTCCTCTAAATCACATTAGCCTCTGCAAAATATGAATGTAGCTGAAAGTACACACAAGGATTATGATTTACAACATTAATACCCCAATTACCTCTTAGGAAGCATGCTAACAAAAAGGAAGTTTGTGTCTTGTTATTTAGTTATAAAAATGAGAGTAAACCAAATCTTCAGTTTAACAAAGAGCAGAACATCTGCCCATCTGGAAATATTTTGTATAGGAACTCTCACGCTATGACACCTACACCACTATTTTCTCACAAAACAACCTTTTGTATTAGAAGGGAAATCATTGTTTTCTGATAATTGTAATGAATTATGATGATTTTAAAAGATATTTTCTCAGTTCAGAGAGCGATTCATTAGCGTTAATAAAATATGCATCAGGATATAACCAGCTATGAGCTTAACAGGTTAAAATTTCACAAAATGTTGATAAAAATATTAAAACCTGCTGCTTCTCTTTAAAGCATATAACCAATTTGCCATTCTACTAACATAAAACATGTTAAAATGACATGCCATATGAAAAGAAAGAAAAACAAGAAGCCTTCAGGCTTGTTAAATAGGAATCCTTTGTGTTAAAAATTTTTCATCTATATATACATAAAATTTGCATTATAGTATATATATTATTTGTAAAATAACATAAGGTAGAACTATCTCAAATTACAGAAGCCCTCTTTGTGAAACAGTGTTGCCTTAAGGAAAGGGCTGAATACTCTGCAAAATGTATCTTTGTGACATTTATAGTTTTTATGAAGGAATCCAAAACATTTTGGGCTTTTAAGAAAGCCAGAAATATTAGCTCCATGAAAAAAAACCAAACAAGCACAAAGGAAATAAAAAACAAAATAAAATGCTCACAGAGTAGATAGCAACAGAACTGATTTTTCAGTTCTTTCTCATTTCCTTCCTGAGCTCATGGAATAAGTGTTTGTGTATCTTGATTTGAACTTCACAGAAGCCCACTAGATAGTAATATTCATCAATATTTCTTTTATTATGTGCTAGTATTGGTAATACGGGATCTGGCCCAAATCGGTCAACATTATGCAGTTTCATTAGTCTCAGGAGGCCCAATCCTGCAAACATAAAAGCACATGTGTAACTTTACTCAGGCTAGTAGCCTGATTGACTTAATAAATGAGTTAACATGCAAAAATATTCAGCCACATGCCTAATTAGACATTTGCAGGATCTGTCTCAGGTTTTCTGACAGCAGTCTCCCAGGAAACTCGGTGGCCACAGACACTGACTGGATCCTGAAACCTGAGCAGCATCTCTCCTGCTATAGAGTGTCTAGATCTGAAAACCTCTTCATGCACACAATTTCAGCTCCTTGTTTTTTTTTTTCCAGAACCACCAGCTGGAGCAGCTAAAGAGATCAGGACCAAACTCTGAAAGTAATTATCCGGGAGAGAATAACTCACAACTAACATTGCTAAAATACCTCAATTTTTGCTTGCCCTTACAGTATTTGACAAGAGCCTTTCTGGTTTTGGAGAACATGTTACATGTTATGCTCAAGATAACAGGTTGGCTGTATGGAGTCTGTTCTGTAGGGTGTCAGGTCTGCAAACACACCATAGGGGTTTCCTCACTTATTCCCACTTCAAAGAATCATTAAGAACAATTTCTCTTTATTACAGATTTTAGCTAGATTTCTTTCCCCTGTGATGATTAATTAGGCATTCATTACAATTTGCCTTCTTTCCACCTCTAAGAATAAATGTCCCCTTCTGTTATTCAGACACAAACAAAATGTTTTGAAAAGTAATCACTTGTTAAAAAAAAATTGGAAATTGGGCTTCTGTGTTGTGAGGAATGTACACACATAGCACAGTGAAATTTAACACGGGTAAATGATCCGACTACCTCAAAGTGAAGTTTTTGCCTTCCTACAGTGGCCTTTCACCCTGCCCTTTCCTCCAATCTGAGGAGAGTTGATGTTGATGGAACATATAATGGCTCCTTTCCTGTGTAGTAAAGTCAGCAATAAAGCTCAGTAATTAAGGTGACCAGGGAGGCCCAGCCCAGCAGGCTAGTGGTGTGGCGAACACTTTCAGAACTTCAAACAATATCAAAGTCACTGAAAAACGGGCCTAGTTCAGGACTGGTTTGAATTAAGCCTCACTTCCACACGCACTTTTCAAATCCAAGCTCAAACAAGAAAGCCAAGGCCTTCTGGATTTCATTAGAGCCAATTATCTTATCTGTTTCATCTCAGGCCTGACCCTAAGGCTGGCAAACAGCTATTCAGTGCGTTTGTGCGGTTGTTTGAGAAAGCCTCCAGCCAGCCAATGGCCTGAGGAACTGCTAATTAAAACACAGTTGCCCCCTGCCTCTAGTGATTAAATATTTTCAAGCTTTTGTAAATAATTTTTCCATTCTTTGCCCCAAGCCTCGGAGGTCCAATACATGCAGTAATTTATTTAGTTTGTCAAAGAATACTGCTGGAAATAAAAACTATAATAGAAACTTAGGAAACTTATATCTTGCTTAACTTCTGCAAATGACATTCTACAAGCTTGCAAAACATGTATACTGTTTCTTATGTAATTAAGCCTTAACAACCTCATTGTGTTTGAAGTGATACAGTGTATAACAGGCCCTACATTTTGTTGATAATCATCATGTTTCCTCAGATGTCAACAAGATACCTGTGCTCATGGGCTTACTGAGATCACAGATGCTGAAGTGATACTGAGTGATATCTGTGATCCTAAGACAGATGGATAGAGGGTGGATCGCACTTCCAAAGACTGTTTGGAGAAAGACTGGATCCTGTCAGCAGCATATTTATGTCTCAGTTGACAAAGAACAGTTCCAGAATACCAGGTCCATGTAACCATGTCCCAGATAAATTCTATTCATTAAAATTTGCATAAAAGAGAAAGAACTCCATGTCTTTCATTTGTGCTAAAAGGCTCAATCCCTCCATCTCTCTCTTTCAAGCCCTGGGAAGACATCCCCTTTTGCCTCAGATCAGAAGACCTGACTCTAGCTGGGTTCTAGCCTTGGTCCCGCCACTGCATCATCTTGTGTGACCCCATGTCTCACATGCAACCACTGTCAACAGTGCTGGGGGAATGTACCTCTCATGCAATATGATGGGGAGAGAAACAATTTAAAACATCTCACAAATTAACCTTTTAACTCCATACACCTTACTATTATCCTTAATAATAACAACAAGCACATTTCTATTAGTGTAATGCATTGGAGGTTCTGTGATGAACCAAAACTCCATTGCATAAGACACTGCAAAAAAGGAATAAAAAGATGGCTCCTGTTTATACACCCTATGGGGATTTGGGGACTACAGGCAGAAGATGTACAAGCTAGAAAAACAGAATCAATCTTAGCAGTATAAGAATTTAGCTACTCTCCAGTTTTGTAGTTTTGGAACTGTTTATGAGAATACCCTACATTATCACCAGAAAAAGCATAACACCTGTATTTTGTATCATGATCTGGAAATTGAAATTTATTGGAGCATTCTGAAAATGATGTTGCAATAATAAATGGCAGAAGCTTAGAAATCACTTCAGCTGTTTGGAATGGTAGTATATTCTGTATTTCACAGACATGCTACAGAAAGAATTTGTGAAATTTAGACATTGCTGCATTGTGACTTCCAGCAGAGAAAGTCAAAGGTAACACAAGAACTTGTCTGACTGACAGACAGAGATATAGTTTTGCCTATAGAGAGTGACAGTGGGAATGGTTTGGGGGTTACAGTTTGGTAAGGTTGAGCTTGAACTAAAGGTAGATTTCCTCAATTAGCATATAATAAAATTACTATAAATTTTCATGATGTGCAGAGGAGAAATACCCAGAACAGAGAAGTAATTGGCTGACAAACAACGACTGGATTTGCATTGTGGATGAACTGTCCGCTAGACAGACACAAAGTAGTAGGAGAAGGTACCAACACCAAAAGCAGAATGTCATGGAATCACTGAAGAAAGTTCAAGGAGAAAAATGTTGATTCTTCCATAAGATAAGTTACAGAAACTAATTGAAATGTTGGGTGGAGGACAGGGAAGGATGGATTTTCAAGACTAAGATCATCAGGGTCAATAGAAGTGGATGACACACAGGTTAAGGAAAATGAGCATGAGATACAGACTGTGAGTTTTGGGCTAGGAGGGGTTTATGCTAAGAATGGTTTCAGAGGAAAAGAAGTCTGAGATGCTATTTTTGAGAAGATCTAGGGGACAGACAGAAATTTGTACACTCAATGGTCTTGGGGATAGAGAGGGAGAAAAGATGATATTCGAGAGCAAGCTTAATAGTACTTTTTTTTTTTCCAATGAAACATGATTGTATCACAAGGGACAAGAGCATCTTGTGAGAGGGATGAAAGGTTAAAGAGATGAGAAAAGGAATAGAAAAACTTGTGTCTCAGGTAGATCAGAAGGTGAAAAGAATGAAGCCCTGGTGCCAAGTAAAGGAGTTTGAGAAGAGCAGGTGAGGAGGAACTTTGTGATTAGAGGCCTAGGAGAGAGATTTGGGAGGAAAAGGGGAGTTAGGGCTGCTGTGAAGAAGTTGGTGAGTGGTCAAATTATGACTCCAAGAGAGAAATTTGAAAGGAAAAGGGGAGGGGGAAGGATATCCAATACTGGAAAATTATTTCTACCATATGGTACTATTGGAAAAGCATTTCCAATACTTTGAAGTTCTTACATTTACATTGCAAGACCACAAAAGACAACATAAAAAATTCTGGGTTTGTTCGGTGATTTTTTACATAGGGGCCAGTGACTGAACTTGACACAGAGCAAGTCAAAATTAACTCAATAACACTCATCCACTCCATGTTTTCACTTTCAAGGGCAGCTAATGCTTTTTGTCAGTGGCCAATCTGATGGTACAGAGTGAGAATGAAATCACTGCCTTCTTGATTAGCTGGAAATCACAAGGTCTTTAAGCTGTTACAAACTCTGCATTTCTTTTTCTGGTTTTGCTTGCACTTTCTAACAAAAATTATATTGAAAATGATGGGCAATGTTCTGAAATACTTTGTAGAACAAAATGAGGTAGATGATCAGATAATAAATTGTCATTTTCAGATCCAAGGGGAATCAGCTTCCATATAGAGTTCATCACACAGGCAGTGAAGCAGATGTTAATATAAATCATGAGGAGTGAGAAGTCCCTGTGACATAGAAATTGAAGCACTTGTAAGAGGTTTAACAAAATACTTAATCTATAAACATCTTGATTGGAGAGGTAGGAGGGTTGGATTGGATAGGGAGGTAATAGTCTCCACTCTCCCATCAGCCTAATAATGAAGGATTAGAACTGTACTTTTTTTGAGAAATGTACTCTTTTACTAGAACATAATCTTTTGTTAGATATACATCACTTTGATATTTTTCAGAGGGAGGCTTCTGGATTGAGGGGAAAAAAAACCACCACATTCCAAATAGTCTGACAGCAAAGGCATTAACATCAGATGTGATGAGGTCAGGTTCAAGTCCCGATTTATAAGAATCTGGATAAGAAATTGTATTCAGTCATTCAAGGATGGGATTCTTCACTTAAGATTTTTTTTTTGCTTCCTAGAGTGATGTCCTAATCATGAAACTAGACATGAAAATTGTCACGAAAGGGTTTGAAACACACACTTAGTTGTTTTCTTGGAAAATTTCAAATAGTTTTGGTTTTGTTCCAGTGTAGAAGAAAATCACATGTCAAAACCACGGACAGTTGCTACTTACTGGAACTGCTGTCTTTAGTCATCTCGATATAGTAATGCACACCCTGCACAGGAGGGAGAAGGCAGCAGAGGCCAGTCAATTTACTGACGGGGAAAAAAGGACCAAATAAGTTGCATCTTCCTTTCAGCCCTCCACTTTATATTGTCTGATAAGCATGTACACTCCTATGAATGACATAGGAGAAATACACCCCAGACATAGCTATTTCTAACCTGGTTTATATAGTGCTGTCATTCATTTGTCTTCATTTTTCATGATTTTTTTATAAATTAATAATTTTGGTAAATTAGTTAAAAAAGTTAACACCTGATACATATATGACTAGAATGCCTGTGGTAGGTAAACATATCAGCTAATGAAAGAAATACTTTGAAAGCTTATTTTGTTTCAAGGCATAACAACTCATGAAAATGCTTGTATATAAAGATTCGACTGCTTCATGAGGTTAAATGTAGCCACAGTATCTAAGATCCTGCCACATATACTTGGCGAAGAGCCTCTGCTTTCACAAACTCTTTTAGCAGTGACTTCTGCAAGAAGCTATTATTTCACATAAGTAACAACACCACATCTTAGTCATGAACGATGCTGGTGTGCAAAACTGAGATCTGCATTACCTAATGACACAAATGATTGATTTTACTTCTAAATCCTAACTGTAGTATATGTGATCACAGGACAAAGATCCTACTTTGCTTGAAAATAATACATACAAATATGTCCAAAAATGGTAAGCCACTCTAAAAGTGAGTATTTTTCTTAAACTGCCTGTAAGAAACAATTAATGTATAGGAGTTTGAAGTCTGATGGATTCCCTCACACTGGGTAACAACTTCTTCAAGAAGCTGAATTGATTTAACGGGATTTCTGGTGGCCCGAGTAGTACTGCTAACTCCATACAATCATGAGTCATAGACCTCCCTGAACCTTTTCATTAGATATCTATTTTTGAGACATTTATATTTTTGTAATTTTAAACATCTCTCCAAAAGACTAAAAGCTGACTTTAAAAAGTAACAAAATACCCAGTAACAAGAAACCTTGCAAGATCTTGCAGCATTGAGCGCGGCGCTTTTCAGCATAATTCAGTATTTCAAAATATGCCTCTTGACAGATTTTTCTATTTTTCTTCAGAATTATTGGAGCTTTATTTGCTAGACTACATTTTTTATGAAAAATACTTATTCATTTCATTCTATTACTTTATGGCAAAGTGTAGTACAGGTACACAAAATCATTAGGATTAAAAAATGTCTCTAGGGACTTACTAGTGCAAAGCATCTATAAGTAAAGGCATGCCCTGGAGGTACCCACACAAACTTACACTGAGACACAGGTGCGTGGACACACACAGAACCTCACAATACTTCTTTGCAATTCTGCTTATGTTTGAAAGGAGCAAAATAAAAACTCCCATTTCTTTTTCTTCTTTAAGTATTAAAAGAAGAATAGTGGAGGTCTCATTAACAAAGTTGGCTAAAGAAAGCGTGACTAAGAACTGTGTAGCAGAAGGGCCTCTGTTTCTGCTGTTCTTGAAACAACACTTCTGTCTGATTCTGGATAATGGGCTTTTAATAAAAATATCCACCAAAGGAAAACAATTAAACAATACATAAAGCACCAGGGTGCAAGCTAGTGGTTCTGTTACAGTCTGGAGCTGTTCCAGCAGAGAACATATGGATATTTTTTATGGGCTACAATGTAGTTCTCAGAAGTTATTATAAAGCAACAAAATTTAAATTGGGGCTGGACATCTATACAATCACTCAGTGTTGCTGTAGGACTTCTAATTCAGACTTGAAATTTATCTACATCTAAGTGCTGCAGATATTTTTAGGATAAAAATAACTTCTGTACTCTTAACTGCTGTTTAATTTCTTCCAGGATGTTTCTGGTGATATTTCTCACCTTTCCATCAAAGCATTTGACAATGTGGAATTTCTTTATCCATACACCTCTATTCTTTCATCTTTCTGGCATGACAAAATTTGGAAAATGGTTACATTGGAAAAAAGCTCAAGTACTTTTCAGTACTTTGAAACTACAGACCATGTATGGCTTAGGGTTTTAATCAAATAGTTTTTAACCTGAACCACATAAACCTGACACATGCCATATTTTATTATCCTTTCTTCTCTACCCCCTATTCTGCCATGTCAATAAAAGTAACTGTGCATCTGTAGAAAAGTAAGCTGACACTAATTAATTTCTGTAATGAAAGGTTTGATTTCTGTAGTTCTAGTGAAGGAAAGGAGCATCATATACAGTGTTATAAATCTTGGTACAGTAGAGGTAAAAATTTAGTGTAGTTTGATGAGAAGAAGTTAGATTTTCCAAATAAAAATAAACAACTAGGGAGAACAAGAGGTCACAGGTTATAAACAGTGTTGTCAGTTTTAGTTTTATGGTGAACTTTGAAGTAGAACAAAATGTTGAGAAGCTGTTTATACCAGTGTTTCAAATGCTTTTAACTCTGCTTCTTCATTTCCTAAGGACTCTGTCACTATCCCCACAATACTAATCATCTGAATGCTCAGAACATTTGTCAAGAAACAAGAAAAAAAGCATGAATATTTACCATTATTACAAAACCTCCCTCATCATGCTCAGAAAAATATTCAAAAGCCACAAATCCTCAGGACTACTGAATATTTACATATGAAAGTTATACTCTAAACAGGTTTAAAAAATATTATTCCAAGCAAACTTCCACCTCCTTCAAACTTCTTCAAAAGTAACTGCTCAAGCACTCTAAAGTCATCTCTTTAGAGCTGTTTGATGTACCTTTCTTTGAATTCTCATAAGACATTTTCTGTGGCAGAGGGGAAGACAAAGACATCTCCGGTTGAAATGGTCATCTTTTAAAGATACTTGGAAGAATTGAACAAAATTAGAAATGAAAAACTGATTGAACCTGTGAGTTATGACTTTGAAGAATGTTGGAGGTGACTGAAACCTATATGCATTCATACAGCAACCATTGTATAGATCTCCTAGAGCTTTCAGGACTATGTTCTGTTCAGATATATTTTTCTTCATAAAGGCAGTACTATGCCCATGACAATGCAGAAAGATTGTCAATAATTAACACTCTTAATAATGTCCATCTACATTTGGGTAAATCATTATCTTCCTGTCATATGTATAACTCAGAGATTCTGCCTTCCTCTTGATGCAGTGAAATGCTGAGCACATTGCTGCCAGCAGACAACAGAGACAACAACAGGATAATTTTTACAAGTTATTGTAAGACAAAATACTGAGAAATAATTAATTTCAGTTAGCAAAGCTAAACATGGCATTTGCTAGTCTGAGGCTATTGCCAATGGAGTTCACTGATAACACAATAGATTCAAGTTCTAACAATGTCAGTTCTTTCTACATCTAGTACTTTTATTCATGAGGCTAAGCAGCTAAATTGGCTTTTTTATTTCCTCTCCCACACTTCTGTCTTTTTATGTCTTCAAATTTGAATCAGAAACCGAGTCTTACAATATTTTTTAGACCCAGCCTAGCATAATATAGCCTCAGCAGCAGGCTCTGGACATTAGAGCATAAAAAGAATAGCATTAAGTTATGGATATTTAGAATTTGGTTTAAATGAACTTTCTCAAAGCTGTTCTTGGTTGAATTCATTAAACATTGTAATTATTCTATCACTCACTGTAAAAAGCTAGGTACGGCTAGGAAAAATGTTGATTTTTGTCTCCTACTTTCTTTTGCCACATTTATCAGAAACCAAGGGTTTTGCTCAGAGAGTTATACAATATTGCAGAATAGTGATGTCAAAGAAAGCTTAATAATATTTAAAATAATATAAATCGATGGTTCGCCCTCATGTGGTCTATCTAGCTCATTTCTAGAAAATAGCAGAGCTTCAGAGATGAGCAATTAAAATGATTTGACAATTGGATAAATTTCTAAATGAATAGAGTTAAGTCAAGAAATATAGGGTTTTGAGAGAACAAAAATAGGTAAGGATATGATGCAAATAATGCAAATGTATTTAAAATTAAATAAATATGGATAGGCAAGAATGTGCACTTCACCTACACATGTAGTACATGAACAAATGGACATTTAACAAAAGGAAACCTAGTGATTTGAGATAAAGAATTTTTTTTTCAGACACAGTTAAGACCGTGAAACTCAACACTATTAGGATATGCAAAACTTATTGAAGTTGTTATATCTAACCTCTTAGTGAACAAAAAGTTATAAAAGTACAATTTACAGGGAAATTAAATTAATATACACTATGTATAGTTAGATGAAAAAGCATAAGGAAAACATAGCAATCTTTTCTACGAGTGTTCTTTTTAGGGTTTATATACAAAATTGTGACTTAAAAAAAAAAGAAAGAAATTCATAGTCAGTACCTATCCTGAAACAGAGTTAATAAGGAGAATATATGTGAAAAATAACAAAATCACATTTACTAAGCTTTTCATTTGAAATGTCAAAATTAAACGTCATCAGATCAGGAAATACAAAAATTAGACCAAAAAATTGTTGTTATACATCAATGCAATTTCTCAAATAGCATTAACTAAGCCCTGTAATGGTACAAGACTACAATGAAAATTTCTTAATACTTTTGATTAGAGAATAGAATACAAAGAGTTTTAAACATATTTATTTTCTCACAAAAGAAACACTGAGAATTGTAAGACGGTGAATATTTTCTGCACATCTTTATTTTCATTCATTTTTACACTTTAACGTATGTGGTTTCAAGTATGATTTTAATTTTGAATTCTCTTTGCTTGAAATTATTATTTTGGGGTAATTATAAATGTTATGCTGTATTTTATATTAAATCATCCATATAGTTCATCTTTAACTCTGCCTTAATGTAATCTGTCTTCTAAATTTGTTCACCTTCTTAAATTAGAATCATACACTTGATTGCTAAAAATTGAACTCAAAGATAATATTATCATGAGCTATTTCTAATCATTCCAAGAAACACAGACAAACACACACTTCATTTTATGTAATCTTTTATGGCCAGGTTCATTGATATGCTGTGGTTGTTTTATGCTACTCTGAAGCAGACCAAAGAAGCCAGAGCGTACTGGCTGGTTAAGTTAAATTTACAGCTCCTTTGTTGAATAAAAGTGCAAAGCAGTTGGAAGGCACATCCCAGTTTCCTGTCTTTTTCTTCTTCCTCGCTCTTCTGAACACACACATTTGTTTCCACTGCCTCCTGTGTTTTCTGTATTCTGCTCTACAGAAACACATCTCTTCTGCCCTCTCTATACTCCAAGTATGTACACATACACGTGTACATGTACAAGACAGACCTGAGCCTCTGTCTGCTGCTTCCTTTACTGAGCACATCTTGTATAATGTGAAGCTTATGAAAATAATTACTTGAACATTACTAGTTGACCACTGCTCTTATTTTTTGTATAACTGTTGGCAGAAGAGAGTGGGTTATATCCTTACAGTGTAGAGGAATATGACTGTAGAATCATCCTCTCAGAAAATAGCCACCATCTTCTATTGCTTTCAAAGAGATGAAAGCAAATTTGACCTGAATAGGTGGAAGTAAATGATGAAACAAAACTCTCAGGTGGAAAACTACATCAGGCCTTGAAAATGATGGAAAGAGCTGTGCTTTTTTGTGATCATAGGGGAAAAGCAAAGATGCCTGCCCTTTGGAAAAAGGGCATTCTTTCAAGGATTTTTGTAGCTAGACCAGTTGTTTAACTATGGTAAACATCAAACAAAACTTTTCTGGAAAAATTAAAAGGTATATTGATTTGATTACTGCACTTTTCTATTCTACAGAAACTTTTCTCTCCTACATTTCCTACTACTTCCTTGTAGATAATATGAGCAAAGATATTTTCTAGTAGAAATGGGAAAAAAATGGAAAGGAAAACATATTATTTTATATATATGAAAGAGGAGTCTTCATCTTCAAACCATCTACAGGCATTTAAATTTGAGTTTGCACTATAAAGAGTTAGTTTAAAAATACAATAAAGACTCTTCATGTAGTACTGAAATCAAAATGACAGACACAAGCCAGTACCGTAATTTTTCCTCTTTACCACTAGAGTCCCACTGGAGTCACTCACTCAGCATGCCTTTGAAGTGATTATTCTGTGTTATGCTTCTAACTCATCCTAAAATTTTCTGCATTTTTACACATTAAACTTGTTTTTTCCTGAAGAAGTAGAAATATTTTCGCATACAGTTTGGAAGAATAGTGAGGTAGAATCTCATTCAGTTCCAACATGATTTACTTAAAATAGATTTATCTAGTGATTTATGCAGTGGAAAAGAACTAATACTCAGCTACATGCATGTATATATATGTGTGTGTTTAAATGCTTATACTGTTATACAAACAGATTCTGGCCTAATAAAAATATACCTGATATCAAAAGCAGCATCCTATAGAATACCTGATTATGGGCAAAACTATAGAGTCAGAAGAAAGACCTAGTCTTTATTTCTGTGTACATTATCATTCAGAAGGATCTCTACTGTGAAATTTGACAGTCAATCAAGCAGTAACAAGCTACCTACCGTCATGGCTGATGACACTTCAAATATGTGCTTGCTGCAATTCTAGGAAGAAACTAGGGCTCTGCTCGTGTGTACCCCCTAGAGAGTTTTAGATGATTTTAATGCAAATTTCTCAGTTCCTAAGAACTCAAAAGGATTAGGATTTCAAGGAAGCCAGAAAGCAGGAAGCCTCAGCTTCTTTCAAAACAGGCTCCACCCACCTGCAAACTTATTCACACCATGGTTATTTTGGAGAGGACCTTCACCAACACCCTTTCCTGCCTTTGCTAGGGATTAAATACTGCATAACCTCTCTGTCTACTGGGGAGTAGGTATGAAGTGAAAACCTTTCCATTTTGTTCAGTATTCTTCTCTGAAAATTGAGAATGACCAGCATTTTCCCCACCCTTTAGTTAGGATTTTCTCTGTAACTCTGTCTCCAAAATCAATGAAATTGATGAAAAAATAATCAAGTCCACTTTCCTATTTAAAAAACTTACTGTTTACTTTCATAAAAACTGCAGAGCAACAACTGACTTGCTGAGGTTTTTTAGCAACTCTTCTATTGATTTTCTATTTATATTGATTTCTACTGATTTTCTACAAGACTGTACCTTCTTTTTGATCTATGGCTAGGGGACCGACCCATGTATCTGTCTTTTCTGACTACTGTCTGACAGTTCTTCCTGGCCAAACTGAGAATGCAGGCTACATTGTATGACAGTTTCTCTTTATATCTACATACCGTTCAGATCAGATTCATAGAAAACAGCTACCTGGTCTATCCTATATAATTTCCAGATTTTTCTTTTATTTGTCCTTCAAAGTTCCATGTTGTTTGCTTCACTGATCCCTACTCTAAACTGTCACACCAGTCATTCAAAATCCACATCAATAAAACCTACAGAGGGCACAAAATCCATGCTCAGGCAAAAAGGGGTCTAGGGTGTAAGAAAACATTTCTTATCATTCCTATCCTTTTGGAGAAAAGGAAAACAGCAGTATATCTACAGTAATCAGTCAACAGCATTAATTTTCTTTTTTGTTTTTAAAAAGCAATTAATTATTTAACACAATGTATAGTGTTCACATTACTTACAACATTAATTGCAAGGTTAAATTGATGCATTTAAAAAAGCAGGATTAAATTTCGCACCACTAGCAATTCTTTTAACAGAGATCCCAAATATTACTTTCAATTTTTCTGCATTAAAAAAAAACAATAATGAAGCATTTATTTTAGTGCTATGTTTGCAAATGATTAGTTGGTATGCAGTAGCTTACATGAATTTTATTTTTCTGAATAGTCCTGCTTTGCTCAAGCACAGAGACTAAACTTCTCTCTAACTCTGAAGCAGAGTAATAGGTACATCAGGAACAGTAGCTGCTCAGAACTATTTACAAGAGTTCCTTAAACTAGAACTGCAAATTATTAAGCCCAGGTATTTGTTGTCAGGATAGCAGGGGTAACAATTATGGTTGCAGTCTCAGTTACATGAGTCTTCTGTTCAATAAGCTGGGACCACCATTTTCTGCAGCATTCGGTGGCCATGTTACCTACATCATTATTGAGACAGGCTGGAATAAACCCAAGAATTTGGGGGTGACCATTCCAGATATATTAATATCAGACACTAATACCAGTGACTCGAACCATCCAGTTCCCTAACTTCTGTATAATCTCTTCAAAGAATAAAAGAATAAGACAGATCTTGGAAAGAGCTTGAGGCAATACTAAGGTGCAGTAAATTTGGAGCCTACTGCTGACTATTTGTTTAGACTCTTTTCAGATACAGGCAAATGTAAATAAAATTAAAACCTTTTCCACAGTAACACTGAGATATTGTGAATGTGTAAGGTTATTATTGTGTCTAGGGCTTAGACTTTGAATTCAGGTGCGTTGTTTATATTCTTTCATGAACTGTACTGGAGTGCTTAAAAAAAAAAAGTATTTTTATACTTTTTGTGATACATTTTCAATAGAATGTAATCAAAAGCTATAAAAGGTAAATGCACCACTTTAAGCTAAGTCTTGAAAGTCACTGGAGACACACATTAGTTGTCTCATTGTCTTTACTGTGTATCGGTTTCTACTAAACAAAACGTCTTTTCAAACATGTAGCATTTGCCTGATCTTGTGAGGCGAGTGCCCACTACACCCTTCTACTGGACTGCTCTACAATGAAAGGAAATAGCATACATAAGATAGGACTCTTGAAAGTCTAAATGAGTGTGTTTTAAATTGGTTTTATCTCCTCTGGTCTCATGAAAATAAGACTAAAAATTATGACACATCACCTATGAAAGAATAAACTTAATTTAGAATGAGCTATTGAAAGCAAAGAGAAATACAGCATGCAACATTTCCTATCATTCTTATTGAGACATTTAACAATTATTTACTTTTAAGTAAATAACACTTTACTGTAATTCATAGAAAAAGCCAGTTGGTCAAATCTGTGAGTGTCGTGATCAGACTTCTAAGTGAATAAGGAACGCTGGATTCGGACCATACTTCATATTGCTTTCTATCTGCTCTACTTGCATGTAACTGCAATCAACGTGAACATGGAACACTGGTATGTATAAATGCTTACATTTAAATTTTGTAGGTAGAGAAATGAGCAAGATCAAAGTCATTTTACTGGCATGATTGATATAATAACAATAAAAAGAGTGACTGATCATTAGACTTGTTTTGTTTTGTTTTGTTTTGATTCCAAGTGATGATCACAACAATTAAATCATCCATTTTTATTATTTACTAAGCTTCCGTATACTGGGATATCAAGATTGTTAGTTTCACCATGGGTCATTCTCCTCTCTTTCAAGATTACAAAAACTCTTACTCATGTGCTTATGTTCTCCAACCAGTTTTCATAACTTTAAAAGAAAAAGGTACCAACCTGAATGCTGTGAGATACTCAACATCGCCCATAGGAGGATCCAAGCCACCTGTCCATGCAATATTTATGTTATACCCTTCACCAGGGCCACTTCCAACCTGAAAAATAGGAATAAAATGCCAAAAGGAGTGAAGAGGATAAAAAAGGAAGCAGAAAAGAGAGCAGGAAAGGAAAAAAAAAAAAAATAAAAAAAAATTCTCAAGTGTGCTTTAGAAACAAACATCAAACAACATGTCAGATCAGCACAGCCTTGTTTGACAAGGACTGCTCTGGGTTATGCACTTGTTCTCCACTGGTCCCCTGCTCCCAATGGACAATTTGGTAATCTGGTGTAATTTAAAGAACCAGAGAAGGACAAGAAAATTAGGGGTAATCATGCAATGCAATTACCCAAAAGATACAAATAAAAATGGCGCTCTAAAGAAATAAACCTAACCTCATTTGGGGCTCCACTGCCAGGGAAGAAGTTGCCTTCATCATAGCGATGGAGGGAAACATACAGGATGCTGGGGTCAGCATAAAAAGCCTGCTGCGTACCGTTGCCATGGTGAACATCCTAAAGGAGAAAGAAAACAGATGACAAATGTAATAATGTCCAACTCAGTCTAGAGCTCAGTTCTGCTTTCTTTTACTCCCCTCCCCCCCATTTCTCTCCCTCTCCCTTGCTCTCCTTTTGTCTTTCCCTTTCCCCCTCCCTTCATCACCCCATACTTCCTGAACTTTCAGGCAAATTACTCTTTAATGCACTCATTTTTTAAACTGGCTTCTAAAAATCAGGAAACCATAGCGAGCATGCCCTGGAGACTCCAGATGAGCAGTCATTGAGAAGTCCCAGTCCTTTTGTACAATTAGATATTTATACACCGGCTCTTTGTACTCCTTGCCTCAGTGATGGAATCTAGCATCCTGTTTTATGGAGGAATTTTATGACTTATTAACTGCCAACAGTTCATAACCCCTCAGGCTTAATTAACTAGCCTCATTGGCCTCTGAAGAAAGACTAATGTTTAAACTACAAACTAGTATTTTGCAGAAGGATCTATGGTTTACAGAGCTTTTTCACAATTCTTGACAGAACACTAAACATAAGTGTATTCATTGATTTGCCAAGTTCCACTATTGAGGTCAAAGGCTCTGCGACCAGCTGAGTAAATTGGCTTTCTTGAAACATTCAGTTCAGTTAGCAGTCCCTCAGCAGTTAGATCCACATCAAAAGAGATGCCAGATGCGGAAAGGACTTCATACTTCATTTTTGCAAAATCATGACGGCAACAGTTGAAGACATAGGAATATGATCTCATTAGCTATTAAATCATCTGGCAGATAGGGTAGTGCCTTCCACAATCAAGCAGTGACCTTGGCCAGACTCCACATTTCAAATATTATATAATGCCAGTGAAAGAAATTCTGTCTTTAAATTAAATACTGAAAACTAAATACTGACGGTACATCTGTATAACAAAGGCTGATGGTGTGGTCTTTTCCTCTTCTCTAGTTTTGTTTTCACAGTTCTACTATTGTACTATGTGGTTAGACGCATAAAAAATTTTACAGGTGAAAATGGAAAATCCACTTGCCTTTCAGTAAAAGAAAATGGAGGGTTTTTTATAAGTTTCTCCACTGGTATTTGTAAGAGGTTGAAAAATTGCAGATATTATTGATTCTCCTCCTTTAATGCATCCCTTTGAAATTTCTGATTTAAAGAGAAAACTCAGAAGGAGGGCAGACAAAGTACTCTGAATGGCAACACCATCACCAAGACTATGTTTATTTTACAAATGCTATGAGGTCTGAACCAAATTTAGCATAAGAGAAACAATGATCACCCTTTCCTCATGATGTCTAGACTCCAGGAAGGTTCAAGTTGGGTGTACGTTTGCCAACAGCACAACAAGTACTGTCCTTGTGCTCTTTGTCAGCTGATGTATCCCATGAATTTCACCCACATCACTCAGGACTCTCTACATTGATCGAGACTTACTTGTACTGCATTGTGCTTGACTTGGACCTCCTCTGGGACCTCTATGGGGTAATATTATAATGGTCACTTTTCTCAGTTGAAAGTACTTGAGACAACATAAGGATGAAGTTACAGCTCAGCTGTGACTTAATGCCAAGGTTAAAAGCAACACGTTGGAGGTGCAAGGGAGCACACACTGCTGTGAAGGTGTTGGAGATTTGAAGGCAGCCAGCATCATGTTAGGGGGCTCTGACTGGCAAATAAAGTAAAATCTGGCATGCAGACTAACCCTAGGATACCATTCAGTCTTCAACCGCAACAGAATTAATTGGTTTATTCAAAAACAGATCCAGATCATGCTAACATGCATGCAAACATCGATGACCTTGGAATGGGGACTGGAACAACAACAATCTGAGAAGCTATGTTGGCCATACAGATATGACTAAATACATAATAGGTCTTAACTTTGCAATTTTAATTAGTTTTTCTTTTTCATGTATATTTGGTGCTTGAGATACATTCTTGCTTTAACAGTTTTCAAATGAAAAGAAAAGATATTAATGGGCATAGAGATTTTTATTTTTATTTTTTATTATTCAAGTCTCAAAGCTACCTTGCTTGTCTAAACTTTAATTCCACCAAGGGTTACTCTGTTTGAAGAGCAGTAACTCCTCAGGTTAGACAAAGGAATGTGTTGTTTAAGACCGTGGATGTTACTATGTGGGAAATGTTCATATTCTGCCCTTTGTAGATCAAATGTATTCAGGGTATATAAATTGCTTCAAAAATGGAGATTTATTCATATGATGGAATGAGAAAAGAAAAGCTGACAGAGAGGTCTTTTAGTGTGGAAATAAATGAAGGAAAGCTTAAAAATGTAAAAGTTAAGACTTTATGAACACATGTAGCAGCTATGAAGACTACACTTAAATTATACTTGGAGTTTAGTGTGTGGGATTGACTATTACTTTTTAATATTTACATTGTAGTAACATGCATAGCTGCCAACCTACATGGGGTGCTGCTGTGCTAGTCACTATCAAAATACAGTCTTAAAGGTAAACGTTAATTTCAAATCTAACATCTGTAATTCCATTCTTTCATTCAGATGCCCAAAACTCTCTGTTGGTGGGCATAAGGGCAACTTGTTCAACCTATTAACTTGTTCATTAATTCAGTTTGGATTGTGATTTTGTGATAGTTTGCATACATAAGAAATGTTCCATATCAATTTTTGTACATCATTGCACTCACCATGGAACAGACTTGGACTGCAACTGCTCCAGGAATGAAGTAATCTGTGTCAGCCATATATTTCTCTCTTTTCACCAGCTGAGTTATTCTGGCCAATGGGATAGAGCCAGAGAGAGTCTGAGCATTCCCTGTCTACTTTCCTGGGTAAGGATTGGCAGCTTCACAGGTAATCATTTGCACAGGTAATGATTTTCACATTTAACCTTGCCTTGAAAAATTGAAGCTGAATTCCCAAGTGCTTATTGGCTAAGTAGGTCAAATGGAAGTGATTCCTTTTCCCAACAAGGTGTATGCAACACTTACAATCAAAAAGACTTAAAAACATACACAAAATGCAATCTTTGAATAGGCTTTTCTTATTAAAAAAACAAAAATAAACATAGAGTTCACTTTTGGCCAGCATTTATAGCAGTAAAGCTCAATGAACTGTAAGATTCAAGTCAGCACATAGATACAACATAAAGTGGAAGTGAATTTTTCAAAAACACTGGTTTCTTGCAGTTTATATTTCTAAGTGATAGTAGAACATTCTAAGAAATATTTGAAAAACATTCTAAGAATATTTAACCTACCCATATACTTATTCTGTCACTCATTTTTCACTTGCCATTCCTTCTCCCACACTCCCCCTTTCTCTGCTTGTCTTCAACAGCCAGTACGCATGTTTAACTGAACAAAAGTGCTAGATGGTAAGGCCATGACTTCACAATAAGATTTAATTATGACTGCAGATATGAACAAGATTTAGACTATTAAGCCCTGCACTTCAAAAACCCTTTAACATATTTCGTCTTTAAATCTTTTATCACCTGCAAAAATTAATTAAGTGCAGATGTAACAGGTTAGGTTTTGATGCCAGGGTTCATTTCCTGTCTATGCTTTGTCAGACACCCTATTACACCTCCTCATGAACTGTAGGAAAACAAAAATGTTGATCATAAATCAGCATTCAACTTTCCTTGGGCTATGCATTGGGCTGATCCTTTAAGTGCAAGGCAGAGCTCCAATTCATTATTCATGAAAATAATATAGACAACATGCCAAATGTCATCTGCATTTAAATAATCCATTTGTTAAACATATTAAGTATTGTGTAAGAATGCCTTCTATTAAAATAAAAGACTAATCCAATGAAGTGGATTTTTAATCACATAGCTTTACTTCAGGGAACCATCAAAAGCTGACATAGATGACTTGAAAACTTCTTAGAGGGAATGACCTGTTGATTGGTTTAATAATATTGAAGTTACACAACAAGTCGAATCAATGCTAGCTAGGGGAAGTGGCCAATTTGGTTACCAAAGCAACAACATTCTTTAAAGCACATCTGACTATTTAAAGTTTGAATTCTGTAGGGAAAAGTAAACTTAGGTTCTGTAGGGTTATTTTAACGATGGAAGTATCAATTCATTTAAGGACCATAAAAGTTGCCCTGATCTGTGCCTTCTTCTCATTAAATTGCAGTTAACACCATTAAAGTGAAACATAGATGTTTACGGCTTCAGTACTGCCATCCTGGCTTTAATGAGTTCCCAAAATCAGAGGAAATGCACACCTTTATTACCAGTAAGCACTAAAAGCAGGAAAGTCTGATCTGACATATAAATACAAATTCATTATCTTTTACCTAGATGCACTGAAAGTTGTGATGCTCGCCAAGAATACATACCAGATCTACAATCAGTATCTTGCCTATATTTAGCTTGTCTCTCAAGTATTTGGCAGTAATTGCAATCGAATTAAAAAAGCAGAACCCCCTGTGGAATAGAGAAGAACAGAAATAAGAAAGAAAATCAGTCAGGAAAACAGTTATAAATAATGTTCAGAGCATTTTTAAAAATGCTATATGATCTCTGAGGCCATAAATCTGCTTCTGGGAGTACCCAGAAAGACTTTTCAGTCATCTGCTAACAATTACAGTTCTTCAGAGACATGCACAACACAGGTGATTGCCAGTAACCTTAGTGCTCCAAGATGGGCAATATTCCCTGGTACTTACATGGCTGTTGATTCTTCAGCATGATGGCCTGGGGGCCTTACAACAGCAAAGCCATTCTGTAAGAACAAGATAGGTTTTCAATTATCAGCTAAAAAAAATACTTGACTCTGCGCAAAACAGAGCAGCAGGCAGACTGGATTGAAATCTATTAGAGGCTCTTGAGCACTTTTTCTGTCCAATCACCCTTTCATAGTACTGCCAGAAATAATATATTTGAGAACAGTGGCATACAAACTTATATAAATACACATATGCACATACATATATATACATGCAACATGATCTAAAGAGGAGGAAAAAGGCAGGATGAGAAAGCCATTATTATCAATTCTGTTGTCTAGTATTCACATTTAAAATTAAAGTAGCTCAAAGTATATATTTGACATGATCAGTCAAAGCTGACCCTACCTTCTGCATGGACTAAATGATAAATTCAGACACACACACACATGTAATTCCCAACAGTAGAAAAAGGACAATGAATATCCCATATTTCTGCAAACCATAAATTAAACTGCCATGCTCGCAAGTTTAATAGATACCCTAAAGTAGATTTCTAACACACCTTCTGGAATTGTATATAAATTTAATAAAGTACAGTACTA
Source organism: Actenoides hombroni (assembly GCA_024336885.1). Taxonomy (NCBI): domain Eukaryota; kingdom Metazoa; phylum Chordata; class Aves; order Coraciiformes; family Alcedinidae; genus Actenoides; species Actenoides hombroni. The sequence goes on along the minus strand of WUAM01000179.1, from coordinate 11,512,646 downwards.
GAATGAGTGATGATCAAGGAATTTTTTGCCTCTGGAGTCACTGGAGCTATAAGAAAAAATGAAATTTCCCTCCTTTCAGTGTGGGTAAGGTAGGAAGAAATTGTAGAAGCACTGGCAAGGTAGCTCTGTTCAGAAAATCACATCATATATTCAAGAAGCAGTATCTCATAAGGGTGTGTATCATATCAAATTTTTCTTAAAACAGACAGACTCAGGAGTAACACCATTACTCCATCAAGTTTACTCTTTATTTCAGCTACTCAAGACAGTCTTTTCTATTCAGCTATATATTTGACATCAAATTAATTACAATTAACATATTAAAAAATATATAATCTGTGCATGAATATATTGGTCAAACTTGTACTTTCACGCTGCCTCACACAAATACCATGTGTACATTTATGGCTGCAAGACCAACCAAGCATTTCTACTTTCACAGAGCAGGAGACAAGAAGAAAAAAGACAGAATATTTCTATATTTTAACGATCAGTATTAAAGCAGCCCAGGTTGATACACTTGAACTAGTTAAATATCAATGTTTCAGCCTTTACTCTTTGAAACAAACATGATAATCACTAAACTTTCGCTCACACAGTGTAAATGAAGAACAATATGGCAGTTAATAGAGTTACATCTATGCCTGTGCAATCTGGTATTTTTTACAATCCTATGAATGTGCATTTGTGTGTACCTATGCATTTGTCTGCCTATGCTTTTTTCTCTGGCATTAATTTATAAACAAATACTACCAGGATATAGAATTATAGGATATCTCATATAATTTGCTGCTAAACATAATCCAAGCAGTAAGCTGAAAAGTTTTGTGGAGCGTGGCCAAGGTTCTATCAAACTACAGCAAACTTAAGCTATAATGTAAATGGAGTACATCTGTAAGAGTGGTTCTTTTGGCCACCATTTAAAGAATCTGGGGGATTTGACATCATGCCTTGTTTTGCATTAAATATTCACATATAAAACAAACAAACAAACAAATAAGAAACCTAAAGACTGAACAAATACATACATTCATATTTAGGCAGGCATTCCTGGAGGTGGAATATAAATTGCCTATAGATCAAACACACCACCAAAAGAAAGGACTTGTGGACTTCAGAACCAAACCAGCTTCACTCACTTAACTAAAACCCTGTACCTTATCCTTCTAAGGATTTTTTGACATTTTCTTTTCACACAAGACATGACTTAGAGAAGAATTCTGTGAAGAACTCTTTTGAAGTGTTTATGAAAAAGCAATGTATGTACGTGCTGAGGAATGTACAGACAAGAGGGTATTACTAGAAAGAGAACATCATGCTTACATGGATTTTGTTCTCTTGATATTTGTAAGAAATTGGAAAAAGCACATGCAATGCTAAAAGCGGCCCCTGCTCAGCTCACAGGTCACTATCATCTAACTTTATCAGTATTCCCAAAAGATCAATATATTTAAGATTATTATCTCTGCAAGGGTTTCATGGGGCAATATAAAGACAGAAAAAATCAGAAACACTGTTTTTGACAACATGACATTTGCAGTATAGGCTTCCCTTTCCCTTACTTTGACAAGACTGTTTGGAAGCCCTGTTTTGTTACAGCTAGCTAATTTCTGCTATCAGAAGTTAAGTTAAATATCACAGTTCTCCATGAGCATGTAGGACATTCACACCTGTGTTGTGACCATTTTGTATGTGTTTTTACATTACAAGAAGTTCAATATTCACATGGGAAATTTTCTTTTTTTCAAATACAGTGCATACAATATAGTGATGATAAAGCATATATTGTAATAAAACTTTACCAAACACTGCAAAGTAGTTACCATACAGTATAAACAGCAACTTTTGTGCAATTGATAAACTTCATTTCTCCTACTTTCAAACTCTGCATGAACACAGTGCACATTAGCACAACAGAATATGAATTAATTTATTTAGGCAATATTTAAATACCAGACAGAGAGCTCAGAACAGTAGACAGAAAGGCAAAAATCTGCTTTAAAGACAGAAAGACTAACACAGTGCAATATGTTGAAAATGAAGCCAACACATATAAATTCAAAGCATTTTTGTACAAAGTCTTATTTATACTAGGATACAGACACCTTTATATGTAGACAGAACATTAAACTGACTGACAGACATGAAAATTAGAAAAAGGATTCATGTCTGTGCCATTATATGATTACCTTTCAATTTGAGGATAAAGAATAAAGTCTGAGTAGAAATATTCTAAAACCTGTGTATATTTGAAGAACAAACAAAGTGAAGTTTGCCCATATTCAGTTTACAAAGAAGATCCATTGCAGATAGACTCATTTAACTGGATCTTTAATGAAAACTAAGAAAAAATGTTAGTCTTTTTCCACAGTTAGGTAAGTATTCTCTACTTTCATGACTTCAAATAGGTATTTGGATGCTTGATTTCCAAAGAACAGAGGTGTACATCCTACTGTGGCCTTCTTGTCTTTGGTGGTACAGTTGATTCCTTTCTATCATGTGCTGGGTTAGAGCATTGGGCTACATCATGCTTGGGCATCTACTGTACTTCTCACTGAACCTCTCCAAAACAAGCACTCAAGAGAGTACCATAACAGAGCTGCTCCAAGGCTTGGAACTGACCATATACAGTGAAGGTCCACTGGTGTTTCTATTATACAAAGAGGTAAAACAAAGACCCAAAAGATGGTGAAGGGAGTGGAACATCTCCCTTACAAGGAAAGGCTGAGGGAGCTGGGTCTCCTTAGCTTGGAGCAGAGGAGACTGAGGGGTGACCTCATTAATGTTTATAAATATGTAAAGGGTGAGTGTCAGGAGGATGGAGCCAGGCTCTTCTCAGTCTGACCCAATGATAGGACAAGGGGCAACGGGTGCAAGGTGGGACATAGGAGGATCCACATAAGTATGAGAAAAAACTTCTTCATGGTGAAGGTAACAGAACACTGGAACGGGCTGTCCAGAGAGGTTGTAGGCTGTCCTTCTCTGGAAGCATTCAAAATCCACCTGGACACATTCCTATCTGACCTGAGCTAGGTGATCTTGCTCTGGCAGGGGGGGTGAACTAGATGATCTTTCGAGGTCCCTTCCAACCCCTAACATTCTGTGATTCTGTGAAAACTAGAGTAGGCAATTTTTCCTTAGGGCAGTATGCGGTGACTGTGGCAAGGGGTGAATCATCCTTCCCCCCACTTGATAGTGCAGAGCTCTCTCTGCCTAGGTTCTAAGTGGATCAAAAGCCAGCTGGACATAGTCCTGGGCAACTAGCTCTAGTTTGTCATGCTTTTCAGTGGGTGTGGACCCAATGACCTTCTAAGGTCACTTCCAACCTGAACTGTTCCATGATACTATTCAGAAGTTCATAATCTTCAAAGAAGTTTTTTTGGAAAATGCTGAGCAAGTTTTTCAGCATAATTTCATCCCATGCACTAGCTAATTGCAGCTGCACATGCTGTTAAGGACAACTTTCTCAGAAACCTCTGTGTATTTCACATGGAGACTCAGGTCTGGATTCCACACTTGAAGTTCAACATCCTCCTAAACTCAGGTGTTAAAGCTTCTACTTTCTACATGTCTAAATCCTTTAACCTATCTAGCCTCTTAAAATTAGCAGTGCTTAAACATGGCATTCTTGGACATTAGATTGTTTTTAATGGAAAGGTTTTATTTTTGCTTCAAAGTTCACAAGGCTTCAGAATCAGAAGCAAATCACTGAAGCTAATACACCATTTCTTTGTAGAAACTTTTTTAGTGTTACACAGAAATGTATCCATTCCTCCTGCCAGAATTGATATTCTTTATGTTTTATACATATACAACTTTGTATCCTTATAAATTTGTATAAAAATGTACTTCTTCAAATTTAAAGGCTCTCCATACAGTGTATCCAACAGGGTGTAAACCTTGAAGTGGCCTTAGTGCCATCTTTAACCCCTGGCTTAGTTAACTCCTACGATAACAAACATCAGGGCTGATTTAAGTTTCAGCTACCTACAACAATCCCCTTGCAACTGGTACCCTGAAGAAGATGACCATGTTCTTACCAGTGTCACTTATGCCATAACGTGATCCCAAGTTATGCCACTGAGCAGAAAGGGTAAGTGTAAGAGTGAGTGGTGTAAGGTCGAGGCAATCCTTAGGTACCTATTTAGGACAATTTTACAAGCTATTCATACTGCCAGAGCAGGAGCCAGTATCCAGCCCTGGGGGTCTATGAATGCACTAAGCAAGAACCCATGATTTAACAGAGCAGTATTAGCAGCACAGAGATTTGCCAAGAAAGTGGTACTGGACATGAGGGAATACCATGTTTTCTTTCAAAGGAAGCTAGTAGAGGCCAGGAACACCGAAATGGACATAAAAAAATTTAACTTTGTGATGGAAACAAAGAGTACCCTGTCTGCTTTTCTGAAGGTCTAAGAGGATAGCACCAGAAAAAACACATGGGCAGTTGCCTGCTTGCAGGCTAATTTTCAAACAATGATGATGGCCTGTTTAGCTACAACTAGTGTTAACTATATTGGGAAAGAAAGCAGACAAAGAGTTTTAAGAACAGAGTGATTACTGAGATGAGCTGTGTACCACACATACAATTAAAGTTTTACTACTATATGAAATAATAACAGTCGTTCAGCTATAAATATAACCACAATTGCTGGGTAAAGCATCTAAGAGATGATTCCATATGAAAATCTGTAATTTTGTAACTTTGTGAAAGCAAAGAGTACAAACTACTATCTAAAAGACTTCATTGGTAACTTTGATTGATGGCTTTTATCAATCATATCTCTAACACTAGTAAAATAAACATTTTGTTACTGTTTCATCACACTACACATTGTTAATAATGCTAGGCGTGGAAAAAGTGCCTCTTTTTGTGGTTGCCACGTATCACTAAGAACTTTTTTTAAGGCAGAGGGAGAGTGTTAGAGTGCAGAGGGTGAGACAGGGAGGTAGAAACAAGGGTAGGGCAGAGCCTGCATGAAGAGTACTGTCGAGGAGGCACCTGAGCACAGAGCACCTCTCAGGAAAAGAGATTTTTGTAGGTAACCAGAGGAGCTGTGTGGAGGTTTGTGTTGTTCAGGCAGGCATGGAAATTTGCTGGCCTGATGCTTTACTGGAGGGATGATACTGGAACTACAGAGACACTTTTTTTAATCTGTTTTTGTTTCGCATGTCTTCTTTTTTTCAAAATTATTTGTGTGTGTGTGTGTGTGTTTTGTTTGGTTTGGGTTTTTTTTGTTTTTTTTTTCCTAAAAAAATCATAGCAGCAGAGCTGTGAAAGATGGCTGAGTGATATTTATACAGAATATTTTTAAGACTAGAAAACTTAGAGCTGGGGGAGGAGGGGTTTGATTAAGCTAATTCTGCTTATTCACTGGATTAATACAATTCACTTTATGATGATTCCTCCATAGCCCTGTGTGGTAAAGGCCTTGTACTTAAAAAGCTCATTCGGAATGAAAGTTTCAAGATCAATTTAAGTTATCCATGGATTATACAAAGACACTAGAGTAGCAATGACCAAACGCAGGAGGTTTGTTTTGATATAGATTCAACCTGACATATCAGAAAGAACTATCCCAGGAACCTCTCAAATTCTGGTTTGAAGGAAACTCATTTCAATTGCTTTCATTCTGTTAAATGATCCCTAACTACCAACAGGGCAACTTTGCACATGTGTGTGCACACATATACATATGATAGGGCAGAAAAAGGGCTTGTGCTTCACTCAATTCAGCTGAATTAGATGGTCAAGACAGTCTCAGACCACACTTTTAACTTATGTCCCTTTTTTCTCGAGTGTTCTTTTGCAAAATTGCTTAATTCATTCAAATTTTTTTAAAAATAGGAAATAACCATACAAATCCTACTATCTCTTGACAGTTTACTGTGTAGGACACTCACTGTTTCAAATTTGTCAAAAACATATGGCGCTTCATGTTTGTATCAGAAGAGTGCCGACATTGCCAATGTTGACATATTTACAGGATATGCAAAGTAAACTAGATGGTAGTCCTTATTACAGGTAGTGTACTTAAATTCATTAATTCCAGCATATAATACTGAATGGGGTCATCTGAGGCTGAAGAAAACCATTTCATAAATGTTCCTTTTTATTTGCAGTAGTTCCATGGTCTACTCTGGCATTGACTTGTCCATGATCATGGGAAGTCATCATCCATTGCAAAAAGAGGTTCTTATTCTTTTTACATTTTATTTTCTCATGGGTACATTTTTTTTTCCCGCTAGTCAATTGTAAGATATTAAGGGACAACCAGAGAAATGTATATTTGTTATCAGAAAAGAAGCTGACACATTTAATGTTCACAAAACAGCACACAATAAACCAATCATTACAAGAAAAAACAATATTTTGAAGGGCATTATTCCACAACGTATAATTATCCCAAAATTATTATACTAACATAATCAACTACCTGAATTCCAACTTCTTAAAAGGAGCATTGATCACTTAATAAACACTTTTTATATGGCAACAAAAAAGGTAACAGCGTCATCATGAATAATTTGGTTAACAAAATGGAAATATCAGCAACCTAAACTCTTACAGAAAAAAAACAGTAATTTGGCAAGCTAAGTCCTAAAGGTGAGACTCTCTGCAAGCTCTATGAGTTACAAATGAAATCTGAAACTCAAGAGAGACCACAGATGCATAAACCCTTACTTCCCTCTGAGACTTGTCTAATGTGGGGTTTGGACAACCTCTGTCCTCATCCTGTTCAGCAGCAGGAGGGAAGCGCCTGCTGCACAGGGCAGCCGGGTGCAGGCAAGCGGGGAGTCTCTTTGTGCCCAGCTGCCTGTGAGAGAAGCAGCATGCTGGCAGGGCAGGGAGATGAAGTGAGTTGAGCTTCAGACCTGATGTAAGGGAAGCAGCTAGGCCAGGCTGGGAAAGAAATGGGAAGGCAGGGCAGGACAGCATATCCCAGTGTCACCATTAGAGCATGCGGTCCTGACATCTGTCTCGCTATTGCAGAGCATTGACTGGGACACTGCATGTTCCTTTTGCAACATACTTCTAGTACATCTTTATTTGCCTGTGGCAATTCAAGAGAGGAAGGGGATCCATAGGAGACACTTCCAGGAAAGATGCTCTCTCTGCAGATGCAGATCTTTTAGGGCTCTCTTTTTGAAGGTGTGGCCAGGGAAAATGATTACCAAGTTCCCAAGCTATACTGCATGCAAGGAACCATATGCAGGGCACTACCTGTATTTCTTCCCCAAGACCCAAGAAATAGATCATAAGACTTCTCTTAACTGTTAAAATTATCTATTGGATATAATGAATGGCTGCAGTGGAATTATATTCACCCAGTTCTGCATACTCAACTCTTCTAAAGATCTAAGGTCACCCAGCATATTAGTAAAAGCCATCTGCAAAAATCTGTTGGGGAATGAGGAAGGAGCAAAGGTAGCTACAGAAAAACAGCTAGACAGGAGAGCTGTGGCACCGGTTCCATATAACATAAATACTTCATCATGCATCAGCAGGTTTCCTAAATTATAAAAAGCTCAAAAAAGTGTGACCTTCATGAAGTACTTAGGCTCATTTCCTATGGTAGTATTGCCAAGATGACATTCATTGTAGACGTAAATAAATTCATGAAAAAAAGCATAGTATTCAACTTAGTATAATATCATATTTATTATACCATATATTTCAGTGGTGTGATTGTCTATTAAATATTATCTCAAAAGTGTATCAAATGGATCTCAATGAGTGTTCATTATATTATTAAACAAATCCCCCAAATCCTTCATTTTGATTGCTTGATACAATCAAACAAAAACCATCCAGATTAAGACTCCTCAGAGACTGGATAATTTGTCCTGATTCAAAAAAAAACCCCACCACCACAGTAATTTACTGTTATGGTAGCAGTAGAATTTCAGTAAACCCTATTGTTTTATATCCTTCACACTGTCATACTGATGCTTTCCCTATTAGTCGAGGAGATTAAGGAAATCTGATGTCTCACAACATGTTTGAACTACAGTGAAGAGAACTCTTAACTCCTGGTCAATTTTTGAACAATGTCTAAATCAGATGAACAAAAAGTTACTGTTCCCAGACAAGATCTGTGTAAAATGGGACTGACAGATTCAGGAAATTCAGAATAAAGAACCTTTTGCCTTGTGTCCCAGTTTGAGTCATGCTCAACTCTGTAGTTAATCTCTCAATTGTTCTGCAGACTTTCATAATTTATTTTGTAGTCTCAAACCTTTTCTTAACAGCACATACCTATAACTATAGGTGTACATATATATAGGTATACAGATCTCTAAACTATTACTATCAATCTATACAAGAGCAAGCGATACCAGTAGAGACCATGGAATAAGCATAGAAATTGAAATGTCCTGTCTTTACTCAAGTGAACTTTAAATGTAAGATGCCAGTCAATACAGGGCACTTTATGTTTGTTAGCTTCTACACTCTACCTAGGCATGAAGACATTAATCTGTAATATCGTAAATAATTTGGTTTTTAAATTAATTGAATATATGTCCATAAAATAAACTATTATATTTGTTTTAATATTACAAAAACCATGTTAGACTTTTAAAAAACATATACACTGATTCATTAAGCTGTAAGAAATATTTGGGCTGCTCATACCAACTACACTGACAGATTAGACAGTTCTCATGTCAGAAAAGCACTTACTAAATGAATGACTTAAGTTTCTCATTCCTGAGGCTTCTTGTCTCAGACTTTGTCTGTGCTAGATAGTTTTACTCTGAGGTTATCCTACTGTTGCCATGGCTGCTTCAGAAAAAGGCATCTGTGATTCTCCAGTGCAGTAGACAGATAATCCACTGCCTCCTCTGCTGCAATCTGGAGCACTGCCCTGTGGGAACTCCTTGCTGTGTATTTTAAATCTGCTACTGCGAACTTCAGGTTATGCACCTCTTCTCAAACAACTGTGGGATTTCAGAACAAAACAGTTGTGTCCTGTCTCATAATTGACTTTTTTTTTCTTAAGATGGCACCAAACTGACAGCACACCATCTGATAGCAACCCACAGTGGTAAACTTCCAGGGAAAAACTACAGCACATTTCTCTACTGCTCCCATCTTCCTGTTTACATGTTGCAGAGCTGTTACAGCTTCCACGCAATTCTTGGAAGGCACTTTTTAGTCAACCAAAGATTCTGAAGCTGTGGCAGATCATTCCAGATTCCCATCAGAGCTTAATCCTCCCACTCAGTGCCAGTGCTCACAGAACAGGCCCCAAATGGTTGTTTAACATGCATATTTCCTCAATGAATACACATGGATGTGGTCAGCTTCACTTAGTTCCTCTCAGATCTTCACAAGTGCACTACAGAACTGGCATTTTCCCCAGATCAAAAACAGCTGATCAATGCAACATGTATGTTTCTAGAGGAAAATGGCAGTAAGATGGAAAAGCAACATGTAAAGTCATAAAGGTAGATTGGAACATACAGATCAGTGGGGATAAAATCTTACAGTTACCTACAAACTAATCCTGAACACCATGTAGAAAACCCCATAATACACTGCAAAAATCCCCATAATGTCATTTACCATATGAAGGTATTGGGAACAACTTTGCCAGCAGAACCCATGTTTGTACACATGCAGGGACAAAGCAAACACAGGACTTTGCCACAGTAGCAGGATTGGTGCATTTACAGAACTTCTGCTAACATGCTTTTCTTCTGTCAGTCAGGCATTATCTTTCCATTACTCTAAATTATAAATACCACATGCAGATTGCTAGTTCGTACAGCTGGCATGGTGGCATGTAAGTCACTGGGTTTCATGCTAGAAGTACAGGAGCAGGTTAGATAAGTACCTATCAGGTATCACATGGGTATTCCCGACTCTTTTTCACAGCAAATCCTTTCTATTCCTATTTTCTTAATGATTTGGTATAGACCAACTACTTGGCATGTCTATCGAACAATTACCTTTCCCATGTCTCAGCTGCAGGCTTAATGAGACTGCTTCAATTCTCTGCACTGTCGACAAAGATTCTATTTAGGATCTTAAATAATTTTACAGTAAACTACAAACTAGTACTAAATTTAAAATATTTGCTTACAGACTGTCTCAATGCCAGTAGCAAGTAAGGTCTCACAGTGGCTGATGTTTGATTCTTTTCAGCCATCCATCAGACACACATAAAGAGCCAAGAGCACTCACACTGTGGAAAGACACAGACATAAGCCACGGAAACGTACAGAAGTATTTTAAGTGAACCTGCTCATGTCAACTGCCCACAGGACTTTATTCTTATCAAAACTTGCTTCGATATTGCCTTAGAGACCAAAAGTCTCTAAGTCACCAGAGGTGAAACTAGCTAACATATCCTTCTTCCCTTCTCTTGGTCCTGTTGGTGAGAACAATGCACAGTGAATTGTGTATTGAATCCTACTGTGCCCAAAAAGCTTAACGGGGATGAAGTACCCATCAGAAAGGATGAACAACAGGATTCCATATGATGCGCCCTGTCTTTGATCTGATACTCCAGTGTTTGTACACTTTGTGTAGTACCTGGCTACTAGTTTTGGTGTGTGAATATGAAAGTTTAGTAACTGTTCACTTGGGTCAGAGCTATAGTATTGCATTTCATGAGCATGCTGTCACTTATGTACCTATACATTCTGTACCCATGCACGTATACACATAAATATATGGACCTTTTCTCAAATATGTAGCTATGTATTTTAATTGAAATAAGACAGATACACAGGAAGAAAATTCTCAAGTTCAAAAACAATTTGGAATTTTAAAAATCATAGTGCAGTGCTATTTCTAAACTATTTATTACTATCTTAATTTTAGAAACAGGACTGAATCCATTAGTGTTTGGACTGGAAAGTGAACCAGTATCTTCGTTAAGGTGATGATGTTTATTGGGACAAGACTGCACTCCAGTTGCATATGGTGTGCCTTTAAATAGGGCTGTTAAAATACCAAATAAAATGTCAAGGTCCGTCAGGTCTGAAGCTTTTATAAACTGTTTAGACTGGGGATCATTCGGGTTTTGTACACGATACCTTGCCCAGACATAGGGAAGGCAAAGCAAGGGGGTCGGCAGAGGACGGGGCAGCCGGTCTGGCGTGACGGCACAGCCCGGCCACCGCTCTCCCTGCCAGCCCCCCACCCGCCGGTGGGGTATCCTCAGGTTAGACACGTGACTAAACAACCATACTAAAAAAAATAAAATAAATAANNNACTTCCCTTCGAAAGCAGCGCCAGAGCCGTCCGCCCGAGGTGCGCAAGCTGCGAGCCGCTGCGCCGCTGGCGGCAACAGCCCCGCGCTGCCAGTACCCTCCTCTGCCACGGCGCCTCGGCCGCAGCGCCGGCCCCCGGCGAGACCCAGCCAGCCGCCCAGGGAGCCGCACCTTCGCGGCCGTCCTCCCGCCCCTCCTCCCGCCCCCCTCCGCGGAGGACAGCGCTTCAACAACACCTCCCCTTAGCGTCCCCCCCGGCCCCGGCTCTCCCACCCACGGCGCGGCCCGGACCTCACCTTCAGCTCCCGGGAGGCCACGCGGGCCGCCAGCTCGATGACACAGCCCACCGCCATGCGTGCCGCCCCGGCCGAGTGCAGCTCGTTCCAAACGGTGTCACTGTCCACCTGAGCAAACAGCCGACCCCGGGAGGAAGGCAGGGGAGAGAGGGAGAGGGAGAGCATGAGAGAAAACAAACCCGGGAGGGAGGCCTGGCAGCGTGACAGCCTGTGTACAATAACATCAGTCTTCCGTCCTGGCCAGCTGAAGGGCCTTCTGGACATGGCTTTGCTTGTGCTTTTTCTCTGCACGGGCTTCTCCAATGGAAACACATTCCTGTCATGCCTCGCTGCCATTCCCTGTTTAGATTTCGCATTACAAACAGTGCTACATCGGCCGGGCCGGGCCGGGCCGGGCCTGCTCGCCAGCCGCCGGCCGCTGTGCACCAGCGGGGGCCGGGAACCGGGACCTGCCAGCCCCAGGACAGAGCGTCCAGCGGGGCCCGGCCACCGCCGGCTCCGGCGGCCAGCACGGGTAACTCCGGCCACCCAAACTCACCAGTGGCTCAGGTCATTACACTTTTTTAAACGAAAAAAAAAACCAAACCAAAAAACCTAGTAAGCACTCGTCTCTTCGACCCTGGCAAAAGTTGTTTTTAAGTGGCTTGAAATCATAACAATTAATCGTTTGGATTAATTTCGGTAGTTGCTATTGCCATAGACAGGAAATAAAACGAAATAAAATAAGTGCCACCCTTGCTGCACCTCTAGTTTTGACAAACTAGTAAGTTTTAGCTGAAAGGCGTTAGGTCCCGCTTTGCAGCAGATTAATGTGGTTATTTAAAGAAGACAAAATGATCTTTTGTGCCTTCTAAACGAGCAAGTGTGACATGTAAAACATGAATATTAAATAAAACAGACGGATAAAATATTATAAAATGTTATAAAGGAAATACTATAAAGATGACTAAGCAGCACTGCTCTACAGCTTCAATCAGTGTGCTAAAATTTGACTTCTGAAATCTGGTTTTAGTAACTAGTTATTTGCAGAAACATACCAAAATACATAGGTGAAATGTTGTATAACCCTTATATGATATTATACCAAGCAGACATGATGATGTGAAATAGTCTGAAAAAGTCATTTGAAGAGACAGCCAGACTTCCTTGATGCTCCATGGGAAGTGCATTTAATTGTATCATACTGTACTAATTTATCATGAAAAGAAAAATGTTTAGGGATAGACAAAATACCGTGGCAGATGCTATTTGGTTAGATTCCAAGTACACTGAGACATGTTTTCAGTTTGAACCAGAAGCTTCTGTTCCTAATTTCTTTAAAAGAAATAGAAAAAAGAAAGGGGGGGGGGGGGGGGGGGGGGGGGGAGCAGAAGAAACAAAATGAAAAGAAAA
>WUAM01000179.1:11469808-11499721 GCA_024336885.1 Actenoides hombroni | reverse complement strand
GGAAGGTGGATGCAGCATGGAAGGATATAGGAATGGAGAGAGGGGAGGGGGAGGGGGGGAGGGGGGGGGGGGGGGGGGGTGGGGGGGGAAGGAGGAAAGAAAGAAATCAAGAAATCAAGAAATCAAGCAATTGAAAATGGATGCAACTGCTACTTGCTTTTGAAGGTTCTAAGGAATTTCTGTGATTAGTCATTTGAAACAGAAGCTTGGTCTTCGCTACACCTGTCAAATGTCTTTGCCATTACTGTTACAATAATATCATATTTCAAGCTACTAAAGCTTGAATAAGCTACTTGATCATATTTTTAAGTGGACTGGAGCTGAGTTTTCTATTGTTTCAATCCATTTTGTGAGCATACAGCAGAATTAATGAAAATAGTTCATATTCACAGTAGACTTGAATAAGAAGACTGGATTTTGCCTGCAAAGTTTAGAATAACAGTAATAACAGCACACTGTATTTCCATCTGAGAAACTCAAAATGTTGTATAAACACAATTAAGCATCATCAGCTTGATACAGGATGATTTATTATATTTGTTTTGCAGATTGGTAGCTTGAGATTTAAAGAAATTGAGTAACATTCCCAAACGCTCACACAAATCAATAGGTAACTAAGAAAATCACAAGAAATAAGAAAGAAATCAAGTAGTAAAAAATATAATGGCATAAACATTAGGCAGACTTTCACCCTGTCTCTTTATTGCTTTAAGGCAACTGTGAATCAATTTTCATTTTTAAAATAAATTGTGGAGATAAATGAGTAGAGGTCATCAGTTAAATCAATTTAATCAAAACATAATAAAGTTTGAAAAATACTGTGTAGTACTTAAAGAAGTATCAGCCAGAGGGCTAGGAGGGAGTACTTTCTTACCATTTTTATGGTTAGCAAATTAAGGTTAACATGAAGGAGTGGCTGATGAAAGTGATTCAATGTCAGCTGCTCGGTACACCAGGGCACGAGCAGGAGCCTGCATCCTCAAAGGGATTATGATTCATTTCCAGGAAGGCCGATTAAGTTAAAGTTGTAACCACAGCTTCAGAGCACCCGCCCTTCAAGACAGTTGTCTGCCCTGACACATGAGACAGCATTCTCACCAACCATCAAACGCTGAGTATTGGCCAGGATACAGCATTTATCATTTACTGCTTTCAGCTGAGTGTGAGGAGACTGCATGGGGGCAATAAGACCAAATATCTTCCACTGAAAATTTTCCCTCAGACTGCTTGAATGATTGCTACCTAATTTTACCTGGACTGGAAGTAAAAATGGGCAATCAGAAAACAAAACCTTTTCCTGAGGAATTTTCAAAAATTACCACCTGAATGTATGCATAATATTCAGGGTATTTTTGGTTGATCTCTTGGTCATGGGGCATGTAATGAATGGCAAACTCTCAAAGCCAAGGGTAGCCAACTGAAGCTGCATACCTTAGTGCACAGTTACTGTAATGCAAGAATACTAACATAAGCATACAAATAATTACCCTGAAAAGGCACAGTATTACAATCTTAGATGTCAAATTCTCTTTCATATTAATGCAAAATTAAGACTGAATTTTCAAGGAACATCTCCTGAAGAATAACCTAGAAAATCTCTCATTGCACAGCCGACACTTTAGTTGCAGTGACTGGAAAATGCGATCTCACTCCATTTTATATCTCCATTGGTTCTGTGCATTGCCTTAAATGTTTCAGGTTTCTAAACAGAGATTTTCTTTTAGTGTTACTCAATGTTTACTTTGTAAATTGCTGTTGAAATACAGTGTTATAAATGGCAAACCCATTAAAATTACAGCTACTAGCTGGCCCAGTTGTCAAGCTGTATATGATATGCAGCTATGTAAAATCCTACTAGATATGCTTTTCTTTATTCCTGTGAGATGAAATAGTTGGATTTTATACAAGTAAAGGGAATAGGATTAGACAGTGTGGTTTCTGGTTCTAGTTCATGTATATATCACATATATCTAACAGTCTATCTACATGCTGACTATGCATGAATTTGTGACAAATGTGATGCTTTCTGAATCACAGACTATGAAAAAGTCAGATGGAATTTTATAAGAGGTTATTTTTGTTCTGCAAGTGCTTTGGAGCAGACAAAGAATTCAGTAAAAATTCTCATCTTGATAAGAAATTTTTTTTAATGCTAAAATTTACGGAAATTATAACATTTGTAGTTTAATTCTAACACAGAATCTTAAGACATTTTTTTCCCCCTGCTCATTCATATATATTATTTTCATTTAAGAGTGCTTTAAAAGAATTGTCAGGGTAAGAAAATATTCTGAATGTCTAGCCAAATGAAAAAGAACATTTTTTTAAAGCATCAAAATGTTAAGCTATAAGCATACTACGCATTTCATTTCATTATCAAAAATCTTATCATTGCTGTGGCTCTTCAAAGGAGGCTTGTGCATGATAGCGCCAAGAGCCAGAAAACATGAGCCGTATCTGAAATTGATTTTCTAGCACACATATGGATTTACTTCACTCTGAGTTTCCTGAATGAGCACTGTAGGTTGTAGGCTTTTTCAAGTACATCTAGTATAGCTCAATCACTGGCATGTGCAGCAAAGCTAATACGCTGTAAAGCTACAGATGATAGAAATTAAGCTACCTGTCCCTGAAGTGGATGTGGAGGCATTAAAGAGGAAGCGAATGACTTAAGTGAAAAGAAATGTAGGTAACTGCCCCTGACTGAATGTAACTAATGTTTCAAGCCCTGTGTGCAGAAATTCCCTGCTTTGCACTACAAAAAGAACTTGATATTAATTTTTTCTGAAAGAAGTATCTATGCGATAACTTGACTTTCTCAATGAAGACTTTAAGGATACTGAAAATAAGCTAAGAAACAAGAAGCCTTGCAGCAGAGGCATTTCAGCAGTAGAAGGCTGGTACCGTAACCCCTCATGGCTTGAATAGTTCATGTTAAGTAAGACTGACTATAAAGTTTGAAAGTTGCCAGTTCCTCAGGTTGTGGCACATGTATGTGAAGGTGGAGAGGAAGGACGTGGAAATACATCTGAGAGATTGTTTACTTAATGACTTTTCTGAAATCACTGCAGTTGCTGAAACTGAAAATGTTACTTGTCCCGATACTTATGTTTATCTGGAACATACGTCAGAGAGGCAAAAAAAGTAGCCTGAATAATATTTCCAAAGCATTTTAAAAATATATTTATAAATGCCTTTTTTTTTTGCCTGTGCCTTCTCCTACTAGACAACCTCTTCACTCCTCTTCCTCTGATTTAGTCCTCCTTTCTCTGGAAACCTCCTGAGATCTACCTAATGGTCAAAGGATAACAGTTCTGCTCACCAGAGATGATGCTCACAGTCTGACACACCACTCCGTTTTTAACACCAAGCATGGTGAATTCATCTGTGTGAGTTATTTCTCTTTCTTAAATCATCATTGTAAACTCTGAAGTTTAAATAGACATGCACTGATAACTATATGCCAACATAAAAGAGAGCTCAGGCTTTGGAATGGATTCTGACAAAGCATCCTAGAGGTTGCACTCTTTCTCTCTCATTTTGCGATTTAACATAAATCCATCTTCTGCAGTGGAATTCGGATTTCACTCCTAAAAGGAATTAAAAATACGCTGAATTGATCATCCTGCTCTAGATTCTCTGCACAACTGTTGCCATCATAAAAATCAAAACCATTCCTCCTAGAGTTACCACATGTCCCTACCAGAGGTACTCTACTTATTCTCTGAGAGTTCAAAAATCATAGATTCATAGAATCATAGAATTGTCAGGGTTGGAAAGGACCTTATAGATCATCTAGTTCCAACCCCCCTGCCAAATGCAATCTGTCATCTACATGTTCATGGAAATTTTGACCTGCGATGATCCTTTGATAACAGTGATTGCATTCTGTGTGTCCAATAAGTAACAAGCCAAAAATCAGGAGGTTTTTTACAGTAGCTTAAAAGGATTCTTTGTCCTTTCTTTAAAGTGCAGAGGTTGGACTCAGCTGTTCTTGGGTGGAAATTAATCCATTATGCATTTCAGATAGGTAAATTTCAATACAAATCTGGAAAAAGTAACATATACATAAAATTCTGTCTTTTGATATAAGTGATTATAAATGAGAAGTAAATAAAATCTAGACAGCTAACAAAAATGTAGCTATATGCAGTAAAATAACTGAATAAGAAATCTGTGAGGAATAATATAGGAGAGTACAGATGTCCTCAGTGATACTGCAGTTTAATAAAGGTTGTGTATTACAGAGTGAATTCCTGTGCTTTAGCTTTAAAAGCATTCAGTCTTACACTCTTCCACTTATGCCAGAGCAAACATGTTTCCATCACTGTGGGTTTTTTGTTTCCTGGCATGAAAATAGAAATTAAATATTTTCCCGAAGTGCTACAACCTCTAAAAATTATGTGTGGCATTTTGCTATCACTTCCTGCAAGGAATCTGTCATTCTTGGAGACAGTTGGTGCCAGCAAGTGCTAGCATATAAGCTTGTAATAATTTGCTCCTGACCATGAGCAGTGCAGCTTCCCAGGTGCCATGCTCATAGCTCTCACCTCACACTCCTACAGATGTCCTGGTAATCATTCATCACATCCATGATTTTCTCTAAGAAGCAAAAGGTCCTCAACATGCTTCTCAGCTGCTGTTTCATCTCACCATGACTAAAGAAGCAAAGGTGTGCACATCATCTCCAAGGAACAACTTCTAATGAATGACCTGTCAGCCATGTCTCTCGTTAAGGAACAAAGGAGAAAAAGTTTGGATGACTGACGTCTCTTCCATAAATCCCACATACAGGAAGTGTGTAAAAGTGGGCTATTTAGGAAAAATATGTACAGTGAGCTTCCTTTATTTTTACTGCTATTTTACAGCTGTATCAGAGATTTGTTCTATCAGAGGAATTTCCAAGTGCTTTAATCTAAAATGCCTGCCATAAAGAGTACCCAGAATATCAACTTTTCATACTTTCTTGCCTACCAGTTTGGTTTACAAATAAATTGAGAAGGGGATGTGATCTTTAGGCTCCAGTGGGATGAATAGTTGAAAGGATCATCACAAATCACTGCTTCAACAAAAAAAACAGGGAATTCACTTGGGCTTGCATTGGCTTCTCTGTTGTGTTTAAATAATTCCAGTAGGGGAATTTATCAGCAATAATATTCATGGAAATGGACTTCTAGAAAGAATTTTGGAGTCTATTAATTCTGACCCCAAAAGCGTCTTTCCGGGCAAGAACAAGGAAAAGGGACAATACATGCACCCACTCTATGTTAGAATATTTAACATCTTTCAAGTATTACCTGCCAATAGTGATCTAACTAGTAGAGCTATTATAAATCAGAAAATACTCAGTAAAAAAATTCTAAGTAAAAATTAATAATTGAATTCCTAGCAGAGTTACTGATGGTGGTACTTAGCCACTGATAAAAATGCAGCACTCCTACTTCTGTACAAACAGAATTAATCTTAAAAAGCAAGTAAATATGTGCAGTCTGTATTAAAAATAAATAGCTTTGAATTAAAAATGAGAATGAGAAAAGAATCAGGCTAAGTCAAGGTGAAGCCTGAATTAGAAGAATATCTTCAGAAGAAATAGTTTGATTCAGTTACTGCCTTAAAATAACTTTTATGACAGGTGTTCAGAATCTTTGGGTCTCATAACGCATACATTAGACATCCTGAAGGATCTCTCAAAAACTTAGTGAAACAGTGATGTGTAGATCATTGGTAGGGGGAATGGAGGGAGGATAGCATGGATTAGATGTGGATTAGAACTTGTTTTTAGAAAAAACTCATAAATAAAACACTTAGTCCTGGATTCAGGTCTCAGATACGTGGCATATATCACCAGATGCTTGTAAAAAACGTTACTGCACTTTCAGACCTAGCCCTGCGTACTCTATTAAGTTGACATTTGTTTTAGTATTTAATGGATTAGTGTGTGAAAATGCATACAGTTACAGAAAATATTACTTTTATTCAAGGCTTATTTTTTAAAAGCTTTGTCATTTGCTGCTGCACACATTTTAGCAATACACAGCATTTCAGCTTTCTTCTTGGATGTAGATGATCTTTATGTTAGAGGTCAGCATGGAGCTATTCTGGAACTTGTTGTTTATTCAGACAAGCAGCACATTAACATTTCCTCTTCAGAGAGCTTTGTGTCCATCTTGTTTGCTAAATTCCATCAATAAACACATGATGTGTTTTTGAATTGAAAATTTGAATTTTGCTTTAGTAACAGAATTCCCATCAAATCCATATGTGTATGTGTGATAAGGTTTGGGGAGAGTGACTAGTAGTAGCAAATTGTGTATGGTACTATTGCACTATTATATATGTATGTAAAATATTTCAAATTCTGGCAAATAAGACAGCTTCTTTGCATAGTGCTGGCCTTGGGCAATTCAGTAGTTTTTAGGAGGTGCACAAAATGAGGTAAGACCTTTAAAGATTTGACTTGACTATGGTTCATTAACTTCATAATCATTTTCTGTGTTCCATGTGTTGTATCTTTATTTACAATTTTAATCTGGACTAATACCAAGGATAAAAAGGTTGTCTGTGCAAAAGGACAAAACAAGTTATCTGAGGGACCAAATTCTGTATTTGATGAGTTGGCGTATTACCACTCCGGATCTTTCTATCCTTGCCTGTTGCAAGTAAAGGCAGTCTGGGACTAATCCAAAACATTACGTTGTGCCTGCAGCAATGTCAAAGAATTATGTTTCTCAGTTGAACAGTTTCACCTCACACTGGTCTAAACATCAAACTCTTTGGTGGATTACACAGGGCCACCTCAGTGCCATGAAAGCACAAGAATGGGACAAAATATCTGCTCTTTATTGTGAAGAGGTTTTTTCCTTCTTTTTTGTGGTCATGGTAATGCTATGCTAAATGCAGCATCCCCTCCTTGCCCAGAGATGAGACACCATTGAACTTTCCAGATCTAGAGATGGAAGTTTCTGTACCTCAGTAAAGGAAGAATACCTATTTCCTGCTCTGATCATCCAGATTCATGTTATCACACTTACTACCTTTTTTTTTTTTTCTTTTCTAAAATGAATATGCCTAAAATTAGAAACTTAGTTGCTTCAGGTCTCTGTCAGTGAAGGAAATCAAGTACCTCCAGACTGTTCTAATCTGAGGTGGACTGACTCCTGCTCTAGCAATGCACATAGCTCTTTAATGGTTATATAGGTAGGCAAGGATGGTGAGGGTTCCTTCTTTGTCTGTTTCAGTAATTTGTTTAAGATAAGGTACATGAAGCTGTGTGAGTCTTCAGAGAACTGTTGTTCTGAAGTGAAAGTAAATAAATATACAGGTTTTATCTATTCCATCTTTAGCTTGCCCACTCACATAAGATGTGAGCTTGTCAGCTAGAAAGCCTACAGTTCTGTACGTGCAGGAGAGCTTGACTAAAGTGTAATGTCAATTGGTCCATTCCCGCAAAACATAGTCCACTGAAACAGCTGCATCTGATGAATTGTCAGAACTGATGTGGTATACCACCTAAAAAGTGTGCTCACCAGCACAGCTGGGAGTACATTACACCTTCACTCCCCCATCCTGCAGATAGCTTAAATAGGTTTTTCTGGAACTGCAATAAGTGACTGAGAATGCAGACCTTTGAAAGCTCTGGGATGACAAACCTCCAGCCCTCACTCCGGTCCCATCCCCACTGGCCTTAAGTTGTGCCATCACTTGGTACCAGGATGGCCTTTTTGATCACATATGATGATGTCTGTATAAAATAATGCACAGTCAACTCCATGTAACTCTGAGTCTTAAGTAGTCATGAAAAGCATATAAATAAAAGTGTAATGCACCTGGATGGTTGTTTTGATTAAATCTTGGAATTTCTTTAGGGATGATGTAGCTGCCAGAGAGGCTTAGGAGGTAAACGAGTCCTTTATTCCCAGAAGTCTCCTTCAATCTGTTCCAAAATGTTGTAACTGGCAAATTTCAGTAGGTTAATAAATAGACTCAGGTAAGTAGTTTAATAGGTGAATGTATTGGCAACATGGTATATTAATGATTTCACAATGGAAAATATCATATTGAGTAGATGACATTCTAGGAATAACAGATTGCTTTCCCCAAACCAGGAATTAGACATATTTTTGGTAGATATTATGAAAGGACTGTACTTATTTTGGTACAGCCTGGGATATAGGGGAGTGACACAAGTTAATTCTAACACATGTGTGGAGGTGATATTTAATTTGAGTGCCCAAACAATAGTCAATCTGATTCCTTTACATCCAGATTTGTGTGCAGATATAAGGAGAGACCCCCTAAGCAGCCCAGAGCCTGAAACTGTGACAAGGAGACAATGCCATTGCCAGTACTTTCTTAATTTTTTACACTATTGTATCACAGTAATGGCACCAGGTTACTACCATTAGTTCTTATACAAATATGAGGAATGGAGAGTCATAATGTGCAAAGGCTGAAAGTTCTTCCTGGGCCCAGACTGAGAAGATCAAGAGAAGAATGAAAAGCAGCAAAACCCAATTTGTTGCCCAGGTGACTTACTAAAGTTGTATAGTAGTGAAATCTTGCCCTTCTTAATGATTTTCTTTCTTTATGGTTGAGACAAAAAATAGTACTGTCCAGCTACCAAAGCAAGGAATGCCACAAAGAAATTCAACATTCAGAAAATATGAATATTTTTTACGTTTTGTAAAAAACTAGAGAGGTTTTATAGCTTTACATTTCTTCATAGTTACAGGCCAAATTCTTTTCTGGTATGAAAGATCTAAGCTACACTTCAGTTAATGGAACAAGGCCAGCAGTTAATGAAACAAGACCAAGTTATCCCATCAGAAAATCTCATCTCTGTTTTATTGCCATAACAGCAAAATTAGAGGAAATGCAATGGATTTTCCATAATATTTACAAGTCATTCTAGCCATTCAGATGGCTCAATATTTAGTCCATGAGCCACTCTGTTCAGCTCACTAAACATTTATTCTGCTAAAGTCTTATTTCTTACAGGGTGGTGTTCTACCCCAGCTCCTCCTCTTGCAATTTAAAGATCTGACT
This sequence comes from Actenoides hombroni, assembly GCA_024336885.1. NCBI lineage: Eukaryota > Metazoa > Chordata > Aves > Coraciiformes > Alcedinidae > Actenoides > Actenoides hombroni. The sequence continues at coordinate 11,490,676 of WUAM01000179.1, read as the reverse complement.
TTACACGTTACAGGTTTGGAGCTGTGTCTTTTGAGGGTGGGAGGAGAGCAGGGGGGATTGGATAACTGCCCAATTTCATATGATAAAAGTGAAATTCTCTTCTGTCTGCAGGACAATCCCCAGGGAACAACGTATGAAACCCAAACTTAAATAAAATCATATCCTGTTTGCAAACAGCATATTCCCTTTGCTTCTCAGTGATCTGGATCCATAAACCCCAGCACAGCTTGAGAGCCCATTCCTCATCTAAACAAATGCCATAAGCCCCTTTATACTTTTACAACCATGTCAGAAAATAATATTGACTGCCAATAGTGATGTGATTGGAGTTGCCTCCTCTGAGCCATAAAAGAAGCAGTCTGTTATCAATTTCTCTAAATGCAGAAAGGGAATTACGGGTTGGTTCTGTTCCAAGTTATAAATGACAATTCAAAAGCCTCAGAAATGTTTGAAGCTGGGAGCCGATGATGACATTATCATAAAAGCCTGCTCTTCTTTGCTTTTGTGGGGGTTTTTGCCTATCAACTAGACAAAAAAATATGGCTGAGAAATGACTTCAAGATTTCTTCACACAGCAGCAGGTCAAACAGGCAGGAAAAAAATCACTATTTTTAGTGACAGGCTGAGGCGAGGAGATGAAACTTACTCACATTAAAAGTAGATTTCGGCTTCTCTTACTGTCATTTTCACAGCACAACAGAAGGGGAGGAATTGCAATAGATGGATGCATTGGTCAAATGACAGCTCTAGTGGCTGTAGTGGCTGTTTGCAGATGAAAAATAGAGGAATCATCTGATAATCCACAGAACCAAAAAGTAATTTCTGATTGTTCTCCCCATTTGGCCACTTCATGTGCAGTCTACCCACCTCTCCTGGAAAACTTTTCACATTCCAAGCCTCTGACCAGTGGTAAGAAACCATCTCTTGTTATTAAAACTGCTGGCTGCAGAACTGCTAGTCTTTCTCCAACACAAGGAATTTCATCCCCCTGGTATTAGAATTCTTTAACAAAAATTGGTTCTGGATCAACATTAAGCTTGAAAAAAAGAATATAAAGTATTATTGCAATAGGGAGGTCCCATACTTCAGTGGATGCTGTACTGCTGACCCTGGATAGTACTCTGATAAAAAATCAACCATCGTTGAAATAAAACCTGTTACGGGCAAATTTAGGAGGTTAGATGTAGATAGCTTTTTTTTCTCTCTCTGTGATATCTGTTCATTTTGTCTGTCAGTATGAAACAGATTTGTGCCCTTAGATAAGAGAGTTAATTACTGTTTATATAGTTTCTAATAAAAGAGTGAGGTTTATTGTTTGATTTCTTCTGAAAGCCTAACATATACCAAGCCAAATTTGCCAATCACCCTGACATACTCAGTCCCTGTCATTACTTGAAAGAAAATTCACGTGGATGAATAATGTTTACAAAGTCACTAAACAGTAGCTTTACATGCATTTTGCACTGGTACAAAGGATTTAGAGACATGATACAACAGCATCAGTAAATATTATTTGTGGACACAGCTCCTTGTTTGCTTTTCAAAATTCTTGAAAAAAACCCTTCTTTTACTCTAAGTGAAAGTGATGTCCAAAGAAGAGGATCCCTGATCTTGACTGAGTTTATTGATGCTGGTAGAACAGAGATAACAACAAAAGCAATAATATAGTAGAATTCAGGGTTACAGAGGTTAGTTGGACCTTTGTTTGTGAACAATGCAAGCCATCCCAAAATCATGTCAATATAGTCTTTTTAGCCCATCAGCTGATCATGTCTTCAGTGCCTGTGAAGTCCTGGGTTCCAGTTGTTGCTCCAAGAGCAGTTTTCATTTTGTCCAGTGATTCTTTCACATGAAATACATAAGCTGTTTGTGGAGCAGGGCCTCAGAGCTAGGACTTCACGTTATTTATAAAGGTATGATAGGTAGATCATAGCCTTAGATACATGGGCTTTATCCTACTTATACTCTGTCTTACTGGCCCAGTGCTTTTCCACCAATGGCACAGCTTCAGTGCATGGTGTGAAGGTCCCCAACCAGAAACAATCTATGATCTCCTCAATGGTTACAACATCCACTAAGAGATGGGGTCTTTGATGTTAAATCCAGCCTGGTAGTGGAGATGAATGTGCCTAGGTTTCCTATCCCCTGTGTGAATAGTCTAACCACTAATCTATTTAATAATAAAAGAGCTGCATAGTAACAGCCAGCAAGGTCCGCATATGGTTAGAAGAAAGTAGGATCAAAGATCTCTTAAAACCATTGTTCAAGGGGCAGCCATAAAATCTCCCACAGAAATAGAATTTTTTTTTTCTTAATACTTTCCCACTGTATTCTTTAGCAAACAAGTAAGCGAGCGAGCAAGCAAATAAATAAGAACAATTATTTTTTTTAAAGTAATGCTTTCCATCTCCTTAAAATCTTTACATGAACTATGCTTACTGCTTTACATGGATTACTGCTGTATTAAACTCACAATAAAGTTGAAAGCTACTAAGTAGCAATGTTCCTTCTTTCTTACCACTGTTGTTTTTGAAAGTAAACTTAAGAATTGCTTTCTGCACAGTTAGAAGAATCTCCCATTCCCAGAGCTCATCTTCAGTAATAGACAGCTAAATAACACTGAAAGAGAGCTCCTAATCTGATTATTTACCTTGAAAAAGGTCATAACCCATTCCTTTAAAAGAGTCCCACTGCAAGCCTGACAATAATAATAATAATAATATCTAGAAAGGCATACCGACTAGAAAAAAAATAAACAAAAGATCCATTTCTACAACATGTTCTTTAATCCAGTTTCCATGATTTTAAATAAGAAGTAAACCAAACAGACTCAAAAAAAGTGTAGATAAATTTAAATGGTTTAAAAAAAAAAAAAAGTAGTTATATTGAGCATTTCTGACTTGCTTTTGTTTTAGAATGGACAGCATACTTTCATTAGTAGAAGGATTTCAAAGTATATATATAACATACAGAAATGACTCGCAAGTTTCAAAACTAGCAAGTTGTTAGTCACCAAGTTCCAAGGCAGAATCCTTAGCAATCTAAGTCCATGGTAGAGGAGCTGGAATGATTACCACTTTCTGATAATTTCTTTAACTCATAGTTTAGAAATCCTCAAAAATTACTGAATTCTGAAAGCTAAAATGGAATTTTTCTTTTTTGTATGCTAAAATTTACAAACAAGTATTTCTTCTGTCGGGTCCTTCATAATAAAAAACCCCAAACACTATAAACAAGACTAGTATGGTATGGAATTTATCCTTTGTGAAGCATAAAAGTAAATAAAACTTTAAAAGGTTGCATTGGACCTCCAGATATTGTGGCTTTATTCCTGCATACTCAGAAACAGTGAAAGGGAACTAAAATATATATGCATCGTCCAGCTAGCCCATCGATATCTAGTAATATCACCACTTTGATATTGCTGACATGAGTAAACAACGGACACAGCTGGATCAAAAGTGTAGAATACACTGTGTGAAAAAAATCCTGTAAATGAAAAATTATTTATTCCTTGTGTTATCTTCACTAGAATTCAATAGGAGCATGATACCACCATCAATAGAAATTTTTGATTCTTTGTGTTTTTTCATAATTTAGATTTTTTTTTAACATAGTGTTGCAACAGATTTTTGTCTGCAGTTTTTGTCTACTGGGTCCTGATACTCACAAGTGTGTATTTCAGAATGAGTCCATTTCAAAAGAGGACATAAAAATGCTCAAATAATTTATTAGTTTACCAACACCCAAGCAGCTAGCAAGCACTTCTCATGCTAAATGTTAGCTTTGGTAATTTTTTTGTCCTTTCTGAGAAATGTCAAGCTATATTTACTTGTCAACAGGACACAAAACAGCTTCTCCAAAGCTCTTTCTTCTATAACAATTGCACCCATGTTACTTTCCTCAAAAATAGGGCTCATGTAAAAACACCAAAGTGGGACACCTAAGAAATGTGCACATTATCATGAAATATGTTCCTATCTAACTGTTCCATATGCTTATTTCACTGTACTGTCTTTGAAAACACAGTGCAATAATGGTTCAGGTTTCATCTCCACATTTTTTATCAACTTCTGAAGACTTTGAACTGATGATGCAATAGTGCTAAAGAATTCATGAATGAATACATATGTTGTGTGCTGTCCCTCCTGTGAAAAACAAACATCTACTTACCCCAAGTCCCCCACAAGGCAACAAGGAAAAGAGTTTTTGAGACACACTTCCTATATAGTAAAACAAAACAAACAAACAAACAAACAAAAAACAACAGAAAAAGAAACAATAAGCATCATTTATCAAAAAGACATTTAAATACTGGAATAGTAATCACTCCTTACTGTAATTCAGATTTTGGTATTACACAATAAAAATGCCACATATTAAAATAAAAAATACTAATAGTACTTAGCAAATCAGCCATGGAACATTTAAGGTACTTTTTTGCTACAGGTCTTAAGGTACTCTTAAGGTACTCTTAAGACTACAGGTCTTAAGATTGTTAAGCAGCAGTTTCAAAGGAGTATAATGATCAAATCTCCAAAGTCACTAAGGTGACTAATCATCCTGATACCTGTAGCTGATAAGCAGCTTGTCTAAGCTAGTTATCTCAGCATCTTCTACAGCCAGTGGAGTGGGGTACGTACCTTTACCCAGCCCAGATGACTGGTGGGATGAATTATACTCAAGAAGTGCCTGTTTCTTTTCACTGACAACAGAGGAAACCTCATTAAGCTTACGTGAAACTGGTAACTCATTTCTTAACTTCATCTCTCTAAAAAAGTTTCTCCTTTGAAAATCGCAGCCTTCATCTTCCTATCTATGAAAAAATACCATTCTCTTCATTTACATACCATCAATTAATACATTAATATTTTTAAAACTTAAAAATTAAATACTACTTGTTTCAGTATTACTCAGTAAATACATTCTTCTAAAAGGAAGAACTTAATAGGTTTGAGAATATAATTTCTATCTTACTCTGCTCTATACATTAGATAATGCAATAAAGTTTATCTTAATCTTTAGCCTCACTTTTTATTAATTCCTCCCCCGCAACTAAATTCACTGTCTTGATAAGGACAGCATGAAAACTGGGTAAGGATCTCAGGATTTGATGCAGTTCCTATCCCAGTATGTAATCTGATCCTAAGGCAGCTGTGGAAGAGAACATAAACTTTTCTCCTGCCATATCACAGAACTAGCTTTGTAACTTAGCCATCTGGAGGAAACGTTAGATAGTGAATCACACAAATTACCTAGAGGAGCCACCCATTGTTATGGAAGGGGCAAATGCTTCAGTTTCTCATGTTTAGCAGGTGCCAATGAAATGCATAAAGACTATTATAAGCCATCATCTTTGAGGTATGAGAGACCAGACAGCAAGGTCTGAGACAAAGAAAGTGCTTTACACTTTTAAGTAAAACCCTCGATGCATTTTTAACCGACTAGAGGCCTTTGATCAGTTTGCACAGTGAGCGAGAGAAGCCCAACAAAGCCTCCTGTGGAGCTACCGGGGAAATGCAGGTGCAGCAGCTATGCAGAGTATTCTCATACTGTGAGTCCTAATGGCCCCAAACATGCAAGGAAATGTTGGCTGCAGGACATTGTCAGTGTAGAGGTATAGGCGGAGTTTCCAGATCTCTTGCTAAGCAGATCCATGGGTCAGTGTGAACAGCAATTTCTCATTTTTTACTGTGGGGAAGATCAAAAAGTCTTGAGCAATAACTGAAAAATTAGTGCTGTTGAACTGCCAGGAGACATTAATGGAAATATAAGCTGTAATTTGAGATAAAAGAAGGCATTTTTAGAATATTGAATGACTAGCCCTTTTTTCTTAAATTCCTTTGCAGAGCTGGGACGTAAGAGCGCACAGATGAATTCTCATTTATCTCCCTGCAGATGGGCCCATTGTGCATGGTAAACTATTAAAAACAACAAACACAAAGTAAAAATAGGAAAGCAGATGGTGAGGAAGGACTCTAAAATCAATCAACAGATAGTACTAAAATGGGGGGAAACAAGAATGAAGCCTTGCAGTGTACCAAGAAACTTTCCAGTATAGTCACTTCTTGTTGAACAATAGTCAAAACCAGCAGATAACAGAGTTTGCAGAACAAGAAAAGCATCAAGATTTCATGAAAAGGACAGTGGGCAAAGGTTCTACTAAGAGAGTGAGACCATCACTTAGCTAGCCTCACAAAAAGAAAAGCACTCAAAACAATCTTAGACATAAATGAAAATCAGTAGCAAAAAGGAAACCCTGAAAATGAAGTGAAAATTTCCCACAATGTTTGGAGTTGATGTCCCAGCAGAACTTGGTAAATGGCAGCCATTTTCCAATAACTCTCCTAAACATCCCAGGATATCTCCATAATAATAATAATAAAAAAGATATTGGGATACTTCCAAGTAAGATAAAAGACAGATTTTAACTAATCGTACTTTTATGGGCTTTGCATCAGGACATTGTTTGCAGTCACCCACAATCACTTGAGAAAAAAGATCTTTTATAAAAGATTCAGTACAACTATTTACTGATAGAGATAGAAATCTTATCCATGATTTGTGTTCTAAACTTTCAACCCATAAAGGCAGTAGAAGTTGCTTAGTCAAATGAGGTGCTGAAGCACCCATCACTGACTGAGGTCAGGGACCCTACATATTTCCAGGAAGCCGCTTAGGAGGTTGCCAATTTGGGACTGATAGTCTTATGAGCAGGAAAAGTGGTGGGAAAAAACTCTCTTCCAAAAAAATAAACAAATTTTAAAGTGTTTTCACTTGTGAAAAAGTACGGATTGAGGAACCTAATTGGTTTTAGTAACATCCTACAGAAATGGAGCCATTTCTGCTAAGTCATTTTTTCACTAACTTGAAATTGCAATTGCATGAATGCTCTGTGAATGCATCTTTTAGCTGTGCTCTAAATACTGCTTTGCTGTCAGGGAGGTGTTGAGAGTGAATTTCTCATTTTTACAAACTTATAGTTATTGGAAACTCGGTTTTTAGAAACACTTTCTTAATTATGGTTGGAGAGGGAAAAAGCAAACAAATTTGTAAGACCTCTTCCATAACTTTTCTGCCCTTGAGCTTATTCAAAAATATTTGAGAAGTTTTATTCTTTGACATGAAACTATGTGATGTGACACATAGTCTGCATATTATTTTCCTTCATGGCAAGACAATGTAGTGTAATGTAACATGTTGGTTAACACAGCACACTGAAAATTAGTCAAAAGCTTAACTACACCATAGTGTAGAAGTTAAAGTCATCATTTGCAATTGCTACATTTGTAGGCACTAATGCAGGGAAAATAAAGCCAGGAGGTCAAGCAAGTTTTTACTTTGAAACCATGAAGAATATGTGACAGTAACTGTGTGCATAATTCTCACTGATTTCAGTAATTTACAGCTGGTTTGCACTGTAGTCTTCCAGAAGAGGGTTTTTTTCCTGAACAGGGACACTAAAATAAACATTTATTGACAAGTAGCATATTTCTAGCCTTAGCTATACTTAAATTTCATTCCTTGATGTGTTTCTTTTCTGTTTGAAAGATACAAGAAACTGCTCCTTAGCAAAAAAAAAAAAAAAAAAAAAAAAAGGAAGAGCTTTAGACAAAGCAGATGTACTCTTCTGAACGGGGACAGGGAGCAAACGCTTTTCTGTAGCACAAGTGGAGAACAAATAGAACCTCTGTCATTTTTGGTGAGTAGAGGAGTAAGGAAAGGAATGGTTACGTACTCTTTTTCACTAGGCTGCAAAGCCATAATTTGACAGAAAAATTTCTGTAGAAAAAAAATGCATTTTCATTGAAATGCAAATATTTTATGATCTGATGTCCTTATTGATGACATTTTTTATGAGAAACTATTCCTTTAGATTATTCTTCTTTGCTACACATCATTTTGAATTTCTATACTATACCAAGATGTTAATTTTAATGCCAGGATTGGTTGGATTCAACCTCTCTGAACTGGGGATGACGAAAGGTAGAACGGTCACACTGCATTTTGGATGCAAGAGACAATTAAGTTCCTTTATATGAGAGTTTGGAAGCCCTAATGATTGACTAGAGCTTCCAGCCTAAAACCAGGCACATGAAAAGGCATGTGGGAAGGGTGTTTCGTTGACTTGACCACTTCACTTTGGTAAAAAGCCATGTGAGATGCCATGTGAGGATGCACTCAGAATATATGCTAGGAGTGTGATCTTGATATAAACTTAAGAGAGTAAATGTTTTGGAATAAGTGTCAAATAAAAAAGGCAAAGAATGTGAAAGTAGAGAACTGTGGGCAAAGAAATGGTTTTCTGAGACAGAGTGAACAAATGGGCTTCTGCAATCTCTATACATAGGCAGAAACACAGCAAAGATACCTAGGCCCATTCCTTTTTTTCACCTCATAGCTGCAATAACACACTGCATCCATATGCTGGTAAATCACTAAGATCCAAAACGGGAATGATGTTTTATATCAATGTATGTTATATTAAATAATGTGAAAATTAAAATGAAATTAATAAAACCCAACACAATTTAAATGAAATGTTTGACTCTAAATGGAACATTTTGATAATGTTGACGAACTCAAATCAGAATGTTTCCAAATTTTCATTTTGCAGGAATTTAGAGCTTTCTCTTGGAAACATTTTTTGTTGTTTTGTTGTGGTTTTTTTTTTTAGAGTGGGATTTTCTACCTTGTAAATTCGAGCTCCTGAGAATCTATGATAATGTAAGTATTTTTCAGTTTCAATGTTGCCTTGACTAAGAATATGTATAAACTTAGATAACATTGTGATCAAGACATTTTTCATATCTACTCCTATGACTCACTAAAGAACAGTCTACCTTACAGAAGAAACTCTTAGCACTACTTTCCTAAGCAAAATAATTGCTATATATTACTAAAACTGTGACTGCAATTCCATATGATGGCTAGTATTTTATTTTTTTTTTCGGGGAGGCCTTTACATTTCAGAAAAGCTACACATCTTAGAATAAGTGTTATAAAAATATCTGAGAATTACAGTGTTGCATCCAGTGGGCTGGGACATAAAGGGCAGGATTTCACTTGTAGATTAGTTCCAAAATGCACTACGGTTTTGTGTGCTTAGTTTCATATTCTCTCTAGCAGGTCTGATGAGTAGATCTCATTGTAGTAGCTTCATTCTTCGTGCTACACTCATGGCAGAACTCAGTTTAACCGTGCTTTTCTATTATAAAAATCATACATTGAGCATTGGCTGTGCATGAAGATATTTGATGTAAAAATCCTATCACTTTTCTGCTATTCTGTACATCCATAACTCCATTTCATATTTTAATGTGTTCCCCCACACACACACCCATTATTCAAAAAGATATCATATGCTGCATAATGGAAAGGTATCAAAAGAAAGTTCACTTATTAGCCAGACTTAGGCACGGTATCTGTGCTCAAGAGTGGCTGAAATAATTGAAATCAAGCAAATGAGAACAGCAAACAAGCAATTCTGACAAGCAGGTGTATCTTAAACTCCCATTTTCAAATGAAAGAACACAAGGAGATAGAAGACCAACCATGTTCATAATTGCCATTGACCTCCAATGGAGAACAAATTACAGTAAAGGGTTAACACTTCAGTGAGTTTTGAAGTGAATGAGGAGAAACTTTATTGCTGCTTTCCAGCCTGTGCATTTTGCTAATCTGTATTTGGCTTCCATTGTAACATTCTCCTTCCACATAGCAATGCATTTGGAAAAAGTGAATTTTTGTCACACTGCTTGCCAAGTGTTTTAAACTGACACCAGCTATGACTAATGACAGTGCTGGAATGTGCTGTTCTCAGTAGAATAGAGGCCTGTACAGACCTAGGAGTTTCCTGGGGTCCAGCTTCTGTCTGTTCAGGGGACTGGTGCCATACAGCAGTGAATGATGTTCAGAGTGAACCAGCTGTATTTCCTCCAGACTGGCTTTTCGACCTCGAATTCGCTGAAAGAAAACAGCAGAGGCCTACAATATTCCGCTGACAATATTTACGGAGAAAAAAAAAAAAAAAAGAAAAAAAAAAAGAAAAGGAAAGGTCCAAAATAACATTCAGTATGATTAATAATGAGTTGAAATTGCGTCATGCAGGAATGTGACACTGATTTGTTTATTAAAGTAATGCTATATGAAAAACAAATGCATGTGTGGTTTATCACAAATGCTTCACTTAGGTCTAGCAGGGTTAATACAGGGTTTCACATACAAGAAAAAGAAAAGATTCTGCCTCTTTTCTACTTTATATAAAGAGATACAAACCAAAAGATGAAATATTTCTTAAGTAAGAAATCTGGCTGTAAAAATTGTAGTTTAAAGAGCAAAAACTTATCCACACCTGTAAGCTGCAAACAGGTTCTGCAAGAGGATTAATGTTTTATGCAGCACTACTAATGCTTGTGATTTATGCTGCTAGGAAGCACATGATCACAGTGTCATAAAAATATTTACTTCTCTGCTTATGCTAGTGCTGCACAGTCTTCACAGACACAGCAACATGAAGCAGATTTTGTTCAGGTTTGGGCATAATAAACAGCACTGTCAACAAAGTTCTGGTCCCAGGATCATTTTTCCTGTTGATATTTGATAAGATAGAGAGAAAACAGCCTATTTTTAAGGTCATTGACTCTATTTGTAGATCTGGTCCTTATGAACATCTTAGGCAAAACCTGTCACAACTTAGATTGCTGTCTGACTGTCAAGGTCTAGAGATAAATGGGCATCTTTAACAGACTGGTTAACCTGTTACCAAAATACCACTCAATTCTAGTTTACTTAGAGGTTAAGTTGTGATACTTAGTATATCCATCATCTTACTCATGCACATCAGAAAGCACTGACCACTAGAAGAAAGCAGTACTATAAATATTAAAGAGAGTGTGCACTGTGGAAGAAAGGAGCTGCCTAGGGAGGTCAGAAGAACCATGCACAGTTTATATTGAGTTAAGCAGTGGCAATTTTTTTCTAACAAATCAGGAAAAACATCCTAAGAGTTAGATCTAGATGACTGTGGAACAAGCTTCCCCTTAGGGAAATGGTGGAAGCCCTATTTCTTGCAGTGTTTAAAACTTGACTTGGACACAGCGGTGGAAAAAACATTTTAGGGAATGATCCAAGAACCAAATGACTTAACAAACCCTTTTTCATCTCTAATTTCTTCAAGCCTCTCCCAGTCTCACATGAGAATTTGTAGCAGTGCACTCATATCCTTTTAACACACAGTTGCACAATCAAAATCAGCACATTATGTTATTTCATGGAGTCAGTAAACTCTGTAATGGTTCTTCTGGGTCAGATAAAATGTTTTTCTTCACCAGTGAGGCGACTAGTAACATGTATTCGTTCACCCAATCTCATTAAAGCCTATGTTTCTAATAAGCTGCTTTAAAATCTATATTCCAAATTCTCCACAGCAAAACTGGGAAGGGAGGCTGGCTTTTAGGACAACAAAAACAAATGTATAAGAAAAGTAAAGTATTTTACGAAGATCATATCAAAGAACCTTGAGTATAGTACTCACTCTATGGTTGTATATTTTCTACAAGTTATACAAAAAAGAGATATTTAAGAGGGTTAATTGTGTGGTTCTTTTTAAAGTGCTGTTAAATGCCATATCCCTTTAACTATAAAAATACCCACAGCTAGCCATTACAAAAGGGAGCTCTGTGATATCCTACGGAATACAGTCATTTGCACTAGGAGGGTAGGGTCTGGAAGTGACCTGTCCAAAACATTTTGCCAACAAGCTACCTACTATCCAATACTGGCAGCCAGATTCCCTAGGGAGGAAACAGATTGTGCAGAAACAGGTTTGGTGCAGAAATCAAGTAGCACCAAGCATGATGCCCCACTCTAGACTGCTCCCAGCAGTGAGGTCCTTGGAGGGAGGCCAACAGCTGAGCTGCCAGGGCAGGCACAGCCCAAAGCTGCTCTTTCTCTATGGTTTCTCCAGCTCTAACCTTGAGCATCGGCAAGCACATTTACACAGTAAATGGCAGAAGAAAAGGGAAGGGTAAACAGTGTACACATCTGTGCTGTTTCTGCATTCCCATCTCCTCATTTACTGTTCTTTTCATCCCATCCTTGCAGTATCTCTGACTGTCAAGTCATTTGCAATAACATTAAAATTCCAACTATCTAAGGCTCTACCCAGAGGAAAAAATAATTTATATTGAAAATTACCTGCAGCAATTGCTAAGAACTGTTCTTCTTACACAGTGATGTCAGGATTTAGCAGATCTACAAAAGCATGTGTCGTAAGTCTCCTGCTAGGATCTTGAATCTTGAAACTGCAGTTATGCAAAATGATAGTTTCTGTCTGTCACTGGCATGACTTATCAGACAATAAAACATGCATCTGTATAAATTTACATGCACACTTTTGTGCAATTTTTTAAATTTTATTTTAAAGTGGTTTTCTTAATGTTCATTGACTGTGGTAGTATCAAAAGCCTACAATGTAGTAGAAAGCAGAAAATCAGCATAAAGTCAATGAAAAAGAAGAAATACCATAGGTGAACTTAGGAACAGTATTTGTTTCATTCAGGGGGATTTGAATATTACATCCATCCACCAATTACATCCTTAGTAGAAGGCAAGTAGAAGTTTTTAGAAGAACTTAGATGAAAAGTAAAATCACTGGATAGAATTAGTTCTGTTCTCACTCAAACCAGGACATGCACATGACAATTTGTAGTTGGCTTTCTCCTCTGACATACAAAGTTCCTTCATCAACAACGATATTTATGTATCTCAGGAGAGAAAAATATTACACCTGAGTGCTTTGAAAAATCAGGCTAAAACTAGAAAGTTTTTCTCCCCACAATGAGAAGATGCTTTCACCTTTCACAGAATTTAAGGTCAAAGAGGACTGTCTAGTCTGGTCTTCTGTTTAAAATAGACCATTAGAGTTTCACACAGATAATCTCTAATAACCTAAAGATTTTGGTTAGACTTTCACCAGACTAAACTCTTGCATAGTCAGAGAATCAAAAAGACAAAGGTGATGCTACCTGTTTGTCTCTGCTGAACTAACAGGAATTGGTGCCATAGCTTAAGAACTTGGTTCTCTGAGTGTAAGGTATCCATTGCCTTTACTGCAGCTACTTGTATGGATGTCGTGTCTCTGAAAATTGCCTTTAGGCTACCTAGTTAGTAAACAAGGACTTCAGAGTTTTTCTGCTTTTCTGAAATTTCTTGTAGTTCTGAAATTCTTGGGTTTTTTTTAAAAAAAACAAGCTACACAGCATGGATGTTTTGCCAGTCAGTATATCCACATGGCTTACTCTCTCCATGATGTGGGAATTGCAAGCCTATCTCTGACATGTATGCACCAACACAGAGATGCATTTACGCTCTTCATGTGTTTTGGTCCTCCAATGCCTAACCTGAATGTTCAATACTACAAAGATTTTTGCTCTTACAGACTAACCTTTCCTGTATTAGTTCTTCTTTAGTGGTAAACAGGTTCAGAGGATATATTTTTTTCTTATATTTCAGTCTGTGTTATCTGAGAGACTCAAAGGTTTTTAAATCTTTAAATTTTTTCCTTCTTTCCCATTCAGTCCATGAAATGTGGACAGAAGGAGGTGTAAGATGTCTCCCTAATCCAGAAAACTACCAAAATTCAGATCAAATTCCAGTCTGAAAAGAAAAATATTCCTGTTCCTACAGGAAGTAGAGGTGGGGGCACAAAGTGGGACTTTGTCTACATTCTTCTTTTCTTTTCTCAAACTGTGCTGATCAGTGTAGCCTCATGTCAGTCATGTGTGCATAAATTATGGCCCCAAAGGAGTTATGTAAATACTTCCTCTCCCTAGAACAAGTAGAAAGGAGACACCACTACCAAAACATAATGCAGTCCTTTTTTTTGTCCCAAAGGCAGAGCAGCTATGCAATGCTTTTTGACAAGCGAAAACTGAAAAAAAAAAAAAAAAAGAAAGTAAAAAGATAATGGATGTTTTTATGCCAATCTTTGCATCTTTTAGCTGCCCTGTTCTGATGCTGCATTTGATAACTGACTGTTCTACATCTGTCAGCTTTCAAGGAACACGAAATAGGCATTTCGTGTAAATATACACCAAACTTTTAAACTAAGGCAAAAATATTGTGTCTGAATTGTATTTTTCCAATACATATATACCAGGACCATAAAAAAAGTCCATTATGTGGGGAAATTACTCCACACCCTTGCCCTGGACTCAGTCAGAGATTGATCTCTCAAATCCATCTCTCCAGGGCTGGCCATGGTCTGAAATTATTTCTCTGTTTTCTAGGGGAAGTCAGTGGGGGAAGTAATCTATCTATTTGGAAGAGTGATACGGCTAAAAAAAAATAAATTACAAAGGCTATAAGTAGTTTCTCAATTTAGCAAAAATCCTCTAAACTGTTGTTTGAATAACTCTGAAGCTCAAATATCTATGGGTAGAAAGACAAAATACAGTCTGGAGAAGCAAGTCCTTTTGGCTGTGTCTGCAGCAGTAAATTAAGGTGCCAGGAAACATTCCCAGGCAGAGGAATGCAATCATCTGTACTAGTAAATTGCTAAAGTGGTCCTTCACACCATTTTGGCTGAGCAGCAGCTAGCACTCTCCCAAACAACTCCCAGACATGGTTTGGTCACTGGCATGGACCAGGGAGCATTCCTGGTAGTATGAACATGGGCCTTTCCATGCCAGTTGGCCACAGTGGTGGAGAACAGTCCCAGGCGTATTTTATTCTCTTGTGAAGGCACAGCTTTGTGTACACCATTCAAATCTTGTTATGATTTTACCAAGTTATATTTTTTAAATGCTGTATATAGGGGCATTATGAGCAATATGTATAGGTAATAGGTTAAGTCTAGATTAATCTATTAACTGCAGCAATCATGGTGTCAGCTCAGTATGTATGACTTCCATCATCCCATACTCAGCGCTGATAGTTCTCTATGCATTTGGCCAGTCATCTCTCAAGGGCCATAGACCTCAGCTTCACAAGAGGTTTCAGTCCACGCCACAGGATTTAGGAACCACATTTTGGTTCCTGCTACAGATAACAAAGATTGTATAGATATAAATTGTTCATTTTCATTAAAGTTTCTTGTTAGATTAAGAAAATAGGGAGGGCCTTCCTGCACAAGCCTGTGATTAAGGATATACACATTGCAAGGTAACAAGATCTGAGCTACCTCTGGCTGAACTAGCTTTGATCTTAAAACTCCTCATCAGACAGAGTGGAACTGCAGCCCTCTTGTGGGACTATTATTTTAGTAAAAGGCTAAAAAAGAAGGCTCACAGTTGCTGCAGAGGATTTCCTAAGTGGCTGTTGCAGGCTGCTGTTCCTAAGCTACCCTTCAGACTTGGTGCCTAAGGCAATGCACTTGGCAAAACCTGCCCAGAGATCACCACGCTCCTTCTGACAGAAACTGTGGAAAGTTTTATAGAGAATTTTTATTAAGACATGTTGATGTCCATGAGGGGGCATTCAGAAGTCAGTAAAAGAGACTGCACTTGCCCATGGTGCTTTGAGGTAAGTGCTAGAGAATTCAGAGCAATAAAGGACACTGCATCATCAAATCTAATCCTGTCTTTAGCTAAATAAGAGGATCAAGATAAACACCAGAGCTATGCACCACCTTCACACTGATGTTATTCAAAGTTTTATTATTAGAATTTAAATTTTGACAGCTCTTTTTCACATTCCAGTCTCATTTCAAAGTGTGCAACAGGAGTCAAACGACATTTGACATGAAGTTACTTATTTCCTTTCTGCCCACTCACTGGGTTTTGCAAGACCTAATAGGCTATATTTCAGTTTTAAAATTGCAGAATTGTAAGAGGAAACTTCAAATCTTCCAGGAAGCTATTGGACTGCATACACCTCAGACTAACCTATACCACTTTTCCTATTTACACCTTTTGCAGATCCACACAATATACTGTTCAGCAATATCTATTACTGAAGAAAACAATGCATAGTAACAAATTGTGGTTTAGTTTTTTTTTTTTGTCTGTTCTTTATAATATGGGTCCTGAGTCAAGTAGGTAACTAGGATTTATTTTAGTAAAGCACTTGACTGAATGTTTAACTTACTCCTTAAGTATGTGATCCCACTACTGAAACAACTCATGTGATACGTGGCCTTAAGAGCCTTGCTGAAAGAAAGTCGCCTTGAAGACTGAAAAATTATCCAAGCTAAAAGAAAGAATTAGTGTGTTAGAGTGCTGCCATCTAGTTAGATGAGTGTATACAACAAATCCACTTGTAATACTTGCAGTATCTCACTGTCCAGTATGCTAGGCTACCTGCAGAAAATCTTTGTGGACAGTCACCAATCAAAGGGACCTATTGTACCAGTTCCTTTAGGTTTGTAGAAAGGTAAGCATGTAAAGAAAACTAATTAAAGAAAACAAAGCATAAAAACCCTGGCAATTTTGGGATCCTGCAAAACTTGAGCAAATTTGTGTTTAACTTTGCTAACTTGTGCTGCAATGCAGTAAACACCTTCAAGTTGTCACAGGCTTCTGCAGGTGTTGACAGTGCTGCACAACTTATGGGACCAGGGAGGAAAAAGATGATTTTCAGTAACCCAACTCATATATGAACCTCAGAGCCCATATTTGAGTTAAGCATGATGTTTTAATATGCAATTTTGTGAGGGAAATCAAAGCAGAAGAAAGTTCCACATTTGCTCTGATCTTGTTTAGCAGATTGTACTTGAATGTCTCAGGGTTTTGATGTGGTACTCATTGTACACCAGGAAAATGAAAACACTATGTAAACAGACGTTAGAGTCTGAAATAAGATGCAATGTACTTATGGAGTGATATAAAGTACATTTTGAAAAAGCAGTGATCTGTGCTACTACAGAAGTAGAATCCTTAGCTGCTTGAAGAAGTTAAGAACTGTGCTATTGAAAGCACTGCGTTTGCCATTCGACTACTGCTTGCCTGCCTTCCTATATCAAAGTGAGGAACAGAGTTATGTCTGGATTTTGCATTCTGATGCATGTGGATAAATGACTTTAATAGTGTAAATTCTTTGTTCTCTGATTGGGAACTGTGCTTTCCTAAAATGCATTATTACAATATCAGTAAGTCCAAATAATCTCTAAGACAAATTAGTCTCATATTACAGAAATAAGACAGATTTAGGATTTAATAAATTTGCCATATACTTTAACAAGTCAAATATCTGGTCTTTATTATTTATTACCTCGCACTTGTTTAGCAACCCTGTTTCTTGCAGCCTTGACCAGATGCTTTGGATCCTTCCAGCATGTTCAGGGTGGTTAGCATAGTTGCCACACATACACTGGTGCTTCAGCATCAGACTGTCATACACAATACCTTCAGCACAAAGACAGCACAATAAGAAACAGTAAGTGAAACAAATGCAAGTTGTACTGTTCCATGCCATGCATGCTATAGCACAACTGGATTTTATTTGACAGTTAGACCAGATGAAAATTCTGGATCTTAGTTCCCCTTTCCTCCGGGAGACTCTGAATCTTGCCTTGCAGGGTACATCTTGTGATACTGATAAGGCAAAAATGAATTCTTAAGAAGTTACACTAACAAATACAATTAAAAAAGAAGATATGGTATATAATCTTTAACAAGATAGTATCTTGTTAAAGATTATATGGCTAGAAAAAAATTCAATCCTTTTACTGAATTACTTCTTTTCTCTTTCTCTTGTGGGTAAGGTCAGTTAAAGCTGTTAACCTATATATAAGAAGAAAAGGTTATATATTTATATCAGCACAGGGAAAATCACTCAGAAAAACCTTTTAAAATAAATTTTGAAATGTCACTCTGTATTTTTACTGCTTAACTAATACTATATTAATTCCAGATCTCAATGCATATCAGATGAAAGTTTCAGATAGTTAAAGCAGTGGCAGCCAGAATACTTTTTCATTAAAAAGAAAAGCTCCACCCACTACTCAATTAGGACCAAATCCTGTTGTTAGACTGCAAGGCAAGGTTCCTTTTGAATTTTCTACGCTCTTTTTTTCAAAGACAGAACAACTTTATACAGAACAGCTATCAATATCACATTGTTCTCTAGCTGTGTATTGGGAGCAAAAGAGAAATTTTAGTGAGTAGGCTCCAACTAAACTCATTTTTCAAGGTTTTCAAACCAAGTCTGAAAAACTGAGAAATTATTTTATTTATTTACTTGTTTGTATTTCTTTCAAAATGTCTGGAACAAAAAGATATTTTCCTTACCTCTGTGAACCATTTTCATACAGGAAACATTTGGATTTTTCTTCCCCTTACAGTTGAAAGAAACTCAAATTAACAGTTTCTCCAAGCTGCAAAACTTGGCATTCAAAACCTTTTTTATGTGCCACCACTAATGGGGACGCCAACACAGCTTTGGGAAAATTGTGTTAGCCTGCTATTGAAAACTCAGCCAGTGGAGAAAATACAAATTAAAGTCCAGATTCAACAACATGCTCAAATCACCCTTACTTAGCAAAGTTCTGGAATGGATATTGGAACTTTAATAAAGTGTTTAAAAACTCTACTGAATAAGAGTCTCTATACATTGTGGGCAATACAAAGTTAAGGTTCTGAAATAATTCAGTTAGAAGCCAGCCAGAAATTATGCTGCTCTAGAAGTATTTATGCTGCCATATTTCTTAACTCATGCACTTCAGAACTGATCCTTTGGGATCTTGCTATTTAAGCCAAAATGATAATACAACAATTATGTTTAGCATAAGGAGAACACAAATATAATACCTATATGAAGCATGACTAAGTTGATGCTAAATGATTATCTAACAAACAAAATAAGTTCCTGTTTTTACTTTCTGGATTTGTTTTTTTAAGGAAAAAAAAAAAAAAAAAGAACCAGTGAAAATATGAAGCTAATAAACTCAGTTGAAAGCCTCTACTGGCATTGTCAAAGTAGTTAATAATTTCATTTGTCTGCAGTTATTTACACTGTACTATTTATAAACTGTGCTTCTTTATCATCAGATTTTGTAAGTTATTTGAAATAGCAGGTATACAGACAAATTAGTGCATGCTCACATACTTTGCTTTCTTTTTCTTGTCACTTAAAGTTTTAACTTCTACAGCATGTTGCATACCTAAATTGTACAGGTTTCCAGTGGTCATTATACCATTAGAAAACTTTTCCTCCCATCCCTCTGCCCAACAGAGAAGGTTTTTAGATGCTAAACATACAGGTATCGGGACTTTCAGAAGCTTGTAGGCAGAGTTGGCAGTTCTATCCAATGGATTTGAGTGGAAACATTTGCTAATAAAATTAGCTGAAAGTTGAAAGTATCTCCTGTCTGCCATTCTTTCAATTAGTATTTTATTCTAATTGTCAATGCTCCCTACAGTCTAAGGTTTGTGTGGTCCGAACTGCAGTTAGTAGAAGTAAAATATGTATATGTAATTAAGTTATTATTATACAGAATCAAGATGTTATGTAATAATGACTCTTTTTGATTACCTATATCAGGGTGGCAACTAAACAGTGCTTTTGAAGTGAAATGCTGAAATGGCGTTCACGATAACTGTGGTTGACATAGATATAAACGTCCCTTTCTTAGTGCATTAGTATTTTTCCCAAAATAGACAATAACTAAAAATGTAGTTTTATTGTACATTAATTTTTTTTTTTAATTAAAAAAATCAGTTTAATCAGGTCAGGTCAATACTGTATGGTAGAAGCATCTGCTTCAAACATTTGAATAGTAAGATATTCACACCACTGAGTGTAAAATTTATTTCTAGCAGGATTAATTGACTTAAGAAAAGACTGAATTATATGTTTTCATTTATTGCAAGCATCTAAATTGATTTAGGATGTGCAAGTAATTCAGATGTGTGGCTGCTGGTCATACAGCACATGTGCTTGGTAGAATACCACAATGCTGCAGTAGAGTTTACTGCTAAAAATAGCCTGTAGGATTTCCCTAACAGGATTCAGCCAATAATCTCCCCACCCCTTCAAAAAAAGAGAGAGGGAGACAACTGTTTTCAATTGCAGGCTGCTGTGAAATATTAATAAAAGATGGTTATTCTGTTTCTCCAGAACAAATGCCTACAGCCAGATTCTGCTCTCAGATTCCTTGTGTAAATCTGAGCAGCTCCACTGAGACTGGTGGATTTATTCTGGATTTACACCAATATTACTAAGGTCAGTGTGGCCCTGATGACAGACTGGAATGGTGACACCACTGAACCATACACTGATAGAGGACACAAGACAAAAGACACTGAATTTATTACTGAATTTATATCAAGTCAGAAAAAATACGGTCTTCCTTCATGGGACTCCTTAACACTCATTCTTTTCTGAGATATTTAATTTGGGTCAACTTCTTTTAATAATTAATTTAAATGAGGGGGAAAGCAAGAGGCCTAAAAATTGTTGGCTAACAGCATGCTTTGAAGGAGGTGAAATGCCCTGCTGAACAAAAGTATCAATAAGAAAACCCAAGGGAAGAATATCTAATAAAATATTCAGAAGAAAAATCTGAACTAAATCATGGAATATTCTGTATACCATCTAAATTAACATCAAGTCGACTTTATATTTTGTTCCATCTTTAACTCATTATCTTGTACAAGTACTGTGTATACATTGCATAGCCCTCTCACAACCATCACCATTCTGATTCCCTTCAGACTTTTGGCTAAGAGCATTTTCTCTAATGACTTGCAAAAATATAGGCTTATTTTAATCCCTGTGTAATATTCTGCCACAACAATTTTCTTTCTACCTTTTTTCTCTTCCAATGATACATTATCTTTAAATAGGAAAAAAAAAAAAAAAAAAAAAAGGCAGAACTCAATCATTCAAGGCAGGCTTTCTAAAGTTTGAATTTGATGTCACTCCATG
>WUAM01000179.1:11454057-11469559 GCA_024336885.1 Actenoides hombroni | reverse complement strand
TTCCTTCCTTCCTTCCTTCCTTCCTTCCTTCCTTCCTTCCTTCCTTCCTTCCTTCCTTCCTTCCTTCCTTCCTTTCCACAGATGCCACAAGTGTCCAGATATATGTAACCTCCTTGACTGTAGTCCCCTTTCTGTCAGCTTACAAAGGGAGGTGTCAGTGAACCTTAGCAATCACACTGAAACAGCAGGCTTTACATTTGTAACTCCACTCAATTTCTCCATTGGAACTGCAGATTTTTGAACAGGACATTGAAGCCTACACACAGTGAGTTCACTTTTAGTGTGCAGTGTGAATCTTAGAGAATGACTTTACAATGTTTTGGGGATTCTATGACCCACAGCTAGAAAACCAGTGTCCTGTCTATATAGAGTTGGCCTTTTTGCAGAAACTCGTGAAAAAGTGAATTAGCATGTTTCTTTCTGTACAATCCAAATGTTTGTTACTCAACAAGTGAAATTCCTAAATTGACAGTGTATTTAAAGAAGAAGAAATTCTGAATTTCATGTTTGAATGTCATATTGCATCCACTTACCCACTTGCAGTCCTTTAAGGACATCTCTTCTCCTTTTCCACTTTTTTTTCCTTTAATAAATTTTTGCCTTACAAGTTCACATTCTGATTGGAAAGATAGGAGAGCATGCTGTCTCACACAGTCACATACAGTGCCCTTTAAGGACTCCATCCTACATCAACCTATGGTCACAGCCTGAAGAGCTGTAAGCTTTCAAGTCGTGACAAGTTCTGCCAACTGATGTGAAGGAATTAATACTTTTGGCAGAAACATGAATAAACAGTATCTCCAAGTATTTATTTCCACTTTCTTGTGCACAGGGTACGTGAATCTTCACTTCTAACCATACTGCAATGTTATACTGAGATTCAGGCTCTTAAAAAGATGGACCCTGTTGCAAGGTTAGATTACCCATAATAAGAAATGAGGTTTCTGGGGTCATTTTTCTTCTTTCACTGAAGATTATGCAGATTCTAATCACTCTGCTTTGACAACCCAGGTCATACCAACAGGAGATGCTCCCAGAGTGACTGGACTGACAAGGGCCTGACCATAAAACCTTCTTCTGTAGACACTACACAAGTGCATAGATGTAGCATAGACTGACTGGTCAAATGAAGACATTGAGAATTGTATTGCAGCTTTCCTACTTACTGGTGGTCTTTTTTCAACTTCTTGATGGTCTCTTTATAAAACAAGCAATGAGAACATGGAGAAAAGAAACAGAGGATAGGGAAATGAAAGAAAAAGATATAAATGACTTAAAGGCACCAAAAATGCACCTGTTGCTATATTGCCAGAGCCAGTCAATGATAATAATTTATGACTGTGTGAATATTAACCCTGTGATTTATCAGCTGCACTGGTTGACTTGATGCCAGTACAGCATCATAAACTCAAGGAACAGTAAGGCTAAAACTGAATGCATTGCTGCAGGAGTTATTTGAGGCATTTAAATCTGTTGATCCTACATGAACAAACACATTGGCCCTGCCTATTAAAAGCAATCTTTAGGGAATCCTACCAGTTGTGTAGACATGCTGGCTGGGCTGGTCCACGTCTGGGTGAGGTAATGTGGAATCAGCAGGGGAAGAGGGAGTCCTGGACACCAACCGATGTTTGTCTAATCCTGCCATGCCAACTGTAGCCATCTGAGACTGGTAGATTTGCAACTGGTGGACACGCCGATGTGCCAGGAACTCCTGTTTCCAAGAAAACAGCACAGTAGAAAGAAATGTGAGATGGGATCAAGTAAGACACTGAGGGAAACATGTCAACAAATTAAGTTCATTAGGTCAGGGCTGTAATAAACAGTGCGGGAAAAAAACCCCACAACAACAGCTCACACCTAAGACCTAGTCAATAAATCCATTCGACAGATGTTTTCATGCTGACAGTGTGGGATGTTGACTTTGCGGAAAGTATGTGACGGCAGGCAACCTGTCAGTTCTCCCTGACAGAGGAAAAGACGGCTTCACATGCAGAGGTTTAGAAAAGACAAAAAAATTTTTTCTAATATACTGAATACATAATATGATGTTAGAATATGCATTTTATGACCCTACATAAATAAAAATAAAATCTTCCTACAGCACTGGAAGTGAAAAGTGGTGTCCTTACTATTCAGTACCAAATTCACTGAGCAACTGTGAGTCAAGTTACTACAAAGGGCTCAGTTCCCAGAGCTCCCTGGAAAATAGGAACAATTTGCACATAGGTTTTCACAAATCTCTAAATGAAATTCAGGAACTGTTACATGAGATCCCACTTAGAGACCGTCTTTTTTGTCCTAACTGCTGCAGGCTGTAGGCAGTGCTAAACACTTCAGGAAAGATAGGCAGGTGTGAGAAGACTGAGAGCAGAAAGGAAGATTTCCTCCTCTGTTTTGTTTGTCAACAGAGAGTGACTTGCTGACATTGCAAAGGCTGAATCCCTGCTGAAATCAGTAGAAACCTTGGCATTCATTCACTCCATAGAGCAGAATTGCTTCACAAGCCCTTTTCTTTCTGTTTTTCTTCTTTTCTGCATATAGTCCTAGAACCTCAACAGAAAGAGAATGCAAAAGAGAGATTTCCAAACTACTTTGCAATATAAATTCAGTTTAAATTCACATTTCTGTGTTAGAACTGCAGGCTCTGTTCATCCTCACCTAGGCTCGGTATACATATATGAAGGTATATATATGGTGTATATAAGGCTTTTTTTTTTTTTTTTAAACCCAGTAACAATTAGTAGTGCTGTATGCTGTTGCTTGGGACAGCAGCTCAGAGGCCTGACCTGGCCAAGGAGGGATTGCTGGGTGCTTGGAAAGGTGAAGCCGAGTTCAGGCTGTGAAGAAGGGCAGGTGGGAGTACCCGAGAGCACCGCAGCCCTGTGTGTGCTTCAAAATTAATCTACAACTCACGGGAAGTGAGAATGTCTTGCCTGCATGTTAAAAATGAGGCCTTTACAAAAACGGGTGCTCATCAATAACAGCTGAAATGAGAACAAATGCTTTAAAAGGCCCACATTAATACCCACATTAATATCTAGGGTCACCACTTCAGTGAGAAGACATAAGGTCATGGGAAGGGTAAATCACCTGGGACCTTGTCATAAGTGGCTAAATAAAGAAAGAAAATATGAGTAAGCAAAAAGAGGTTTCACAAGAAGTGTCTCAGTTTGGGGTCATTGAACCATTTCCTTTTGTTTAAATACAGTTCCAAACTTTTCCTATTTCTTTTTTAATGTTTGATGACAGGATGGTGTTATATATTCCAGGAAATATCTTAAGACATACGAAGAGGTCTCTGTATCCCCTTTCCTTATGAACATAACATACAGGAATTCTTTCCTGAAATGTCTGCCTTGTTTATACTTAGTTTTACTAAGTATTTTATTGTGATAGATTTTCAGAGGAGATATTTTTTTCTGCACTTAGGCATACAGATATTTTGGAACCTTTACTGGGAGTGGACGTGATTAGAGAGGAGAAGTTAAGAATGCATGGATGCTATTGTATTGAATACTTTTCCTATAGAAAACAGAAGTAGACAAATTCCTTTGTGAGGCTTTAGCATTCACTTTCCTCAGTGCTGGCTTTGTGTTCAATAAAGGAGGCACAGGAGGTGTTTTGCTGTCTGGCACATTTACTCCCTGCATCCTTGGATCAAGTGGTGACAGCAGCACTATCTGTGACGCTAGTCTATTCACCATCTTCTGCTTACTCTTCCAAAGTATGAGAGCTAGATAAGCAGTTTGGAAAAAGCCAAACTCCTACCACACAGAGCTTTACTGCTATACATGAAATCAGCAGAAGGGTTGTTATTTCTGCTGCTCTTCTCAATCTCATAGGTTGCATTCATTGCATTAATTAAATAGCTAGTATCTGTAGTTCTTCAGTTAAGGGGATTTCTGATACTATCTTTTGGTGTTCACACTAACTAATGATAATTCATTAGCTGACTTCACTTTTCTGATAATTACTATTCCTGACAATTCAGGAAGATGTTTCTACCTTGACTTATAAAAAGATTACATGTTTGTGTCTATGTAAGTAGTAGAAATAACGCTATTTTTCAGGCATATGAACAAATCAAGGTAAAGTTTTTTAATGCTAATCAACCAATGTGAACATCACCTAAGAGCTAGACTACCGTATACTTCAGCAATTTGTCAAAGCCCAAGGAGAGAGCCTGGTTTTGCTCTCTTGTATTTTCCTATTAAACTGTGTTTTGTTTATATCATTCTTCCCTCATCAAACGAAACCAGACACATACCTAGAATCTGACATGTTAATCAGCATAATCAGTCCAGGGAAGGAGAAGAAATTTGTGTATGGTTGGATGGAAAGCTGCATGACACCTGGTTTACTTTCTGAGGTTTTGGAAAACTATTTGCCTGTGAAAACTTTTTAAAATTTGTTAAAAGTGCCATAGTTTGTCTCACAAGGCTTACACTGAGGCTTGCTTACATCTTCTGGTGACTTCCAGGTCCTTTAACTGTAATTTTAGGAATTCTAGGCATTAGCAAAGTTTGGACTTGTTTAAGTTTTAGTCAAAGTTTTAGGCTAACTTCCTGATTAGGTTTCATTTTACAGACAACAGGCACTCATGAAATACATGTATTTTTTCCAGCCACCTACATATTTATGCTGTGAGCATTTGAAATACTCTGTATCACACAGACAAGTGGATTAATGCAATAAGTAATGTGGATAATCAACATGCTTATCTGGCTCTCCAAATGCCCACCTGGCCTCTGGAAGGGATTAAATCAACACAACAAATTCATCTTCAGGTTTTATGTGATACAGCACTGCAAACACAAGTCCATCTCCCCAGCAATATGACAAAAGCAGTATTTGCACATCTGCAGGATTAGTGATCTGTGTGAATATATTTGGAGCATTTCTTAGGTAACCTGAGCCCTGCCTGCCCAGCATGGAGCCTGCTCATTCCAGGTGCCCAAGATTAGTTCATTAGCAGAGGCAGGCAATTAGGGCCTCAGAAAGAGCAAGTGGAGGGCCGGTCATTGTCTTCCCCAGAAACCAGCTCAGGACCTTCAGTAGTTGTTTTGAGAATCAATATCTAAAGAGAAGATGACCTTTTTTGAGGCATGTGAGGTAAATATTTGTTATTCTCCTAGTATTACTGTAAAGTTTGTTATTTAGGAGAAGCTGGAATTAATTCAAGTTGGTGTGCTTACTCCTTTCATGTAGATGTGTAATTTGTGCATTTTGGTGCTTAATGTTTTGTATGTTCTGAGGATTTTAATGAAAACTACTTTATTTCTACTGATTGTGAGGACTGGTGACCAACAAGTGTACTTAGCTGGATTGTTAGATGGTGTATGATGAATGATAAAGCATAGGTGAATTGTCTATGAATTAATGCTCCTTCAAACTGTTATGTTTGTGTGGAAAAAATATGTGGGGTTCACATGTAAAAACTTCTCTTGCCTCTAAACAGTCTGGTTTTTTAACTTAGTTTGATGTTTTTGTTTAGTTGGTATGTCTGTCATAATTCTGAGTATGTATGGACATATGCACATGTCTTTTCAGGGTTTATGCTTTGATTTCTTTTTGTTGTGGTAGAAAACTTTTTTCTCTTAAGAAATTAAAAATTTGCTATTCCTAATAGTGACATTACTGCTTATAGTCTTATATATTTTTGGCCAGGTTTATAACCTTCTGTTTCTGTGTCTCCACTGCATTCTGCTGAAGTATGAAATGTGTGGTAATGTCTATTGACTGTTAACCAGTCATGCATTGCTCATTCTCTTCTCCTCTTTCCTTCCCCCAAAGACTTTCAGTACTACTAAGTTTACAAGGTTTTTCCTCTCAAAACATTTTTTGTCAGTCTGTTCACTAGTTAATTTTTTCCCATAATTTCCACATTATTTTTTGAAAATTACCCAAAGGGCCAATTATTACTGACATGGAAAAATACTTATGTTGCCCTACATGAGGATGACAAAACTCAACCAGCAAGAAGACTTGCTGCCTTCCAAATACTTGGAAGGATGTTTCTGACACCTGTTCTGATGCCTTGTCTCACCTAATGGCTCCTGTTGGAGACCGTACTCCTCAGCCTTTTCTGGAACCCTGTAGCAATATGGAAACAGAGTGACTTCAGGTCCTGTTACTTGTCTTTCCTACTACCCTCTTTGACTTTCTGCCCTCACAGTGCATCTGAGGGATGTCCAGGCCAGACAGTGTCTGCATCCAGCAACATGGCCTCTATGTGAAGCAAGCAGAGCTCAGTCCTGCTTGAAGGTCCCCACAATGGCAGCCCTGACTCAAACCAAGATAGCATCATCCAAAGTCTGATTCAGGCAAAATTTTGGGCTCCCAGAAACTTCTTATATAGTTCAGATGCAGCTAGTTATTAGTGCTTCAGAAATGATGGATCTAATGAAAAATATTAATAGCATTCACTTTGGTTATCCCCAGAAGTGACAGGAGAAAAAAAAAAAGAGAGAACAATCAATTCCTAAACAAGGAGTAGTGAGAGAAAAAGAGCTATAGGTAAGCAAAAGTTATATCAATTTTGACCGAGGAGTTTTGTGAACTATTGTTCTGCCTATTGTCCTCAAAAAAAATCATAACTAGTTGCCCTCAGGAACTGAGCAAAAATAGGTCATGAGATCTTCTGAAAATACTTGTGTGAACAATTGTCAAAGTGCAGGAATGGCTTATCTCTGTCAGTCTATACAACCTAAAAAAGAAATTAGTCTGAGATATCCCTGAAAATGAATATGTTAAGAAACCATCTTTTAAACTTCTCTGTCACTTGGAGAAAGCACGTGACCAAGAAATCCTACCAACACTATTTTTGACAAAACCACATGTAAAGCCACAAATTTCCATGGTCATCACTTTCAAAAAAAAATCAGTATCACCATCTGAAATATAGTCAGCCACAAATTCAGAATCAGCATTTTTGTGAAAAGTAAATAAATAGCAAGTATGGATGCAGACACTTAGATTGGATAGGTGGAAATGTGTTTAGAACAAGCAAAAGCATAGACGGAAAGAAACAGGGCAGCTAGCCTTGAGGGCTCTGGGTGTAATAGTTCACATATTATTAGGATGTTTATATAATTTGGTTTTCTCTTGCTGTAATTCAAAGAACATGGTGCTGACTCGAGGATAGGTAACCAGAAGTGAAGTCTTGTCAACTGAATGTCAGTGGCAGATGCAGAACAGTGGGATGAAAGCCATACCCCAGAACTGCTTATAGTCCTAGTCAGAGAAGACTTGCCTTGGGCAGCAAACTGCTACTCACAGCAGAATAACCCCACACCCTCTGACCTCTCTGTGCAATCTGGAGGACTATGGAAAGGCTTTTTCCAGCTCCTGTCAAGGTGACGCTTAGTACTTGGAATGACCCAACTGCAGGGACTGTCCAGGGCATGGTCACCACCCTCAAACAGCTTTGTTCCCCCTCTCTGTTTCTGGAGCAGCAAAGCTGCTGCTGCAGAAGCCTCTGCCCATCTCCTGCAACCCTTTCTTTCTAGAGCGGGAGCACCTTTGGGATGACAAAACACATTATTAAGATGACACCATTTTTTGCCTAGTGGGCCGAGGAATAAAGGAAGACTAAAGAAGCAAAGACTATTAATGGGGTGACAAGAGTGTGCTCCCTTGTCAAGTTGTGTAGGAGAGAATGCATTCCCTGTCTTGGGTTGCATGATCAAATGTGAAGGTCAGGGTTGGAGTCACATCCCACGCCTCTGATAGTAGGACATAATAGCAGGGTCAGGACCCTAGCTTTTACTCCAACTGTTGCACAGGGAGATGGGTGGATTGCTGACCTGTGGTTTTGAAGGGAGAGATGGTAAAAGTTACTTCCCTTAAATGCAGAGTTTCCAAAAATCTGAGCATCTAAACATGAGCCATCCTGGTCCAATGTAGGTGAGGAATCAAGATGGCCACATGGGTGGAGAAGATTTCTTTATGAAGATAGATGAGCCCAGCAGTCATTATGTTGAAGCCTGGCATGATTAAGAAGGAAGGATTGATGGGAATGGTGTCTGGGAGTGACAACAAGGAGGGCCCTAAAGACAGAGCACATTCTACTGGAGGGAAATTCTAGGACTCCAGCAGAGATGCTGGTTTCACTTCTGGTTCCTGTGCCTGCACAACCTGCCTTTTCTACTCCTGAGATTGGCAGGTAATCAACTTCTGTCACTTCTGCTAAAGTGCTGACTCTGTGGTGTGCACAACACACATCCACAGAAAATGCAGCACCTCCTCAAAAACTTGTGCTCCCAGCTGAATGCTTTCCTCACTTTCTGGCTCTCCTGGCAATTTCCTATATATATATAAATATATAAATAATTGGGGGTACAATCAAGGGGAGAAAGGGACCATATGAATAGCTTGTGCTTTGTGTCTTTTTTTTCTGAAAAAAAAAAAAAAAGAAAGGAAAACCAAAGCAAAAACCAACAACCAAAAAAACCTCTTTAGAGGATTCTTGTTATTTTATTACTTTTACTAGAAATACCACAAGACTTTCCTGAAGTCATTTGGTGCTTTCAAAAAAAATAATGCAGAAAAGTGCAGAAATGCATACCAATGGGAAAATACAGTTGTCCACATCTCTTGCCGTGACTTTCAGTATTAACAGGTATTTGCTTCTTTTACTTTGTTGTGAAGGAATAAATAGACTTTATAATTGCATTTAATGGTTACAACTACCTAATCCTAGCAGCTTTCTAGCAGTCATTTAGTTAAACTCTTAGTTGGACAAAACTAATTAATGAAAAAACACCTGTCCCACCCAGTTCATTGTTCTAGGAAATATTACCCAAAGCTTTCCATCAGTATTGGCAAAACAGTTTCGTGTTACATTTTTTCAGACCAATTTAACCACTTGAATTTCCCTGCTGTTCATTGGAACATTTTTCTTAGCAGACAGGTATGATTTCTTTTAAGTGAAGAATCATTAATTTGGCCTTCACACAGAGAAATATTAGTCTCCAGGCTAAATTCAGCAGCATCCCTGCTGAAGATCTGTGTTGTCTGTGTACTTCAACAGACTCTGCTTTGGTTTTACAGGCAAGTCTGCTGAGTTCAGGATTTATTGTAAAATTAATGGGAATTACTTGGGTCTGATATATAAAGAGGAGAAATCCTTGGAAAACCCTGCTCTTCAGTATAGAGTCCCCACACACTAACAGATCACTGTGTAAGCATAAAATCATGAGGTTGTATAGAAGCCCTCTGCAGATGCCTTCTCTCTTGTATGGAGCTCAGTCAGTTCTGTACGGGGAGCATCAGTAGACCACGTAGTCAGCAAGTAGAAGAGCTATAGACACGGTGTTTCACCAGCTCTGTTTTATCTCTATAGATCAATCAGTTCCATAGATCACTGTATCTAATGCACAAACTCCAACAGGTACGTGTACTGCTGTTGCCTGCACTAGAGTTCTGCACAAACCATCCATTTCTGCTGTCGCCTGTGTGACAGCAGAGTTCTAACCTGATGGATACCAGGTTCCAGTCCTTTGCTGGAGGACTTCTGCCTCTCTGAAGATTTCAGAGAGATGTGTTACCACACGCTCACACCTTACTTCAGTGTGGTTAAAAATGTCAACAGGCTTCCTTTCTCCAGCGTATTTTCAGCATGAGTTATACAATTTCTTGAAAAAAATATGTATGTACAAACACGTATTTGCAAATATCAAAACTATAAAAAAAATATTTTTCTCTCTCTGGTACTCAGCTCTTCACTTTGTTGATTTTGGCACACAGAAATAGTCATATCTAGTGAAATTATGATATAACCGGAGACTCTACAAAATATAGGATTTGAATATAGGAAGGAGACTGTGGATGGAAAAAAAGAAACTATCACAAAATAAATCTTTCCAGATCTGTTCTATATACCTATAAAGTATTCTATGCATTAGCAGAATGTTTTATGCATTGAATGAATAAATAAATGTATTTCTGCAACAAACCAGTACAGTTTGTTGTACCTTTTTTTTTTTTTTTTTTAAATTGCATTTGGAATAAGATCAAATTATTTGTAATTTGAACTGAACACGTAGAGGTTGCTTTTAAATATTTCTTGAAACCAGAGACTTTCCAACTATATGCTTAGCATAGGGTTTGCTGCTTTGGACAAGTGGGAGAACTGTCTGAATAGACAAATTGAAAATGGGACAGGAAGACCCCTTGTGTTTGCTCATTTAGGGATAAATAGAGTGTTAAAAAGAATCATGGAAAATAGTATGTGCTAGCATAGCACTAATTGTATAACACAGACTGCAAAATCAATTCTCATTCCTTGAGCAAATCTTGGCCCTCAAAATGCAAAGTACAGCTTAGAAGAAGCATTCTTCATGGGAAGAATGAATGAATTTATTTCACTTCCTTCATTGCAATGTACTTCAAACGCCCTCTTTAAAAAAGTTAAAAAGGGACTAGATTGCTGTCACAAGGAGAGATGTGGAAAACTGGGTTGGACTAAAAGGGAGAAGAGAGAGGGAGAGAGAGCAGTATTACAGGATCCAAACAACTGAACATCGTAAGCTCCAACCTCTTCCCTTCTCACCCTCTCTCTTCTTTAAAATAATACTCTCCATTTTCTCTCTCTTTAACATTTGAAAGCTCTTTTGCTTGTGTGATCAACTATCTTCCTGTCCTCTCTTGCCTTTATTCTATTTCTAACAGAAGTCTTCCATGTATTCACATATTCAGAATCCTCAAATATCATATTACAACAATTACAAGAAATGGAAACAATAAGAAAAAGTAAAATGGATACTAGCTGGGGAGGAGGATTGGGGGCAATAAGAATATTTGTCCCAGTGTAGCACTTGTAAAAGGTGGTTCATTGATTTGATCACCTGCATAAGGATCTTATTTATGCTTTAGCTGACATATTTTTCTCTATCTAGAAGAGATCTCTGTCTGAAGTGTACAGGAGTAACTTACAGTAAAAGAAGTCTGAAATCTTAAGACACCAAATTAGAGACAAAATTAGACACCAAACCCTAGCCTATATTCTGCATTTGGGGTCTGCTACTCCTTACTGTGATCCATGCCCTTCCTGAAACAAGAGAAAACGCAACAATCTTGGGTATATTAATTAAAGTTTTCAAAACTGCCCAGATACAAGACAAAAATATCTTTTTACTTTAGAAAAAGGCTTTTTTTTTTTTTTTTTCCTCCTTCAAGAAGAGGGCTGCTTAGTACTCCAAATCACTCCCTTCATTTAAAAGGCAAACTGGCATAGTGGTGTCTCAATTTGTATACTGGGGAAGGCAGCCCTGAAGACCAGTTCCAGTGTTGGTGCAGTCTCTTGAAGCACCTCCCTTAGTGGAGCCTGATGGTACCCTGGGAGGGCATCCATAAACTGGAGATTGTCTCAGAGTTGATGGATGATCAGGAAGACCACAAGCAGTCAGGAAGAGGCAGATGAGCCATTTGGGAAGCACTAATCCAACATCCTAAGAGCTTTACAGGTGCAGTGAAAGAGCAGAGGGCTTCCAGTAATCCTCAAAAGAAAGGACCTGACAGTCAGGGGAGAAGGTAATCTCCTTCTATAATAAGTTATAATTTATAACACATTGTAGCTCTGTTTTGGGACCAGACTGGAATGTTTACAGAGATCTAAGTGTAGATAGACTAGAGGGGAACCAAGAAATTTATTCTGGGTTTTCACAGGGCTATCTGAGAGGAGGGTTTGGCACTTCAATAGCTGCTTTTTAAAGCAATACCACAAAGACAGCCTTCTTGCAGCCACACAACACATGGGAAAAAATATAAACTAGAAAATAGTGTACCAAATCAATAGCCGCCACTTTAACTACATCTAGTGAAACCTGCAAGGAGAGAGAGGGGAAATCCTGAGAACCAGTTAAAGCAAAATGTTGATTCTAATTGTTGTATTTAGTTGGCCTTGTCCTGTGACAAGTTTGTTACTATGCAGATTTCCTACCTGCCACCTTCCATGGGAGGATTTTCCGAAGTGAAGTTATGCAGGCAATTCCCCTTGCTTCTTACCTCTTTATTCCTAATTACGTTGGCCCTGTGTTCACTCAAGATAATATTATGGCTGTCCCCCAGTACTCTAGATTTGGGGCCTGTGACAAATGAAATCTTTCAGTGCTCAGAATTTTTTTTCCTATGTTGCAGAAGTGTAGCTACTAACATGTTAAAAACACTGGTGTGCTTGCTTATTGTCTGACAATGGATTATTAGTTTTTATATCTTTTCACAGGCATAATTCATAGATCTCCTTTTTGTCTTCAGATAGATATATAATATTGCACAGGATGGTTTGTTTGGGTTTTGTTAAAAACATATGTGTATATACTTTTCTTTTTCTGCTATGAATATCTTCTTTCTTCCTCTGAAATAACTTTTTTTTCATATGCTGAAAATATATTCCTTGCACCATGATGCCATCCTATTAAAGGCTATCATGAAAAATACCTGTAATTATTCTGCTACATCTGCATACATCTGTATTTTTGTATGGAAAAAGTGAGGTGCAGAAATTATGAATCCAAAGTGAACAGCGATTAGAAAGACCTTCCTTTAGCCACTGTATCAGTAATAATTACATTGCATCAATAATATTCTCCACTTCTGGCTGTTTTAACTACTAAATAATGCAGCACTGTAGCTTTCAGTGTTTCTTACTACAACAGATAGTAACAGAGACTCAGTCAGAAGTTGTTTAGGTTTGTTTGTGCTGGATTTGGAAATGGGTAAGAGAAAGATGTCAGAGTAACGGGCACTATAAAATACAGCTTTCAGGCACTGCACAGACTAGTTAAAGCATGCCTGCTCTATAGCTTTAAGCTGAATGCAAAAGGGCTCTGGACAGACTGGGGGAGTAAAGGAAGGCTGATCACCTCTATGATTCACACAGAGCCATTATGGTAAAAGGGACCCAGAAACTTCTGAGCTGTTGTGTCTTTGGGGTCATTGTTGTCCTCAATCTTGTTGGGAATACCCAGTTTGTTTTCGTTCCAGACCCTGGTAGGATTATACCTACTCAGGGAAACCAGGAGGAAGGGTGGTCCCATAAAATGGTATGTAGCAAACACGTAGTGTCACAGCCAACCCTTAGTGCCACCACAAGTCCCAAGAGTCATATCAACAGCACTCCAAGCCAGGAAGTGACAAAGCACTTCTGATAGCTGGCACCCCATATCCATGCCCCCATCATTGGAGATGGCATGCAAACCCTGCTGGCCATGCAGGACCTTTTGGAAAAGAATAGATGTTGTCAAACATATCTGAGACCCTTGGTAGAGCTGCAATGGTGATTTGAAAGCTTTGGGGCTGGGTTCAAAACATTGGGTCCTGCAGCCCAGCAAAGTATGTAGCTGTCAGAACTCTGAGACAGGAGGCGTTTAAAGGTTTCTTCCTGACAATCACAATGGCTTAAACCCAAACTGTTTGTAGTATCAACAGATGTGCTAAAACATGGCAGATTTAGCTCTGAACGCAATCAGAGCACGAGCACTATCCAGAGGCCTGACTGCAGGCAATGAGCTTCTCAGCTCCTTCTCTCTCTTTTTCCTCTGACTATGGATATTGGGGTTTCTCTGCTTCTCTCAGTAGACTAACCTAATTAAAGCAATTAAACACTTCATAGTGACATTAAAAAAAAGGGGAAAATGTGATAATATGGCTGAGCTTCTGAGTTTTATGGACAATTTTAGAAATATCCCTGTTTTTATCATAGACGTTCAGATTCACACATCCAAGTGGCTCTTTGGATATTGAAATGTGCTATTCACATGGGTAATTTAATTCAGAAGTATCTGATAGCTGCTACCTGGCCTTTTTTGCTAATTTTTAGTCAGTCTATAGAGAATTTAGAAGCCTTTCACTATAGAGCTGGAAAAAAGAGACAGAATTGTTTTTCAGTTTTCCTCATGTGCATTGTCAGGCATCAATCTGAGCTAGGTTGTTTGTTTGGCTTGTTTTGTTTTGTTTTGTTTTTGTGTTTTGTTGTTTTTTTATTTTTTCTTTTTTTTTTTTTAACCTGAATTTAAGCCATGATGATTTTTGCTGGCATACAGCAATGTTCTAAAGTGTTGTAATGCAGTACATCCTATCATTACATCCTAAAGAAGTTCCAGGGTTTTATTATTTTGGGGGGGCGGAAGGATCATGAAGTTGCAAGACTTCTAGTAAATTTGATGTGAACTTGATAATTAGCTGGAGAATTCTGATTTTAGGTACATCCAGGAATTGGTTTTGATACAAAATCCCAGATAATGCTTTGAAAATCTGATCTCAGTATGACTTCATATGGAAGCATCTGCTGCGTAATCTAATCTGTAGCATATTTGTATGTGTGACAATAGACAGTTACTGAGCTCCCTTTCAGAGGTGGCCTTATTTCTGGGGGAATATCTGTAACAACTGTAGATTTGACATATTATTTCAGTACAAAAAGCGTTACATGAAGTTACCCAAGCTAATAAGGCCAAAATCTTTTGACAACAAAGTTTTGCTACTCATGCAATGATTGCCAAGACCAAAATTGATCTTGTTACAGTGGAAATAACACACTCCAGCTTCAGATGGCAGGAAGAAAAACACAGTGCCAATGTATGAGTAGCTGCCATCTGAAGACATTGAGATTTTTAGGCCCATTGAATCTTAACCAAAAAGACCAGGGGAACGTCTGAGACAACAGCTAGCTGGTAAATTCATTGCTGCTGTCATTAGACATTCACAACACAGGCATCTCTTTATGCCTACAGAACCCCAGCCAAAAGAGGGAATACAGGCTGTGGGTGCTGTTATAGGCAATGCATTCCCATGGAGGAAGTTTGGGTTGACAAGTGCACATACTTGGTGCCTAAAACAGAGGTGTGAGTTGTCTCATCTAATCTTTGTATTTTAATGAGAAATGAGGGAGTGAGAAGCCCCAATCATGGGCCATGGGTAGCTCCCTCCAGCCGTGAAATGTTTGTGTCCCTCATGGCTGTCTTCTCTTCAGGGGTAGAGCGGGTGGCAGTGTCTCTCCTTTCCATTTAAGAAAGGGTTACGGGGCCAGGCTGTCGAAAGAGCTGCACCAGGGGCTGAAAGCCCGGAGAGTGGTTTGGGTCAAGTTAGGTTGCTTTGGGAGGACTGGGATCTCTGAAGATGGGTTTTTTTCATTCTTTGAATTAAAATTTGATTTAAGTAATTGAAATACATAATCCGTCTCCGAGAATGCTGTCTTACTCTTGTCTCTTAGAAGAAAAAGCAGGATTTTCAAATTTTATCTGTTACTGATCAGCTGTATGAGCTTACACCAGTCTTCTAACCTCTCTGAGCCTAACTATGGAGATTTCGAGCAGTTTGTCCTTTGCAATGTGACAGTTCAGCACTCAGCACTGAAGGTGCTTGACTGCAGTTGTGGAGCTAAGGCAGTAATATACTTTAATGAAAAACTATCTTGAAAATCTTCTTCATAACCGCCTGCACACACCCCCGCGAAAAAAAAACAGAAAAAACTGAGAGGCTACGTTCACATGTTGCATCG
>WUAM01000179.1:11441129-11453957 GCA_024336885.1 Actenoides hombroni | reverse complement strand
TCATAACCCCCTGCCCACCCCCCCCAAAAAATAAAAAAGAAAAAACTGTGAGTTTCTTTTAGTTTGTTTCAGCATAGTAATTACCCACATAGGTCCAATTACATTTCATATATAAAACACAAAAATAAAGAGTCAAATATAAGCAACTAAAGCCAAAGGACAAAAAGTGAGAGAAGTTAGATGGGAATGGGGTGGAGAGAACAAGAATACAGCTTTAATAGAGACAAATCATAAATAAGATTCTGGATGCAGGTACTGACTTTCTCATCACCTGGAAATGGTCAGAGCATCACAACAGTGACTTTTGGATATTCAGACAGTATGAGGTTCTGTTGAGTGAACCCTGATCCCCTAGGTCCCCCTGCAACAATTGCTTCTTTAAAAAATTTTAAACTTAGGACTTCACCTTTGTTGTAATACAAAGACTTTTGAAATCTGTGGTTATTTTGGAAGGGTTTTGTTTACTGCTCTATTCTACTATAAAACAGTATACACCCTATGTATTTGATGTCTTCCAAAAACCCAGAGTAATTAATTGCTGTAGCGTATGGTTGTGGTAGCCCAGTGGTCAGACAAAATCAGCTGAGAAAGCAGGGCTGGTTGTGCACCAATGGCAGCACCCGCCCACTGCTGACCACAATAACCTTTTTGGGAAAAGTCACTTCCATCAGTCAGGCCACTACAGGGCAGTGGCCGCAAGGCAGCAAAACACTGCTTGGAATAATTCTTTGCAGATGCCAGGAACCGGAAGTTTCAGGGAGAAAAATGAAAGCCATTCACTCTTCCAGTGACACAAGCCTTTGATACCACAAAGTCATTTGGACAGAGAGCTCCAAGGTCAGGAAGGCACGTAAAGATTGGTGATTAGAGAAATACTATATCAGCAAAGTGTGGCAAGCTATTAAAAGAAACTGTAGCTTTTATGATTGTGTTGTTGGAGCTTCCCTAGGGCTATTTGTATTAGATATTGAGTTAAGCATAACTTATTTAGTCCCAGCATTCCAGAAAACATTTTGATGTCAGCTACTGAAGGAAAGTAAACACAAGGAGGAGGAAACAGTACTGATCCCAAACAGATAAAAATATTATAATTTAATTTTGTGAACCCATGCATGTTA
Organism: Actenoides hombroni; assembly: GCA_024336885.1. Lineage (NCBI taxonomy): Eukaryota > Metazoa > Chordata > Aves > Coraciiformes > Alcedinidae > Actenoides > Actenoides hombroni. The sequence goes on along the minus strand of WUAM01000179.1, from coordinate 11,452,839 downwards.
GAGAATTTAGAAAAAGGAATTTTTGAAAGGTTGGTTTGACTTAAAAGACTTGGTTGATAGAGGTATTTAGTCACTGTGCAGCTGGGGGAGGTAGGGTGGAAAAACAAAGATGATTTATCACCTTGAGTATAGGCTACACCCTGACAAAGCATGAATGCAGTTTTCTGTAGACAACATTTTCATCTAGAGCAGATTTTATGCACATGTGTGATTCTCATCTAATGCTGTGGGCTTGTGCATATGTTGGGCCAAACTATTTGCTTAGCTGGGCTGTTTGCCCAGTGGATGTTCTGATGGCTGGTGACAGGGATTTGCCCACCCTGTAGTATGCACTTAAGAGGCTTTGTAATTTAGGAATAGCTCTATGGGTTGGGATTTTTGGTCGCTAAGTGAAGAGTTCAACATCTGATCTAGAGGCTGATACTATCTGCACAGATATCTCACAGTTTAACAGCTCCAGTGCAGGAGTCATGCTTGGTTATTTCTTTAAGAAGCAGCCAATAAACCCATTGGGGAATTCTGCTCATGGGTTCTCTATTCTCTCAGAATAACACTACAGAACTATAGGAATCACAGGTATGAATGTAATATCAGGTGTGGTTTTCTTTGATTTTTCCAGAAATTACTGTTTATTTAAGAGTGAGGAAGTGGGAGAGCTGAAACTTCATTAAAATGCAGCTCAACCCCCTTAACACAGGTGAGACACCTTAACAACAGCTCCTTGCAGGGGTTTTTTTCATACCATCTTGACAGTACTTTGATCCATAGATTTTTTTTTTCTTTAAGGTGTTTGTAGATCAGAGGTTAGCACTTATTTAAGTACTGCAGAAAAAAAGTCAAGAAATATAGCAGAACTAGCATAACGTTACAGATATGACTCTGTAGATGTTATTCCCCCCAGAGATACTGTCCAAGAAACAATCTGTACTTCCTGCGAACTTGTTCTGACCAGGTGTATTAATATAATTTCATTTTGGACCAGCCCTTCCCTTTCCTTTTATTCAGTACAAGACAACGTATGTAAGATTGTGAAGACCACACTTTGGTGATTTGCTTCATTAGCATCGTTACAGTTGAGTGACCTCATGTTGCTGATAAAATACAGTTTTTCGCTCAAGTTATAAAATTCTACATTTCTGTGTTCTGAGTAGGAAAGATTTTTAGCATGAGATAAAGAGGAAGAAAACTTCCTCTCCCTTCTCTCCTTGTTAAATATTTTTTGTGCTTATGTTTTTGCTGCAAAGAAATTATTCATTACCACAGGAATATCTCAGCTCTGCAGGTTACATATTAATGACCAGTTCTCCCAGAGAGAGGATCATATTCCATTTAGGAGTGCAAATGTTACGTCTGCTAGTTACCAAACATGCCATGCAGGACTTAGCAACTAAGACTTTATTTGCATGTCCTCTACCTGAAAACACATTAGTTAATATGAAGACTTACCACAGATATTATTTTTTTTCTTTTTAACCTTAATTTCTCAACCTTATATACTTGTCCTAATTCTTGACATATTTAATAAGATGATTCTGAACTATCAATTCTCTACCTCATAATTTGTAAGATACACTCTGAAAGTGCAACAAAGTGGTCTTAACAATGGTCTTTTACTCAGGAATACAGCTACTGTATTTTGTATGTTGTGAAGACAGATTTGAAGCTTTTCGGGACCCATAGCTAAAAAGCAAAAAGGTTTTCATTGTTAACTACTTTTCTTGATGAGAATAATTTGCAGCTTACAAAAAAGAAAGCAGAAATGTGCTTTACCCTGAAGCTAGACAGAAAAAATATAACATAGATTTAATAGAAGAATCTAAGTTTGGCCATAACCTAAGGACTAGATAAAGACAAATTAGATTTAAGGAGAACATAAGAAATGCCTTACTGCATTATAGACTGGCCAGTCTATTGTGCCAAATAATACTGTCTCAGACAATAGGAGATGCTATTTAGTGAGAGGACATGAGCATGGCTACTCTCTGCAATTTATTCCCTCATAGTCTCTCAGCATCCAGAATTTTTGCATTATAGATGTTAGAGGTACATCCCTGTCTCTTTCCCTTAATATCTGCTTATGACCCTGTTGTCCATAAGTTTTTCTAATCCTGTTGGCTCTGCAATCTTCCATGGCAACAAATTCCAGAATTTCACTGCTCATGGTGCAAAGAAAAAAAAAAGTCTTGCCTGTTTTAAACTGATCTCCTTGTAATTTCAGCAAAAGCTCCCAAATCAAGTATTGCAAGATATGGTGAATAACACCTTTTCATCTACTTTGCCTGCTGCCCTCATGATTGTGTAAATGTCTCCCTGAGGGAAGGTATTCTGTAGCAGAAAGAGATGTTAGCAGAATTAGAGACTTAGCAGATTCTGTGCTCTTTTCAGCTTTCCATGGGTGATAACGTGGCCTTCCTTCTCCCTTCTACAAATTACATTTCTGCTCAGAGTTGTTAAAAACAGCTGTTTGAGCTGCAGCCAGCCTGGTGGGTCACCCACTGAGCAAAGTGAGGATGCTGCTGGCTCCCACCAGGCTCCCTTCTGGCCCCAACATGCCCCAGATCTGCCCCCTGTTTTCCAGGCCAAGAATAGCCTGGCAGCCAGCTGGGGAAATCTTACTATGTAGGTGATATTCACGAGGGGAGCATCTGAAAGGTGCATTTTAGTTTTATTTAAATGTTCTGGTTTCTGCTGCCATGGGTTTACGTGTATAAAAGCCTCATGTTTAATACATAGTAGTGTATGAGCTTTCCAAATGTTTTCTCTACACTTCTGCTTCTACTCTCCAGACTCTTCATTTTGTCTTTCTCTCTCTCTTTTTTCCCCTCTTCTTCCCACTTCTCTTTGCACAAGACACTAGTGTGCCTGCATCAGAGTTTGCAAGCAGTATATAGTAAAACTTTTCACTATAGTGCAATTTAGTCAGGAAATAAGAGACAAAGCCCAAAGGCTGAGACCAGCACCAAAGCTAGAGGTTTGATATCGTATGTATTGCAACTTTTTTTTTTTCTAATATCTTCAAGTAGGAAATAAATCTCCTTTCTGTTGAAAGATAGTTCTGCCTTTGAAGATAGAATAACGTTTACATAAATGTTAAGGTCTTCTTTAATGTAGCTTTCATTATCTCCTATGTTCCCCCTTTCTCTGAAAGCCCAAGTGACTGATGTCAAGATCAAGGGAGTCAATCAATGTAGATAAACTCCAGGACCCAGATAGGATATAAATCACCCTTACTCCTAACCACAGTAGACACCTAGCTGAAGGACAGAAGTTTACATATTTGCTGTCCTTGTGGGGGAGGCTAAGTTTCCCAGCCACTTACCTCACAGGAACCCCTCATTCATTAATGAATTGGGGTGCTTAGTATCACTTATCAAATAGGCTAATCAAAGTTTGAGAGAAACCAGCTCTTGACCACTTCTTGCCCTTTGAGCACTCCAGGGCCACCTCCCACCCCTAGACTTTTATCTAATTAAAGTTAAAGAGGGGAAAATTAATCCATGGAAGAAAATGAGATAACATCCACCATAGCAGACCATCCCAGAGTCTGGTTTGGCTTTCTTCTATTGCTACCTGACAATTAACTCTTCAGTGACACAGGAACCCCATTTTATGGGAGCCGTATCTGTCCCTTCACACAGTGATGGGTGTTGTATTTTCATTTTTCACTGCTCCCTGTTGTAGTTCCTCTACTTGTAATGGGTGCGGGTGAACTAAAAAGGTCATCCTTTACTCTCCCTCTCTCTAGCTTGACGTAGTGCTGTTTTCACTTGCAGAATACAAAAGTGAAAACTGTAATTTATTGCAGTACTAGCTATTCTAGATGTTTTGCTTGGATCCTGCGCTTGCAATTGGTTACCAACATTCCAGCCTTTCTTGCTTTTGTTGGCTACTAGTTTATAACCCTCAATTTCAATCTCTAAATCTGTGTTTAAAAGGACATTTCACAATACAGGGTTGTGGTTTTTTTCACCTTGGAAAAGAAGTGTGGAGTGTCCCCTTTGCAGATTCACCCCCATTTTTTTGTACTACTTGTGTTCCTGTTTGGTGTTCCCGTATTTTAAATGCTTTCCTTTTTTAAAGCACCTGATTGCAATATGTCTGAAGCCCAAAGGGTCTTCCTTTATGATCACTTGAATTTTTTAACAGCTGAAGCTTTGGCACAGTGAATATCAGAACTAAGCTAACTCTGGTAACACAGCAGTCATTAGCTGCACTGCAAATGGAGAAACTTGCATTTTCTGGGGTACTTGGGCATCCTGGGCTGTGGCCACGCAGTAGCAAGCTCTGCTTCCCCAGCAGCACCTGCCAGCAGTGAGTTGGGGTGTGGGGGGCAGCGTCAGCACACCACCCACACTGGCATTTCAGGCTTTGGTGCACTGAGGGAGAAACAGCAACACAGTTCAGTTTGCTTTCTAAAAATACTCTGATATTTTGAAGGCTGCATTTGTACTTCTAGCATTTTTTTTAGCAGGAAGCTTTGGATTATAAAGTCTGTGGGATAGGCACATATAGCCAAAATTAGAAGTGCTGAGGAAATCCCACTTATATTCTACACTGTCCCAGTGTTGTAACTTGCACCTTGAAGCACTCAAAGGTGGGTAAGTTGAAGCAGCTCCTCTCGGACTCCTTTCTAGAGAGTGAGAGCTGTTTTAGTTATTACATGTCATATTACTTTGGAACAGGCCACTGTCACTGGTTTCTGGTGGTGCGTTGTTTTGTTGTATTCCTTTTAAGCCTACAAAGCCCATGTGTATCCACAGCACTATAGCCAGAAGTAATCATTAAATACATTACAAGACTAACCTTAATATTGTCAGTACACCATTCCTAGCACTTAAAAATTGGCATTCTGCAACATGGTTAATTACTTTCAAATGGAAGTTGTAAAAGATAACAAGGTTCAAACTTTTTCACTGAAATCAAAAAGAAGCCCCAAGCAAGCTTCCAAATCTCTTCCAATCTTTTGGAAAATTTTAGTCCATATCAATGTCTGAACTAATATCTGGCCTTCCCTTTAGCTACCCGAACTAATCCATCAGACCTACAATTTAGAACTATGACCTGCAGCTGTTTGGATATGGAAGGGACATTGGTAGGACTTTAAAGGGGGATAAGTGAGGCAGTGAAAATGAGATTCAGTAATCCCCTTGTATTATAAGGTATTTTGCACAGGGTGAGAAGGAGCTGGGACTTTTGCTCGCTCTCCCATCCCAGGCAGCAGTGGGGGGATACAGACGCTCCCTGGGCTGCTGCCCGCTCAGTGCTCCCTGTGGAGCCCAGCAGCAGAGAGGTGTCTGATGAATCTCTCCTACAGCTCCAGTGCCAGCATGGGGAGTTCACCAGGACCCAGTTAAATTCAGATATCCATTGATACCAGCTGCTTTGCTCAGCAGGGTGGACAGGACCTACTAGGAACTAGAAAATCTGTAGTCGAGAAATATGCTAGAGAGGACAATTCTCTACTGGTAGGGGGATAGGCTGCAAGCTGTAACAGGTCTTTCCATCTAATTTCTACATATTTAATTTATATAGAGCACTGAAAACTTAAATTGTAAGCAAACTTTGGTCACCATCCTCAAGAGACAGATTTGATCCAGTGACCTAAAGGCGAAAGGTTCTGTATTTCATTAGCAACCCTCTCTCTACCAGTGCAGCCCCTCACCAAGGTTTTTATACCAATAACTGAATACCACAAACCTTTACAAGCTACATGGTAACATTTTCAGTCTCCGAATTCCGATTTATTTCACAAGCAAAGGGAAATTCAAGTTTGTCTTAGAGATAAAAATGAGACTTCTTCAACATTTTGGTGTTAGATATTTAGGAATACAATTATTTTTTGAAAGAGGGGGAGAAGAGCAGGTTGGATTATGACTCAATGTGTTTAGGAGTGTCTAAAAGGCATTGCCCTAGGAGGACACATTAGGCACCACTCCTACGCTGCTTTTCCCATCCTCTCCTGTGACTGATTGCAAGAGAAAATTCTTCTCTCCCTCTTACTGGCAATTTTACATCTTCTACTCAATTACCCACTGGAATGTCCCTTGGAATTCCATCCAGGATCCAGAAGCTAAGAGAGTCTTGATCTTAATACTAGTGAAACTTGTAAGCAAGATAAAAGTATTTCTGCACATATTTTTTTGAGCATGTACAAAAATGTATTCAGGCTAAGATGTTATAATGCTATTTTATTTCTATTAAAGGTAAAAATGTAGAAATAACCAAAAATAAGCTACATATAATAGCAGTTGGTGGTCAGTATTCATGTCAGAGGTGGTCTTGTTCTATTTTTTTTTTTTTTTCCTTTACCTACAAGCCAAACACCACTAAGCCAGAAACCACCAACCAGTACAGCCTCACAGTAACAAGATATTAATAGTCCATGGAAAAATCAACATATAATTTTATATTATGGTACTTACTACAGTCTCTGGTTTTTTTGGGTTGTTTTTTTTGTTTTGGTTTGGTTTGGGGGAGGAGGGGTCTGACCCAACTATAACATGAGAAAAGGCAAAAAATATGTGCTCATTTTAATTCATAATATATTCAAAATATTGTTGCTAATTTTTCATTTGATATGTTTTTAAGGAACCCTCACTTCAAACTTTTATTACAGAAAGCTAGGAATTTTACATACAAATTTTAGTGTTGTTGCTTTTTTTTTTTTAAACAAACCTATCAGCCTTTAATATGCAGAGGACATAATAATCCTCACAGTCTGTAAAATGACTTTGAGATTGTGATGCATTTACCTCCTGAGGGGTCTGTGGATAGGCCTGCCGTCTTCACCAATAGTTATATAGGCTCCTCTCACACATAAGCTCTTTTTTGTTGTTGTTGGTTTTGTATACATAAGGAAATACACAAATGTTTTCATTAGATAGCAGAGAATTCACTTGCCTGGACCTTTGAGGAAGTCATCCATGTACTACAGGCAAATGGGCATCTCAGAATAGGTATCTAAGCACTTTAGTGGTTTTTCTTAAAATAACTTCACAGAAGTTCCTATATGCTGTAATCATCAAAAATGTGAACTGAGTTGAAGCATGCTAATGCCTAACTTGTCCTTCTTCATTTCTGTGCATGCTTGATTGTTTCTTACCCCATCTTTTAGCCTTGTCCCTTCTTGCACAGATTCCCTTTGGCATCAGTGACTTGGAATTGCTTATTGCTACATTTCCTAATTCTTTTTATATCTCCTAATCCTCATACATGGGCCACAGATGTAATTAAGAAAAAAAAAATTAAAAATTCATCAGTCTCTTGCCAGATCCAGCAACAATGAAGGAATTTTCTGGTTAACAACTTGAAAAGACCTTAATCTGCATTTGACTGGCCTTGTAGAGGTATGCAAACAGTTTAGCAAACTTTCAATCAGTCATTGCCTTTTGGAAGGACTGAAGCTGGTTCAAAAGTGCAGAGCTCATCCCTGATTTCAGGAGTGTTAAAATTGCAGAAAAAACCATCAAGCAAAAGAAAAGGAATACAGACACAGCTTCTCCAAAACCTCCCCCCCTAGCAATAAAAAGTGAGCTTGAAAGGAAGAATCCAAGCAGCGGGCAGGATTTAGAGGATAAGATGTTATACATATAACACCATTCTCACAGGCAAGCCAAGAGCTGCATGCAGCGTGCAAAGGTAAAGCTTTAGGTCAGAGCAGAAATGTCAGAACTAACAAAGAATTCTGGATACTTCAAGCGATGCTTTGGAGCCAGAGGTAATGCGAACACAGACTGGGGCTGAATTGCAGCCTTGCTCCTAGGGCTCCTTGGGTTTTAATGATGCTTTGCTGCTGTTTGTATTCTGATCCTAAAACGAGATTAGACACTTGGGAAAACACTGTGTTAATCTACTCCACAGTGATTCACGCTGGTCACCAGACTGGAGTGAAGTCCTGCTGAAAAGCTTTAAAACTAGGCAACAATATTGGAAGCAGAGCCAAACCAGCAGTGTTATTTCTAAGGCTGAGGGCTTCATTCCAAAGCTACTGTCTCCTCTTCTCAAGCAGCTTAGTTTTCAAAAGAGGTCCATTTAATACTAAAAATTACTGTGATTTGGGGGTCAAAAATCCTTTTTTTTTTTTTTTGTAAGTGATAAACCACAAAGTGTCCCATGAATTGATCTACTTCATGTTACCATGGAGTTTGTCATCTTCTCTTTTTCCACATACTCAAGTATTTCATTCTGCTCTCTCCTTGAAACATGGAGGATTTGGGTTTCTCCCTCTCCCAAGATAGTTATCGTTGGCCAGTGCATCAAACAACTTCTTCTAGTGAACTCCAACCACAGAACAAATACACCACCTACCAAACCAAAGGCGCCCTCTTCAAATCACAGTCCCTCTTGGCAGCCAGCTTCTCTCGTACCATTATACCCAAAGCAAACTATAAATCTTCTGCCTTGGACGTTACTCACTACCTCAAGTGTGTAAAACTAGCTATTATGACAATTTTAGTAAAATTATCAACTGCTAGAAAGGGATTGTGCTGTAGGTGTAGCACATTTCACAGAGATAGTTTGGTATCTCTTCATCTCCTACGTTTGAAAATTCAAAAGCATCTCTCTTGAAGCCATTTCTTTTTTGTATCTGCTGATGCTTTTTTTCTGTTTTACTTTTTTTTTTCTTGTCTTTTTGGTTTTCTGTTTTGCTTGTTTCCTGGTGTTGCTTTTGGGATTTTTAGTGTTTTGGTTTTGTTGGTTTTTTTTTCACCTGTGTGGTCTCTTGCATTCTTTGTGAGCCAAGAAGCATATCTTAGCACTGTAGGAAACATCACCACACGTGATTCTATGTAAGGAAGAACCTCACTATTGCTGCCTTAGGTAAAAGGTAGATTTGAAGATGCCAGACCAAATTCATATTTGTTGAGATCAAAACCTCACTGAGTTGTCATGGGACTTTGTAAACTTGGATGGTTTTGTCTTCAGATCAGCTTAAAATGAATTCTTGATGTTGTTGAAGGTGTGGGGAAGTAATTACTCCTCTGAACAGCTTCTCACTGTAAGCTGCCTGAAGCACTATGCTTGGAAAGGTATGTTTGTTTTGGTTTGGTTTTTTTTCTCCTTATTTAAAGTGAACCTTTCTTCTACTCCACTGGTACATGCTCAGTTTAAAACAGGTTTTGAACTGCATTGCTCCATACTTTGCATTGGAAGTGAGAATTCAATATAGTCTAGAACATCCCAGTTTAGTATAGAAGCAAAAGTTTCAGCCAGGCAGTTAAAAATGATAATCCAAATGCAGTAATTTTGGCTTACATGGACAGAGTTTTCAAAGCAGTTGTCAAAAGGCACATGCATGTCCCCAGCAGACATGATGGTGCCTTCACACCAAAGGCCATAATTGGTGTTTGTTACCTCAGTCACATTTTGCACTGCTCCAAAATGCTTGTTCCTACTACCTCAGTAATATGTGGGAGTAAGAGAGGAGGGAGGACTTTGAGTATTTGCCTGTAAATACTTCATTTACAGGCTATGCAAATCCGCATACGTTACTTTCCACTTTCTGACTTTGGTTCACATCCATTTGATTGCTCACATGCTTTGTGCTTTGATGTAGTTTTGATGTAGGTTTTCTGCCTTTCAGGTTACTTGGACAATGCTTTTATTTTTTTTTTTTTTTTCCTTGCTGCCATCTCAGATCCAGCTAGCCAGAAGTCCTTTGCTACAGGGCAAGAGTGAAACATCATTAAGTCATAATCTCTTTTTCACAAGCATAGCGGGTATAACCAATCTGCTTTCCTCCTAAGGCTCCCAGCCCTGAGAAAAGGAAGAGGCTTGCCCCAAAATGCTGCATTTCTTGGGTCGCTGTAACTGAGTTTAAAGTCCTTTTATCAGGGGAGAATAGACTTTAAACTTCTTTTTATCTCTCTCCCTTCAAAAGCAATGCAAAACATCACACCGTGTGCTTTTGCAATCAGACTGAGCAGGGAACTGGTCCCTGCACAGGTATTGCATACATCAACAGGGTATTTTTACTGCAGCAAATCCCAGATTCGGGTCTGAAGATAAACTGTTTTCTTGTCTTGCCTGCCTTTGTGCACTCGAGCTAAGCTTCCTGGAGCTCATGCTTAGCTACAAAGAGATGTGAGAACTTTTTCCTAAGTCTCCCTTCTAGTCTTTGGAGGAAGGCTCAAGCATGTTCACTGACAAATTCAAGAAACTGTAGGAAATTGGTGCAAAAGAAGCAATTTATATAAATGTCCTATCTAAATGAAATATAAGAGCACAAGATTTGCAGAGGAAGTCAAATTCTGAAAAAGTAATTACACTTCTTAAGTTTAAACACAAGACAACATTTTAATATGCAAGCAAAACCTCTGGCTAACATGTTATTTATTTCTCAGGCTTTCTGTTATTTTAGGTTTAAAATTAGTTGTGGCTTATGGATCTGAGGAGAAAATACAATAGATTAACATATCCAAATAAAATGTGCATGGGATAAAACTATATCTTTGATTTCAATTACATTGCTTATGGTTTCAATTTAGGTAGCCTTGATTCCAGCCCTTGATGTTTCTGGGGACTTGAGTATGCTTAAACTGATGAGAAAATCTCAGTCCTTACATGGATCTCATTAAATTGCTGAGAAACAACATTGCATAGATACCTCAAAGCTGAGACTATTACAGCAATGTAATTTTTTGAAGTCCTACAAATCAGCAGTTGAGCTTGTATGTCTTACTAAAAACCTGATATAACAAAAATAACTTATTAGCAGAGATACCTTGCTTACTAATCCAGTGGTAGGTAGACACTATATGAACTTCTTATTACATGACTGTAAAGCTTTACTATGCTTTAGTAGCCACTCTTTGTATCAAAACAAAAACAAAATAATGCTAAAAAAATAGGTTGTGTCAGAATGTCAAATGTAAACAGAGCAAAGCGTTGTCTCAAGGTAAGGAGGCTCACCCTCCCTGCTCACAGATTTCCTTTGGCAGGAGTATGGAAGTACTTGGCTAATGTGATAGAGGGTATGGATGTACCCAAACCAGACTGATCCTCCACAACTGTGGCAGAATTAAAGCAAATGCAAAATGAAGAGGATTTTTTATATTTCAAATTTAGATTGCTAAACCAAAAAGTAATTTTTACTTTTGCTTTGACTATAGGTAGTATATAGTAACACTAGTAGATGACAGGCAGACTGTAAAGATATGTTTCAGTATGGCCATGTGTATTGCACAATGTATGTATTGCACATATAGAGAAAATGTTTTATAAATAATTGAGATGAATCTTAACAAAGCAAGATGCTTGTTGACATAGGCAAAAATAAATGTATTTCAAGGTGCTATTACATATCTTCACGCCCTTGTGCATGCAATTTTGTAGCATAAATGTAACTTTGGAGGAGCTATTTTTCAAGTAATCTGGAGCTTCTGGATTTCTGAAAATCAGGCTTTTAGAAATGTGAGATTTTTTTTTTTCCCCACTCATCATTCTGGAAAGTTCATTCTTCCCAATTTAAAAACCGCAGCAGCAGCTGCCACTGCTGTATGGATATGCATGACAGCCCTTCTGTGTCCTTTTCACAGTTTATCATTTTTGGACTTGATAAGTGTAACCTGCTCTTGCCTGATTCAGTGTGGTATTTTTCCCTATACCCAGTCTTTTTAGAATCACACCACAAAAGTCAATATAGTATCCTTTGGGGGAGGGGGGCAGGGGGGCTGAGGGAGCTGGGGGCAAGGGGAACTTTCTCCACAAA
>WUAM01000179.1:11407843-11441029 GCA_024336885.1 Actenoides hombroni | reverse complement strand
ACTGTAAGGGCTTGGGGGGGGGGGGGTGGGGGTCTGGAGGGGCCTGGGGGAAAGGGGAACTTTCTCCACAAACTCCAGCCCATTAAGTTTTTCTTGGAGTTCCTCTGGTTACTTTTAAGTAGAGCTGTCATCAACACTTGCTAACTTACACCACCTTAAAGACTCACGTAGTGAGTTATAATACATGTTTTCTATAAATCATGCAAAGGCATATGTACACTGCTTGCAATGCTCGTGTACACCTTCAGGCACGCACCTAAATACCCATGTGTATATGCACAATATTCATCAAAATGTATAGTGGTGATGAAAATTACTGTATAATGTTCTTTTTGAAGTTCTTTGGTTGAGAAACATGTAAATATATGAATTGGTATATGAGGAGATGGGAGCATATGCCCACACCTGTTAAGTAAGTGGGAAGTAGTGTCATCTAGTGGTTAGCTCAAAGCTAAATGGGACAGGAGCTGTAGTTCAATATATAGTAACAATTTTTTTTTTAATTCTAGTGTTGCTGTACTGTGCAACTTAAAGGAAATAATTTCTATTTATTGTATCTGATTGATTCAGCTAGAAAACAAGAGGGAAACTAAAGCCAGTTGGAGAACCATACACTGAAATATCAGAAATATGTAAATTGCTCCGATGGACACTTTCCTTTTTCTTGCATCCCATCCCATCCAATGTTACCTTCTGATGATGCAGACTTCTTGAGAACATACTCATTTCCCTTCTGCCCACCCTCTTCCATACAACACAGTTTGAAAACCACTGTGGCAGGATGCTGGCACACTACCATATAAAGAGGTAGATTTATTTACTGTTGAAACTTCTAGTAACTGAAGTTCTTTCAGTTTCCAAAAATGTAAGAATAGACAAGTCTTTCAACATATAGTAATTCCTTATGAGATGGAAGTAATTTGATTAAAAGCTGGTTCTTATTCTTTCTTCTCCTGACAACATGATTGTTAGAAATTATATCCTTACATAGTCTAAAGTAGTCTTTAGTATTGCTTCTGTATGCAAGAAAACATAGGCTTGAGCACTTGCTTCTAAGTGAAGGAAGTGGTAGCATTAAGCATATACTTAAAGCTAAGTGTGTGATTAATTTCTCTGTAGATTATGAGTTTATAATAGGAATGGAGTACTGTAATCTGTCTATCTGCTCTTAAATTTTTGTCAAAAGACTTAAAGCTGTAATTTACCAATATTTCTTACGTAAAAATAAGTGTGGTTAATATATAAGCTAACATATCTGGATGCAACATTACTGGTGTGATTATTGCTATGTAATCTTAATTAATTTCACCCATTACAATCTCATCTATTAAAATGAAAGAAATTAAAATCTACCGAAATTGGTGAATGAAGGGCTAACCATATTAGAAAAGAGAAGTTATGAAGAGGACTTTTCCAGCTGCCCTAGCTAACAGGCAACTCTAAAATAACAGAGATGCATGTCTTAAGTTTCTGCTAACAAGCTGATTTCTGACCAGAAGGCTAAAGTATTCTTTTTCATCTATTAAGCCCTGAAAGTGACAGTACTTCTTCATATCCCTAATATTTCCTTTTCAGCTCACCAAGGCCAAAATGTCATCTTTTCTTGTAAAACAATAAATCAAAGCCAAATGGTTAAAATGCAAAGTTTTGGTTAAACAAACAGTCAGTATTTCAGTGGTTTTATCTGCAGCCTGCAGAGCAACTAAACAAAGCCAAGATATTGTCCATCTCTTTGACAGACAAAGAGCCTCAGAGGTCCAGAATGACATGCCCGGGGCTGGCACGTGATTAGAGTAATTAAATTAAATAGCAGGAAACATGTTTTCCATATGCCATTGCCTGACCACACACAAACTGTAACAGTAAATCTTTTATATTACATTGGTTCAGGGAAATGTATAACCATTTGAAAAACACATGATGCCCACAAAAATAAGGTTCAAGGGAATACAGTAGCATACTCACCAGGCTCCCTGGCTTTGGTCATTGGCCTGAAATGCCAAACATTTTCATTCTGTACTTATTATTAAATGTGCAACTCAAAATGCCTGAGCATGTGAACATTCAGGAAGCATTACTGGGTTTACACTGAAGGGTAGTGCTGATGCTCAGGGATTTTTAGCTGACATACAGGAACGTTTCCTACAAATGATAAATTTTGAAGACTGCAAAATGCTCTTAAAATTGAGATAGTTAAGAATTCAGGGAAAACAATCTCAGAATATGAAAACCTGTCCATGAAAAAAATTAAAAACATACCTTACTGTTTTCTGGTGAAATATATAACTGGATAATTTCATACGTGTATTTGATATTCCATTTTCACTTTACCCATCTCCTTGACCCAGAATGCTCAGATAAGAAACAACAGAAACTTCAGTGCTTCCAATTTCACATCCAGCACTGAACTATGCTGTTGGACATTGATTCTCTTGGCTCAATCTTTAGCAGTTACAGTATTTCTCAAGTTACTGAAGTAAGATTCAAGATGTAGTCAGTATGGAAAATTTAGAAATTGGAACTTTTTTCTTCTGCTCCTTTGAATGTTGTCTTTACTAAGTAACCTCCATTATTTGATCAGAAAAACTTGTGTTTAGCAGTGAATCTAAAATAATTAGAGGGGATAATCATGAAAGTGAAAACCAACAATTACTGTTGGTAGTAGCTGGCAGAGCTCTCTTATTTTTAATGTTTCTTTAACTGTCTGAACCCTTCTATTCCCTGAAAGGATCAGTGCATTTCAGCTGAAGTTATTTAGCCTGAACTTTCTATAAAATGGGTTAAAATGCTCAGTTAAAAGGCAATGCAGTTGATCCCTTGTTACCATCTTGTCTCCTGAGAATAAAGAGAACAGAAAAAGTTCTTTGCAGCACATAGAAATCTGGAGCCTTCAGAAGGGGGTGAAGCTCCTCTCCAAGCCCAGAAGGGCTCTCGAGCCTAACTACACAGTGTCCTGTAAGATATTTTATGCCTGCTGCTTCACTTCCTGTGCCTCCCCTCATTATTACATCCAGAATGAGGAGTGCCAAAGTGAGAAGGATGCCATTCTGTCTGCTCCTCCTGTTCCCTGGATGGCCTTGGCCTCCAGCCACTGTCACTTCCCTGCCAGGAGCCCACTCTGCCATGGGATGGCCAAACTCATGTGAGAAGCTACAGTAACTAAAGGTTTGTGGCCCTTCCCAGGAGAATCTCTTGCACCTTCTGATCATCAGAAATGGGGCAAATTTTGAAAGCTTGGCATAAGGGCTGGTACCCCAGGAGATACTCACACGATGACCACAGGAGGGAGAGGGGGTGGGGAAGCTTCTGGTGAGAAGTTATTTGCCAAAGGGGAGAAACACTGTGGTAGCTTTGGATGTATATGTTCTGATTTTGCAAAATATGTTCTTGGAAAGCAGCTCTGCTTTTCACTTTTTGGTGCCTTTTCAGCATTTCCCACTTTGGGGACACAGGCTGTATGCTATGAGGATCCTCCATCCCTGTGAATCACCACAGGTGCTTTAGTGGCACAGAGAAAATTTAGCCTATAGAGAGAACTTAGTAGCATTTCTTTGCTCTTTTAATGGGGTCATGTACTTGAACCTATGAAAGCATATGAAATTCAGTCCAGTGGCTTCTGCCAACGTTAAAGAGATTAATTCTGGTTTGCCCTCAGTGATATCATTGGTGAATTTCTCAGACCAAAGGACCGGGACAGTTTTGTTTTTCCTGTCCTGGTTTGTATTCCTCATTCCAAAGACCTGCTGTAAGCCTTGAGGACTTCCTCCAGCACACCACTTCTCAGAAGTTATGCAACACAGGGATTGGTTACAGCAGCAGTAATGACTGTAGCTGTAAACGGCTGATCCAGCAGCCCTGTAAGAGTGATGTGCAGAGAAGGTAATAGCTGAGGAGAGGGCCTGTATTTTGGTAGGGGTCGTTATGAGATGGTATTTTCCAGCTTCTCATTTTGCATGGAGTATCTCTGCTGTATAGTTCGCCCCAGGGCTTGAATTGTTTTGTTAGGCCTCTTAATTCAATGAATGAACGTTGTAACACAGAAGACAAAAATATGTATATATTGGTCCTTCTTGACATGTTACTGTTGCAGTTCCAGGATTGAATTGCATTGAATGCAACTAACCTCAGTGGGGTTGTATCCCTCCTTTCCAACTTCTCAAATCCTCCTACTTTTCTAAACACCTCACCTGAAGAATATTTTTTTTTCCTTTTCAATACTTGCATACTTGCAGAATACTTGCATGCATATTAAAGCAGAAGAAAGAAAAAATAGGAAATACTAGCACTACATGAATAATAACTTGCTATGCATTAAACATTAGCCATCCTGTTTTATGATTTCCTTAATTACTAGCTGAAGTAATCATGCAGAAGAGTAGGTAGACACAGTAGAGCTGATCTAGGTAAGAAGATGTAAAGAGATTCCAAAATTTTTTTTTTTCCTAAATGTACCTAAGCTGCTTTAAGTACCTGTCTATAAGTTAATATTCAGCTTTTTGCAATGACAGTAGATGTGCATGTGGCCACGATAGTAAGAAAGACAACCAAACACTGACTTCTTTCTGTCATTGACCAGCTAAGTTCACAGTATGCTTTCAGGCTTAAATGGTCCATTTAGTCATGGCCTCTTGGACTGGGTACTGAAACCAAATCCATGAAGAAAACTGTGTCATGAAACTGTTTCTCTGTGATGGCCATCTGCAGCTCTCCTTTATGACAACAGCTTCACAAATGCTGTGCTCATGTGGGTATGTCATCCCACCAGACTGAACCCACTGTCACGTCTCTGACTGAATGTGCTTTATACCAATCCATTTCACAGCCTGAAAGCATCTTGTTGGTCTATGGCTGTGGGAACTGCTTGCCCGTGAAAGAGAGGGCAAGGCTTGAGAGTGCAGCTACTGAGTTGTTCACAGAGCTGGACCTAGATTGAGCTAGGAACAA
Source organism: Actenoides hombroni (assembly GCA_024336885.1). NCBI lineage: Eukaryota > Metazoa > Chordata > Aves > Coraciiformes > Alcedinidae > Actenoides > Actenoides hombroni. The sequence continues at coordinate 11,436,085 of WUAM01000179.1, read as the reverse complement.
GCACGGGCTTCAGCATGCCAACTGCAAAACACCCCATGGTCAGCCACCTCTGACTTAGCTTCTTACCAAATTACAGATTATTGCATTAACTTAGTTTTTCATTTTCAAATCCTGCATTGATGTGCTTTGAATATTTTTATTTCACTAAAAGCTGGAGGGAAAGGGCCAGAGAGGTGAAAGAAAGGATTACTTCTTTTACAAAGAGGGTCAAAGCTACTACAATAGTGACATATAATAGTACCTAACTTAAAAGCAGTCATTTGAAATCCAGCTTCTTTGAGAGGACTTGGAAAAAGGAGCAGTCTGCTTGATTAGTGCATTATGCATCAAAAGTGATAAGTAAAAGTCCCCATGCTCATTCTCAGTCTCATGCTGTGGGATTGAGTCTTACTCTTCTTTCTACCTCATCTGAATCTACCCTCCTTTACTTTAAAACCATTACTCCCTGTACAATTGCAACAGGTCCTGCTAAAAAGACTGTCCCCATCCTACTTATAGGCCCCCTTTAAGTACAGAAAGGCCACAATAAGGTCTCCCTGGAGTCTTCTTGGGGTTGAACAACCCCAACTCTCTCAGCCTTTCTTCATAGGAGAGGTGTTCCAGAAACATGTATTCTGTCAGAAACACGAACAGAGAAGCTTGAAGATCTCTGTATAAAGTCAGTAGCTTCAGAAAACTGAATTCTATTCAGAAACTAATGAGAAACTATAACAACAGACCTGTACAAATTTAGGTAAATGGTGAGAACCAAAAAGTTCTAAAAGAAAGGATGACATCAGGCAATGCGCTGTTAGGTTTGAGAGCCTTTGCGGCCATAAGGCAAGGAGACAAAATGGATCAAAATGGGTGAGAATTAAGGGAAACCTGATCACCACCTGTCCCTGTGTTCAGTCAGGTATCTGACTGATGCAGCCATGCTCTCTGAGGTGTACTTAAGTCTTCAGCTTGTATTTTCAGTAGGGGAAGATTGAGGAAAGCAAGCCCTGGAAGCAGCTGCTCTCAGTAGCTACACTTCTGTGCAGAGAAGCACTTTCCCAGCAGCACTTGTGCCCTGTGCTCCTTCTGGGTCTGTTCAATAGTGGAGATCTGCTATAAAAATCTGCAAGCTGCCACCTAAAAACTATCACGGTGCCTTTCCTGATGGGAGCAAAAGGAATGACTAAGCAAGGGGTTTAGAAAGAGCCTGAGCAAAACCTTCTCAAGCTCTTGACATCACCATGTTGCTGCAATCTCATAGCTGTCATTTTCACAAGAAATATAGGCAGTATGAACAGAAAGACCTCCTTGGTCTCCTGGGGATCCAAAGGTCACAGGCCAGAACATGAGAGGACACAGATTATGCACTGCTTTCTGCATTAGAGAACCTATGTCTCAAAGACATTCTGAAGAGCTGAAGTGCTCCTCCAGACCCTCAAACAACAGAGCTTTATGGAGCCAGAAGTATACTAAGGCATGCATTTATTCACTCTCATATTTTAAGGGAAGGACGAAAATGAAAACTTGTGCGTGTGCGTCTGACAGAGAGACATTCAGAGGTTAAAACAGAATTCTTCCAAAAATGAAGCATTTAAGGAAGCAGCTTTCCAAGAACACATAAAGTCAATGACACTAATAATAATAAAACCCTGTGCAGTCTGACACAGCGTGGACTTACAGATAGGGGATATGGACTTACAGACGTTTGTTTCATGCTAGTTATGTAAATAATTCTCTGTAGTGTTGCCCCAGTGGTCTCCTTACCTGCTGCCTTCTCTGACAAAAGGGTGAAGTATCGAAAGTACCAAGGTGCGATATTGTAAGTATGTGAAAGAGGAAAAGAAGCATAAAAAACCTTCAATCACAAAACAAAAGCAGTATCAACATTATTCTGTGAGGGTAACAGGGAAATGAAATAAGTTTGTTAAGTTGTAATGCCACATAGATAATTCAGTTCTTGATTTAATTACATGATAAAATAAGTCTTACTGCCTTCTGTAACTGAAAGTTTACAATAGGAGACAAACAAAAAATAGTAATCTCCTTGGTCCTCATTAAGAAAGTAGATCTGACACTTTCTGAAAAAAAAAATTGATCACTTTAAAGTCCAACTGAGAAAGAATAATTATTCTCTTTACTATTCTCATTATATATACTCTATTCTTCCTGTAGCATAATTTTTAAAGACCACACTTAGAAACTTGATAGAGATGGGCAGGCCCTTAAGAGTAAAGACAACAGAAATCTGGCTACATATTCAGTTGAGGCTTCCCTTCATGTAGATGAATGACAATTTTTCACAAAATGAATCCAACTACACAGCCCTCTGCCCCCTTGCTCGATCCAGACAGTCTACCACTCAAGTTTGATTCCAGACATCACAGTGCCAGCTTGTGTTATGTATGTGTTGTACTGTGACTGTGCAATGAGAGACTTGATAAAGGGCAGAAAAGTCCAAGGTTAGGGAACCTACAAAAAAACCCTGAAAATATGAATTGACGCGGTATATCTAGGACTGTGGTTGTAACCGCATTTAGGAGGTTGGAGAGGCAGTAGAAGGTTTATTTGGAAGTCTGACTTTGCTTAAAGCTTACATTTCCATTCATCCTGCCCTCTACCCTACTTCTCAAGGCCAAAAATGTACCATGCTACCACATTGGAAGGACCAGGTGTGCAGAGGGGTACATTTAACAGCATATCCTCCAACCAACCTCCCTTATATTTCAGGGCTAAGTACTGTTTAGAGTCAATACAGTTACTTCAAGGCAACTATGGAAAGTAAAGTAAAACCAATGCAACAAAGGCTCTACAGCTAGATTCAAAACATCTAATTTAATCAGCTAATTAAGGCACCGAATCACAAGGAAGTATAATCTGTTCTGTCAAAATGGCCTTAATTCTCCGTGATGACTACATGGATGTGTTTGTCACTAGACATTTCTGAATGATTTCAAGTTACTAAGCTAGTACCCCTTTAACTTTCAGCTGCTGCTGAAATAACCTGTGGGGGTTTCCAATAGCTGTGTGTGACCACAGGTAGCAGGGAAGTTATCCTGTATGGGCTGGATGAGTTATGGGGCCAGAATCAACTTAAGCAAAAGGACTGTGACACTTGAGCTCAGCCAGTCAGGACCAGAACCCAGGACACGCCTAAACGATGCACCTTTCAAGTCCTGTTTGTGTGTGAGTTGGTATGGCCAAAAACCCAGCTTTTCTGCTGCCTATGCACTTTGGGCTAGCTGTATTTTTTGCCTTTAAATCTAATTCCAAAGTAGGCTGAATTAGAAGAGAAAAAACAAAATGCAAAGCACAAAGTCTACCAAATGCAAAGTACAGTGACTACTCAATAGAGTGGTACAAAAAAAATCACTGCAATTGTGCTAGAGGAATAGAGAAGATAATTTTATCCAGGATGCTCTTCTTCTGTTTGCCTGAACAGCACTTGATGTTCTAAGCTATATTCCTCCACTGAGAAATGAGGTACAGAAGCCCCGCTACCACCCAGATGATGGGAACTGCAAAAGGAAATCAGAAACTAAACAAATAAATGAAAAGCAAACAAACATTTCTTAAGTGGATAAGTAGGACATGCTGCTAGTGGGGCAGAATACAATAAGGAAATTAGCTTAGCTAATTTTGGCTACAAATTGTGAAGCGTTCATAAGGGGGAGAAATACATAAACTTTTTTAGATTGGTGCTTGGGACCAATTTTACCTCAGAATGCCAGTGAAGATAAAAACAGGGTAAAGTTGGCATAAGTAACATGGAGTAAATCTTAGTGATCCTGATGATAACGAGGATGGAATGAAGATAGTGCATGAACGAATTGCTGAATAGAAAGGATGAGTGTGGTAGTGTCTGGAGTGCTCCTGCTTTGCTGAGACATTCAGCTTTTAATACTATTTTGTTAATGCCAGATGATGAAAAAAAGGCTAATGTTACAGTATCTACATTTCAGCAATGTGTGTCTGTCTTGAGTATGTAAATATTATGAAGCATTCTCCCACATTTAGTTGTAATTACTTCTAAACTCGCAGCTGTACTGGCTTTATTGTTTTTGACAACAGGACAGAATAAACATCTATTGTTCAAAAAAAACCACCAAAACAACCCAAAACAGAGATGCACATCATTCCTGGAAAAAGATAAGGCTTGTGAATTTTAATAAATTATGATTATTTTCTTCATTATAGGTGCTTTGATGCATAGTAAACAAGTAAGTTAGAAAAAAAAAGGTAGGTGTAGTCTCCAAAACAGGAATGTTTTCAATTGAAAACATTTATGGCTGCTCTTAGACACAAGATTCTAAATGCGTAATAAACACCAGGGCAAGCAATATAATGTTATATTGTTAATGCTGATTTTAAGATTTCCTAAGCTAAAACTTGACTTTTAATCATTTTTTGGGGGGTTTATTACTGATGAAACATTACTTTGCTGTTGTATCAGTGAAAATAATTGTGTTTGATTTACAGAAATATTAATTTTTTACTTATTTATGGTTTTGAAAGCATTTTATTTTAGTTATACCAGAATCAAAGCTGTTAACAGCCTTGAAATTTAAATAAACTGTTAGAAGAGCTAGAATGCAACAATTTTCTGAACTCTTTTGGTAGTAAGAATTCATGTACTGTAGCAACAGGAATCATTATGCAGTACAAACTATGCTTCTCTCTGTAGATATGAATCAAAAAGTTCAGGAAATGTCACAAAGCATTTAGCATCTTAGGTGTTTTCTCTAAAGTCAGACTTCAATGTCCCCCGCAATTGCTTTAATGTCTGAAAAGTTTGTGGATTCCTTCCTCCCCAGCCTAGTTAAAGGTAGATGCTAGTCTTGAGGAGTATCAAGGAGGTCAGTATAAATTCAGTCTCAGATCAGCATCTTTTGGTTTCTAGGAAGGTTTTAGAAATGCCGTGGAAATTACTTCAGTTCATCTGAATTTTGAATAATTAGGAGCCAAGAAACTGGGATTCACTTTTACCTTTCCTACATGGTACAGCATATGATCACATTTCAAGACAAATGCCATGACGGGAAAATGAGCATGCATCATACTATTCCACATTCACTAAAACTTATAGTGGCTGATGTAGGATAAAACAAGAGACGAAAAAAAGACTTTGTGTAATTATTGTAAGAATAGAGTAATAAAAACCTTGCTCCAGAAAGCTTGAATTGGTTCAACAAAGTGAAGCGAACATATTTGGTTATACAAAGCAAAAGTACAACTAAGTTATCAAATTTACACAAAGTCAGATATCTGAAAGGGGATCTTTTAAAAAAAAAACTTTATTTGAGAAAGGAAGAGAAGGCAAAAAAAGGGAACATACAAACAGAATATATTTACAACACAAAACAAGAGATCAACTCTAAGGGTGTAAATTATAATAAATACAGTAGATTTAAAATGTAAGAGACAATAATCAATTAGAAATGTGGTATTAAACCCAGTTTTCTCTTTCACTGGTTCCAGGTAGTTTCTCTATTTTAATTTTATCTGAATTTGAAAGATTCTGAAATTAAAGTCCACTAATGTACTGGGGTTCCTCACCTGAATGACATTATAAAAATATCTTTTGTGAATACATATCTTTGAAGTGATATTGTACAAAAGTCTTCTCCTTTGCAAGCTTCTTCCCAAATAAAATGTATTTTAAAAGATGCACTATCCCTTTTTGGTGAGGCTGAAGTTAGATTTTAAAGAAAAATAAAATTATACAGAATGAGAAAAACATATCATTTCATTTTTGTATGCCTCACTTTTTGAATGTGAATGTGATTTTTCTCATCCAAGATGGAGAAAGATTTCTGTACAAATATGAAGCACACACAAAAATCACCTGTGTTTTTCTCAATTAATAAATCTTTCCTATCTAAGGAGGCCTTTCATATTCACAGCAACTATTTAGTCATTTATTTGGAGACCATCTAGGAAAAAGGATAATGTATCTTCAGAAGCTGCAACATTTTATAAGAGATTTAATAGTATTAGAGCATAATGTAAACAACACACGCTAATAACATATTTTAGAACAATTTCTACATTTGGCAAAACAGCTATCTCTTTTGAAACAGGATACTGCACCTTAAAATACCTCAGCTTTAGAAATATAAATATTTTTAATAGAAAAAAAAACCTGACAAGGATTCCAGGTCAGTTTGGAATTATCCATATTAAAGGGGATCTTAATACAATGAATCTTTAACTAGCTTAACAAAAGTAAACCTATAAAACAAGGTAAACATATCAAAAGGGAATATGAAGGAAATGTTTCACTGGAAAGCTTCCTTAACAATTTCCCTACTTGCTTTGTTATTTTCTTTGACAATAAATCAATTCATAGAGTGCCTTTTAAAAACAGAGAGCGCGCTGCCCCGTCCCCCCCACCCCGCATTCCTCAGCACATGAATCACTTGAGCTTCCTGTTTCCATAAGGCATTTCCTGCCCCCCCTCCCAAAATCACTTTTCTGCAGAAGAACAGTGGGGACCTGACAAAGTATCAGCTTAAATAAACAGGGCCTTCCACTGCATCCAGCCTTGTTCTGCCTGATCTTACACCAAGAGAAAAGGGACGGCAGCTTGCTGGCTGCACACGTGCACTGTGCTTTTCAGCCCTGGTGATACGCTCGCCAACAGGCTGAAGTTTCCTTTTGCCAAGTTGGCATTCTATACACGGTCGTTATTTTAGTATTTGTCCATGAGACCTAGCAGGAAAGGTTATGCGATGCTGTGTGATTAGTCTTTATTAAAAAATTAACAACTGATTGGATATCAGATGATAACAATAACAGTTCTGTGCTTTTGCTGCAATATCCTAAAAACTGATTGGAACCTAATGCTGCATTTTGTTTCTTGCCAGTACTAGCATCTGCTGCATTTAAGGATGTCTCTGTGGACACTATCATCAAATAAGACAGAATGAAAAATTAACTAAGCAGTGCAGAAAAGAAAACAATGCAATTTTTAAACAGTGCCTTGCCTTGCTTCTTTACATCCACCCTGTATTCTTCTCTAAATTATACTTTATACACCAGTCTGGGACCACTGATATAGCAGTCAGTACCTGTCTTTTGGGAAAAAAATACCCTAACGTTAACAGTGTTCAAGACTACAGTATGATACAGTATATACACATAGCTGAAAGCAAAAGTCAGAGGATTCAAAATCAGAGAGAAGAACGTTTCATCAATCAGGTCTGGAAAGTAATTCCAGCAATTGCTGATCTCAACAAGCTAGGTGATACGAGTTCTCTTTCACTAGAAGTAAGTGATGTAACGTAATCCTGGGCTAATACAAAGTCTATCAGCTATTACGCAAAGATTTACGTAGAATAATTGACTGCAACAGGTATTTTCTCAATTAGTGGCCCTAAGGATGAGCTTCACTATGTTTTTCAAGTGTGCATACAACGCTTCTGCCTTTGTTAGATTCTTTGAACTGTAAATTAGGATTTGCTAGGTCAGTAAATCAAAACACAATTGCTTATCAGAGCCTAGAAAAGGCATGGGATGTTCAGATAATAACCTTAATTACAAATCCTGGAGCTAAATCTTTGCCTATTACCTGTTGCATAAAAGCAGCTTGCTCCCCAGATTCCATTTGCGGGGTTTGAACATCCTCATCACTGTCCGGTGGCTCCTCTTTGACTTTCACAGCCCCCACCTGCTGTCCTATTCTGTCATCCACACCAGCACTGCTGCTCTCAGCCCTAATGCTGGCACTGCTGGCGGGAGCTCGCTCTTCCTGCATTGAGTGATCGCCATGAAGCTCTTCTTCAGCTTCCTCCAGGTGACTGCCAGGCTGCTTGAGCTGCTCAATGGACTTAGAGAGCATCTGGAAACAGAAGGGAGGGAACAGTTACTGACTTCTTTCACTGATGCCAAACGCCAAGAAATAGTAGATTTGTACCTACAAAATTAAAGCCTCCACGGCACAACCAGGTAGCTATGCATTGCTAAAATATTAATGTGCAGGGAAAAAAGAACCAAAATTTTTAAGCATAGAAAATACCATCTATGAAGAGCATGCTACACAGTAATACTAAATTAAAAATAAGGCAGAATAATGAAAATATTACACAACTGTTACAGCTGGTAATCAAGAGAAATTAGTCTCCCTTCATACTCTACAAACATAAATGCAGCAATTTATTTAACTATATTACAGTTCATTTTCCACAACACAAAATAATAAAAGAGCTCTTAAGAATCAGAAAATTGTTACTCTAGTCAATATTTTCTACAAGCAAGGGAAGTAATATTCACACAAGCTTCTCTATCAATTGAAGTATGAAGGCACTAAAAGTTGACAAAAGAGTGGTGACAAAAAGCTTACGTCAGTCACCTCTCCTGTGACAGAAAGAGACTACAAACATGTCTGGCCGTGACTGGAAAGACTACAATTTTGGTCATGCACAGTGCAAGCATCCCAGTTTCAGTAATAGAGACATAATGCAATAACACAGCTACCCAGACGATACCAGCTTTATACCATTAACTGCTATTGTAAAGCTCTGCTGAGGTGCCAGGTGCCCCAGTGTTGCAATCAAGAACAGTTTACGTTTTCCTATTTGAGATGCAGCAAATGTATTCCAAAACCACTCCAAATCTCGTCTACAAAGCCCAGACTGAAAAAAGTCCCTGCTTTGTTAAAGGCAGCACAACTCAGACATGTGAGTAAAAATCTGCAGAGTCAAGTGAGTAATTACAATTTATTCAGCTGGCTCACTTGATTTCAAGCAAATACTGATTTGTATCACCAAGGTCAAATATACTAAGAAGGGCAGGGGGGGGATTAAAAAAAAAAAAAAATCACTTTTTACCAATATTCTTACACACTTTCCTCTTCCCATCTGCCTCCCCTCCAGCTATGAAGTCCTTAAAACTATTTTAGCTAGGGCTATAGGCTGAGCTACTGGATGGTTTCAGTATAGCTATTTTTGTCACAAACTGTGGACCATCTAGTTTCATTCTGCTTGCTAATGCATATAGAAAAATGCCACCCTAGTGAATGGCAGGGTTGTCATGTAAACTATTATCAAGAAGCTATAGCTGGATTCAGGAACTCCCACAAAGTCAACAAAAAGAGCTGAAAAATCGGTTTGTGCAGTTCCAGTTGATGCTCTGATGCATATGCCTCACATCAGTGGAGAAAGAAATTCCACAAAGTCTACAGGCTTTGGTCACAGCAAACCTTCATTTTTGGGATGGAATGGGAGTTTAATAGCTTACTAAAAAGAAACAAATACAAAAATCCCTTTTCATTACTGTAGTAACTGGCAAATCAGAACACGTGTATCCTGCCTGCTGCAGGTGGCATGCTCTAAGCAGGGGAATCCAAAATACTGCAGCTAATGCAGAGTGTCTCCTTTTATTAAGCAGCATCTGGAAAATTTCTCAGATCAAAACCATAAATCTTTTCCAGTTGTTTCTCAGAGGATGACGCTGACCAAGAAGGCACTGAAGCTAACGATGTGTATTCAGCTCAGGTACAGTCCTCTCTGTTGCTTAGTAAAACATCTGCGGGTGAGCCCTTTTCACTTCTCAAGCAAGAAAAGAAAGGCAGGGCTGGCTGCTTGGCTGGCCGCTAGCAAGCCAATACAAGCCCAAACATCTGTGTGACAGACAATCATATACAGAGCAGAGAGTCACTGATGCTGATCCATCTGTAAACCATTCCATGTGCCAGTTACTTGACATCAGGTGGGTTATTCTGAATGGGAAGCCAAGAGAAAATGAGTGCATGTCCAGAGCAAAGCTGAGGCACATATTTAGCTCATTACTGCACTCCTTTCTTTTATGCTTTTGCACTTTATGTTAGGCTCTTTCTTATTCATGCTGCTGTATGGAATGGATCTGCCTTTGAGCTTTCTAAGGCAACACACAATGGCCTGTGGTATATAATGTACACGTGGAACATCTCCAAATGCTTTTTGCATGTAAGCAGTGGAGTGTTACAAGCACATGTAAGGGGGCTATGGAGACTAGAGTTGTATTTGTGTGCATTTCAATTTGCAGTGTTCCTATGTTCCAGAGCTAATCAGTCTGCAATTTGCTCCAGACATCAGCAACAGGAGGAGCCTAACAAATTAAATTTTCTAAAATGCCGTGAAATTAAAGTCTTAATGTATATTCACAGTATTTTTTAAAAATATGCATACATATTATCATCTTGACTGCAAAATCTTATGAAAAACATCCTTTACACTGTGACTTAATTACATCTCAGGCAAGGGGCTATGAGGCACTATAGTCATGTCCTCTCAGGACAAAAATGGGTGGATGGCATAGGGGAAAGGGAGCCCAAAAACTAATACCCACTCCTGCTGCTGCTCAGTCTGCTAAGCCACAGCTAACTGCTTTCTCTGTATCACCACCATGCTTTTATATTTGTCAAAGTGGTTTTTAAAGGCAGCTTGGCACCATCTTATTCCTGTAATTACATTAGTAGCATTTATCAGGAGACTCTTCAGTTCTCCTAAGTCAGAATCAACTTATTTTATACCTCCTGATACTACTGTGGGAAATTACCTGTCTGGAGACATGCAAAGATATCATCTTAGTATTTCTATGTTATATCTCTGTCTAAAGCTGGATTACATAGCAGAAAAATGAATCCTGGATGAAACACTGCTCATGTCCTTTCACTGTGTAGCTGAATGTTTCTGCTTACACCTAATGTTTAAATCTTTCACTTTAAATTCCCACTTACCATTCTATTCTGAATTTATCTGTAGGATCATGCAGGACTTTCTTCTCATTTTAATGCATATTTTTGTTTTGCTTAATCTGAGTATTAATAAGAATCCATATAAAAATAGTAACAAAACCACTGTTTATTTCACCAATAAATTAGAATTGTACAGATTGGTCTTCTTTAACCAATACACTTTACTGTTATCACTACTCCAACTAAAGAAATGACCCAAAAAATGGTTTAATGCTTATTTTTTTTCCTTATATTTTCAGGAAATTAAACTGTAAGGGAGCAGCATGGGCCAAAGTAAATAGTGACAGCAGGAGAAAAAGCATTTACAGACATCAACTCCATTGTGTAGCTGCAAGAATGCAACCAAAAAAAGACATCAAACACAATCTAACCTGCTTGTTTGTACAGCAAAATGGAAGACTAATTATAAACAATCTGGACATTGCAACAGACCATTTCATAGGGTCTTCAGTCACAGTCTCTGCCTTTGTTTCTCCTGTGGAATGATGACCTCTTGTAAAATACAGTATTTTCAATCAAATGTCTTTACAAAGAGACAAAGCATAAAATCCTGCAACAGCCACCCCATACATTTTTTTTTCCTTAATTAATTGCTCATTTTAAATATGATAGTCATTTCTAAGAACTCATGTATACTTATGGAACACACTTTTCTCCTTTTTTCCTATGACTATCAGATTCCTTTGACCAGCTATGTATATTGTTAACTGTACTGAAACAACCTGGTATCTGTTTACTGTTGTCTCTGCTCCTCACGTAGTACATTTCTAAGGGAAGTATTTATCTTTCAGAATCATTCTTCTGCATTACAGCTTAAACATTAGTTCTCAGTAAAGGAAAAAATGCTCTGGGCATTTTTCAGTTCCAAACATAGTCAACTGTTCCTATAGCTTTGTCCAAATAATCCCCTGCTATAAGCAATATTTGAAAGAAGAAATGTGTTGTCTCTCACTTCAGAAGATGTTTGTCAGATGTATAAGCTGGAAAGCCAAAATCTCAGTTGTAATATGTTTAATGAAACTAGATTCATTTACTCCAGCTGAACCTAATCAAGTCTTCCGTATTTCATTAAATATTCAGAGAAGGGAATCATTAATCTTGCATTAACTGTATCTTTCCAATATTCCTACTGACAACAAATAATCTATTTTTTCCATCAATAAGTTGATAGAAACTTTCATATTATTTTCCATTTTTTATTAACAGAATTTTCACATCCTAGATATTTTTATCATAGATTTTTTTAACGTCACAGTCTTGTTCAGTATCTAGTTCCCTATACAAAGATCCTTTAAACCAATTAACATCCTGGAATGAAAACTGAAATTCAGGTACTCCTTATCTAAGCTTTAACATTATCCACACTGCTCCCATACTTCAGTGCATACTAGTGACTGCCCCATTATTTTAGCCTTTACTACTCCAATACAAAGGAGAATTTTACCATTGAAACCAGACTGTCAAAATACTATGAATACATTATTTTAAGAACACATGTAGGGTTCCCACACTCATCAAATAAAATCTTGGTCCCAGTGAAGACAGTACTAGTTTAGCTTCAGTGGACACAGGTCTTTATTCATCATATGTAACAAAAAATAACCTTTAAAGACAGAGAGCTTTGTTCACATAGTCTTCATATTATGATTTCTGTGATTATATTTGAACACAGACTTCTGATGGTGGCTTTGCACTCACATTAGTTAAATCAAAACCCACCCTTTTTTTCTGTAAGTGGCAGGGTCAAAAGTTTCTAGGTGAAGACACATAACATCCAAGATTTTCAGGTTTTTATTGTAGTAGTGGTCTTTTAGTACCTGATTGCAACAATTTTCATAGAGAGTTTCAGACTTTGGACTCCCTGTATTGAGCAGAATGAAGATGTGCAATGGTGATCAAAGGGCCTTGAGAGGAAATAAGCTGTCATTTGGACAGAAGTGCATTAAAGCTGACAACGGCAAAGCCAATCTTCCCTAAGACAAGCAAGAGTTCAGGTTACTTCATATTTATTATTAATTTTTCCCCTAGAAACTGGGATGAGGGTTTCTACCTACTTTTGGATGAGATGTCAACATTTGCAGAATGTTTTCAGAAGGTCAGCATACTAGATCCCGCAGGTATAAATGTCAGACTTCAGTGGCAACGTATATCGTTTCCCACATCAAAAGCCTGGCATCTGACAGCTGACCAGAAATAATCCACAGGGAATCTTCTCTTTGTTATTAAGGACAGAGGCATACCTCTTGGCAATGATTTGTTTCTTTTCAGAATGGAAATGATCCAGGGGAATTCTTTACCTCTGACCTATGCTAGATTTTGCTTGTTATCACCCTCACAGCAGCACTGGTTTGCTGATGAAGTATATTCTTTTCTCAAAGAAAAGAAATGGTTTTTTAATACAAGATAAATACAAGATCAATGGACTGAGGAGAAAATTGCTCTCTTCCTCTTTTTGTTATTTCAGCAAGATTCACCTACATGTCCGCCAAAAAGACCTGACCAAAACCAGTTTTCAGCGAGTGCTGACACATGCCATATCATCTTAATTCAGGGCAAACATTCAAATACTAGGTTCAGTTGAAATACATTAAAGCCTTCAGTACTTGAAGTCCTAAACATAAGGAAAAAAGGAAAGGGAAATGGAAACACACACACACACACACAAAAAAAAAGAAAAAAAAGAAGAAATATTACATTGTTCTAAGCTTTGATGAGCTGTCATTTCTTAGTCTGGTCTTTCATACCACAAATTTTAAGAGAATGTTCAAGGGATTCAATATTAAAAAGAACCCTACATTTTTCCTGACTGAAAAGGAGGGAATTGTATCTCAGTGCAGACTTCATTATACAGCCGATGAACAGAAGAGTAAGGGAGAGAACAATGGAAAATAACGAGTGTATGTATTCACTTGATACATGCCCAAACTTGGCCTAAGAAATGAGAAGATATTGGGCTGCTTTGCTACATGGTCTAGAATATCTAGATATAATTCTGCAAAGCAGAGTTTGTTTGATTGTAAAGCTAAGCAAATTATACAATGAACAAATAATTCAACTGAGAATAGAGGTGAGTTTTAAGATTGAACAAAGTATATTCCAGCATGCTAGCAGAGTTCAAAAACCTTATGTAGGCACAAGTGTTCAACGTGAGCCTTAAAGTTAAAGGATTAAAGAATATAGTTTTAAATTCAATACTTAAAAGCCACTCCATTTGATCTTTTCTCACTCACTTGTCTATGGGCTACCCTTAAATTCCAGGTTTTAAAAATCAGGTTTCTTCTTTTAAGTGTGTAACAAAGCCCCCTAGTTTTCTGTATACTTGCAGAGGGCAGATACATGATTAGAGAATTAACATTTTTCAGTAGTATTCATCAGAATGGTTCTTCTGAAAATGGTGCTGTAGAAGAACTTAGATACTGCAAACTGTCAAGTCTGATAAACTACTCGCATCCTCAGATAACTCACTGTTTCTGTGGCTGCAGCATAATCCTATTCCTCCTTAGGTGTTTGCTGCTCTGATGAGTTACAGTGCTCCTGATGAAAGCTAGCTGCTCTGGGAGTAGCGATAAAGGAGACTGAGAAGCTATTGGGGCAAACTAAATAAGTTAGAGAGCTTCAAGGCAGTGAAAAGCCCTAGGATAAACTTGAATTTCTAGTATATGCATATGTGTCTAACCTACACTGTAGAGAATAAAAGCTAGGTTTACTAGCTTTTAAAATTGTTTTGTCTCTTTATCACAAAACCATGTGAGAATGAAAGCGTATTTCAAGTATGACAGGGAATTATTCTCCTGTTATTATTATGTTTTCATTGCAGTTTAACTCCGAAAAAAAATGTTACCGAAACAAGCAATATCGCAAACCAACTGCAATCTTTTTACTTTCTTATCCAGCCTAGATCTTGTGAGGTGCAATAATTCCTAGTCCTATGTGACTAGGAATATATTTATGCAACTCAAGTTTAATTTTCACATTCAGGACAAATGTACCTACGTGCCACAGCACATATCCCCAAATGCTATAGTAGAATTTATGTCAATAAGCATATAATCCAACAAAAACATGTCAGTGGGGTTCTTTGCTTTGCGAGGAATGTATGAACTGATTGGTTTGTAGCGAATACCCACAAACAGCTCAAAGACTTAGTACTTTACCAGTAAAAATTCTCTTCTCTTCAGACAATTGAGGGCAGGTGAAATATTTTCAAAACCTGAGGCTACGAGATATACATATGCCATCTTGATTAAACATATGGAATGCATACTCAAAGAAAAGCCAACTGGAGTCCTAGTTGAGTAATCAAAACACCCAAGCTGAGAGGGGTTAACATGCAAGGATCAGCTCTGAACTTTGAAGTTTTCTGGTCTTCATTTTTCCTAATTAAGGCAAGATTTAATAACCAAACCACTGTACAAACTATGTACTTAAACTCTAGGTTTGTTTCTAATTTTGTTGGGAATTCTTAGTAGATTCCAAAGAGTCAGTACACCCTGGGAAGTTCACCCAGGTGGACTGATTTTTTTATTTTTTTTTCCTCTTAGGTACAAGGGCAGTATGCCCATTACATACATCTTTTCTTCTTTGGTACTGCCTCTTATATATAGCTATTAAGTAACCCTCAAACAAAAGAAGACAACTAAAGATGCATGCTTAACATCTTTGATTCACTAGAGGAGCTCCAGTGTACAACTCTTGGAAAGCTATGTAGTAAGTGCATGAAAAACATTCACCAGATAAATGCATTTCATTACTTGCATATCTTCATTTTAGAGTGGGGCACAGCATCACATTTGTTGTAGAAGCATTAGCTCCTGCTAAATATATTTAGATTCTGCTGCTCTTTTTTATTAATGGATGGTTTTTCTTTTTTTGCTTTTCCTTAGAATAAGGTGTTACTTTACAGGGAAAGAGGGGCACAATTCAATTCTGCATCTGATGTCAGCAATAGCACATTTTTCTCTCTCTCCTGACATGGTAATTTTGTATCATCATATACATAATAAACTTTCAGGTTACTAACTGACTTACAGAGAAAAAATTTGTTTGATAAAAGCCAATTTAAAATTTCTCCAGATGTTTACTAAGTTTCTTACATGAAAAAGATAATCAGCTGACTGAGTTGAAATGAGTTATGTATTTACTCCTAATACTAGCCCACAATAAGAAAGCTTAAAATACAACTCAAAGGCAGCTGAATGGAAAGACTGATGAAGCTCTAAAGTGCACATTAAGAAGTTGGATGGAAATCTAGTAATCTTTAAGGCACTATTTACCATTCAACAAGAAAACACCAGTAATTTAAACCTGTAAGATGCTTTGAACCCTGTTTTATTGAAAATGAAGATGTATACAAATGTATACACCAACTGTGCGTAAAAAGATACTTGTGCAAGAACCTTTCAGCTGTCCATGACAACACAACACCGATATTGAAACTTCCTTATTAGCTTTCAGTCTTTACATTTATTGGAAATTCTTTACTTTGGGAACTCACCTTATTCATGTGGATCTGCTGCTGGTACTGTTTCTGCTTCTCCAAAAATTGTTGATGTTGCTGCTGGATAACCAGCTGGGCCAAGGTACTCTGAGGAAGAGGAGCTGACTGGGTTCGATTCAGTGGCCTGTGACGAGGCAGTTTATGGGCAGCTCTTACACCAGGTGAGACTCTCTCCTTCACTGCTAAAGGAGATTGTGGATGAAGAGGAACCGCTCCTGCAAAACAGGGACATTTCACTCCCATGTGAAGAACAACAAACTAATAGTTCTAATAAGAGAGAAAGCTTCAGCAGGAGAGGGGTGTATATTGCAGAAATTAGCATCAGTACTGATGCAGTGGGATGTGTACCACATGCCTTGCCATGCTGGGAAGTTCAGAAGCTGCAAAAGAATGTAAAATAAAGTAATAATTTGCTCTTTTCTGCAATCACTGAATTCTTTCAAGCTAACAGACAGGAGTAGAATCACTAAAGGGAGAAAACAAAGATGCGATCTTTTTTTCCCCACCCTTCCACTCTTCCCAATGGTTAGAATGTATAGTACCTGTATTAACACTTATCAGTTTAATTACCAGTTTAATGTGAATACACATGTCATTAAAAACATCTGTAATTATTATTGTGTTGAAGCCTTGATCATTACCAGTCACGAGAAGTTTTTGCTGTCTCATTTGTTCTTTCAGTAACAGATGCTGCAAGAGAGCTTGGTGGCTGCTATTTGGCTTTCCCTCCAAAGCAACATGAGGATGAGTTGAGGATGGAGGAATGTTTCCCCCATACTGTCCAGCCAAGGCCACTCCTTGTCTGAGTGACTGGGTGTCCCCCTTCTGCTTTTCTTTGAATGATGATGAAGCCTGTCAAAGAACAACAGCACTGGTAACTGCTTTTCACAGACCTGGCCATTTATATCTCTGCTTGATTAGATGGTCTTATGTCATACTTTATGAATACATACAGAAGAAAAGGTTAACATTCCGATCTCACACTTTGACTGCAAGATGAAAAGGGAGGAAGAACATGCCAGTTAAATGTAACACTGTGAGAAACTGAGTAACGAAACCACTTTAAAAAAAGCAGTAATAAATGCCAAAGCATAAGGAGCTATTAGTTAGTCCATTATTAATGAAAAGACTGGGCCTATCCTTAAAATTCCTAAAGACCTGCCCACAGCCTCCTGCACAAGAAAACAGGGGATCAGAGGAAAGTGTTTCCATTGTGTCTGGAATAGGCAAGGCTTGGTTTTTCACATAACTTTCCATCAGACAGCAAGCCAATCAGCAAAACAAAATAATTACCTGTAGTAGTGGGAAGCTATTACTTTTCCTGGAGCACTCCCTGACTCCCTGAAGGACAGCACAAATGTAAGTTTTACTCCTTGTAAAATAAATTTGTATAGTTAAACTCTCATCTACAGAATCATCAAGAGCTGTTGTATGTGTGTGTCATTTAAAGCACCCTTCTAAATTGCACAGTTATTGATTTAAAGCTTTTGGAAATTTTGGTCCTTCAGCATTGCAAATGTATTTTATATTTCTTTGGTTTTTTTGTCCAGTTTAAACAAAAATTAATTCTTATAAAAAGCAGTTGAAGCAGAATAACAATTTTCACAGCAAGAATAATAATGTAACAGCAATAAGTATGTTGAGGCTTGCAGATAACCACTTATGGTCATGGTTAAAAAATTCTCTCTGATAATCTAAATTCCATAAATTCTAAAAAGGAAAACCAAGGTTTTCAGTAATATTTTTTGGGTGTATGCTTGCTTCACATTCTGCTATCACCCTTTCCTGAAAAAGAAACACTGAAGTAAATTTTACATCCAATTTGCAACTACCTTATTCTGGTAATACAAAAAAACCCATTACTTGCATAAATCAACCCCTTTGTTTTTTCTAATGCCAAAAGTAATATTTGGTGCTAGCTGGCCACATCAAAAGCTCATATGATTTGATCAAGAAAATTAAACATATTTTCATTTCCATTTTTATGCTGTAAAGTTACTTTGAAGCTAGTTTTATTTTTTGTAAAATAGCTAAGAAAATTTTGCAGGAATACTAGATTCTTCCCCTATTATGCTCCAGACCAACTCAGGTTGCTACTGGAATCTTATAATGTTATAGGTGCTGTACTTTACCACGTAGGGGTGATCATGCAATTTTAACTCTTATACTATATGATTTCATATATTTCTCACCATGTCCAAAATCCTTTATATAATTTGCAGACATAAATGCAATGCACGTGGCCCATACTGAGCTAAGCTCCACGGTGGCGCTTGTTTATTCGTGATTAAGAACTATTACTGCTTTCAAGTTGTGCTCTTAAATATTCAGATGTTGCCAAAATACAAAAGAAAGGTCTGGTTCCTACTCTGAATTGCTTATGTTCCCAAATGCTAAAAAAAAAAAAAGGAATAGTCAGAAAGTACGTTTTCTAGAAGCAAAAGTAGACAGAAAAACTTGAGACTGGTCACTTACACTGATTTGAGGTTGTACTGCTGGAAGTCCCAAGGTAATGTTGGGCAGAGAAGGGGATGTGTACAGACTCAACAAGTTCACTGACTCATCCTGTATCAAAAGGCGTGGCTGTGAAACCAGATGCTGGAATAAAGAGGAAAAACAACATAAGTATAATCTCCAAGCTTTTTATCTTGGTTACTTTATCCTCGTTATCCTGGAACACTGAAAGGCAGTTTTCTATGATGCATTGGTTTGCATCCCAATGCAGTTCCAGAAAAGGAAAAGTACTGTCCCTGTGAAAAAGCTGCTGCTATTTCTTTTCTTGAGAAAACAATTGATATATGTCCAGGATTATTCCTTGCTTAAATCAAATTTCCATGCAAAATGGAAATCTTGAGTATTCCTAGACCATTTCTTCTCATTCACTTCTCATCAGCTCAACATCATTATCAAATGCACTTTCACTTCTAGAAATTCAATGGGAATGTAGTCAAATCAAAGGTATCACAAATGTGGGTGTATTAAACCTTTATCATAGTTGTAATTACTATTTTTGTTGTAAGATATGACATGTCGTTTCTACCTAGTCCATGTATTACCCAGATTGTGATATGAGGATGTTCAGGCACATTATTTCCCATTCATATGGGAATTTTGGGTAGAAGATGAGGCAGATGGCCGCATCTGCCACTAAATAAAAAAAACATACTCTCTCTATCTCTCTCTGTCTTTCTGTGCATATATGCAAGACCAGTGTCCTACCCTTCTCTAATGGTGGGATACCTCTCACAGCCTTCCTAATTCCCTTCAAGTTAAAATCTTTAACACTTCTTTTGAAGCCTTGTGATATAATTTTCAAGGACATGCAATTGTTGATATATTTTTAATTACTGTCAAGTAAAACAAGACATTATACAAAGATCACCCTCTGTCTTTCCATTTTAGAATTGTTGGGAAGAAACATAAAAAGTTACATTACCACAAGAGGAATCTTTTTGAAGCCTTTGCCTTTCTGCTTTAACAGTCATGTTTTTCAACATGTGGTCTAGTATAGTTGCTTGAATTACATCTTCTGTTTAACTCTTGCTTCCCTCCCAGAACTTTAACACAATAAGAGCTACAAAGGTCTTATTAGACTTAGGAACTCTGGCATGATATGGTCCCCAAGGGAACAACATCCTTGAAAAAGAATACCCTGTGTAACAGTATGACACAGTGACTGCTTTCTTCCCAAACAAAAAGCATATGGGACTCCAATAATAGACCACCTCCAAGAGTGCACTGCACACTCGGGCTTTGACTAAAGTAAATATAATAACTTGTCAAGCATGTTGTGGGGAGCTGTAGATTTTCCCCTGGACAAACCTGGAATATCAATTAACTCTCTAAAATACTCTGTGTTAATACAATGCAACTTCAGACCATCAATAAAAAGTGGTTAGGCACAAAAACACAGGATGTTATTCCAAAACATAACCTTCCTCATACAGTTTGTTTGGAGATATGACCTATCACTGAGACAATAACAATGGAAGTCTATCTCTGTAATTTTCTTTTGGTACCCAGGGAACAAAGAAGCTTCATTTGTATATTACATTAATTCCTGTCTAGCAGTGTCTTGCCTTGATAAAAATCCACTTTCGACCATGAATAACACCAAGTATGTCAAGACTATGGAAATATTACTGAGGGACACTACAAAGATTTAAATTAAAAAGGATGCTGCAGCAGCTCTAATGTGCCTCCTAGAATATAATTACATCTGTAGCAACTGCAGCATCTGTACAAAGCCACTTCAGAAATGCATGTTTCCTTTTTGGTTTCCAGTATGCCACTATTACCTTCTAAGATTTGAATTAACAAACATAACAGTGACAGGTTGTGTAGCAGTAAAACACATTCCTACATAAGGTCAGGCATGAGTGATTCATGAGGCAGAATCAATCATGTTATGTACCATGAGAGTTTAATGTTGAAAACAGGAGTTTAGTATTAAGAGCATTTCAATTCCATCAAATTTCTAATACTGCTAAAAATCAGTAATTTTAATTTTGCAAGTAACAAATTTTAAATAATATTTTCAGGTAATATTAGCCTAGCATCAGTTAGACCCCGTCTCCCAGAATAAGTTGAGTAGCCCACCTGCATAGATTAGGGTACTGCATATGCTGAGGCAGAACTTCATGACACCAGATGCAGCTTTTCTTTTTACACAGTTGACAATACCTTGAAATAGTGGCACAAGCTAGAGTTGCCAGCAGCGTCATTTGGCAGCACAATGGATAAGCCATGGTCCTCATCCTACTTGTAGACTTGATGGTTTGGATTGGCACTTAAATTATCCCAAAAAGCAACTTGTCCTACTCACTCCTCTATATACTTACTCACTGGAACCATGGATCCTGCTTCCTAATGTTTAAAATAGCCTGTCAACAGAGCTACCCTCTTTCTTACAATAGAGTACAACAACCGAATGTAACAGTACACGATGACCAGCAAGTAACCATGATTATTTATTGTAATTCTGCCATGGTATGGGGACCTGCTGAGAAGCAGGAACACCTATTTCATGTGTGCATGTTTTCATGCATATTTATACATTAGAAGGAGAAGAGGAAATGGTTTGACTTTAATAGTCCTCAATTGTGGATCTACAGTAAGGTTGTCATAGCTTCAAATATGCACAGTTATTTACACTATTATTTGTTAAAGGCTTTTGGGTTGGTTTTTGTTGGGTTTTTTTTGTAATTAATTAGACTCTCTTTGCACATCCTTGAAGCAAACCTCATCAGCTGGACAGAAATCTACACATTTTTCCACTAACCACCCGCAGACAGCACCTCAAGGAGCTCAGTAGTAGAAACATAGTGCTGTGGGGTTGCACAAATCAAGTAGGTGTTTATCTGCCATGCATGCCATTTATACCTCCTGCATAATCAGGTGATATTCTAGGAAATGCTGCTTTCCAAAACACAAATGAAAGAAAGAAAATGATCCGAAGCTTACACCAATTGGAAACTTTCCATTGCCTTCAATGGCTTTTGACCAGTCCATGAATGCCTAAAATGAATCATTTCACATGACTAAGGCAGGTTGTCGCTCTAAACTCAAGGGATGTGCCGTGCAGAGGCTCAATCCTGCTTGCATTTCTCATGCAAGTAAGATTTAGCCCCAGCACAGCAGGTAACCTGAAAGTGTACGGCATGCTACAAGAGACAAATAGCTACTGTGGTGAACCTTGATGATACAGGAGACAACTGGGCCTAATAAAACCAGCATTTTATTTATACGGTGCAATTAGAATTTTGAGTTTAACTTTCAAGTTTCATATAATAAGACCAGTGTCTTAACAAATGGTACTGAAATTACCATTAAGGGAAATGTGATAGTAAAATATTATCTGCAAAAACGTAGCATTTGCAGTGCACCTTTGTTAATTCAACAACATGTAAAAGTCTACCCATCAGCTTGTCTGCTCTGGAGGGTCAACCACTTTAAAGTCTCGCTATTCAAATGGATACAGCAAAAATACTTGAAAAATCTTTTTCATTACTGATAATGCTCTAATTCTTTCTATGCACTAGCATATAATCATTTACGGTATTGACTCATGTTTTACTGGTAAATGGCTCTCTGTCATAGCAACCTGTTTTCCCCCAGCAAAAAGTGTTTTATTTGCTGCCATGAAAACTGCGGCTACCCGCCCACTCAGAAATGAGCACACCACTTACTGCAAATGTCACAACAACAATTATGAAACAACAGCAATGATGTGAGTCATGTGGGATTACAGCAAAACAAGTGATATTTTGGGTGATTTTGGAACACTTATCCTATTATTAGGAATTTCTGTACTTTTTGTATCTGATGAAAAATTGATTAGATACATAGCTTTTGAGAGCTGGTAGCTAATGCTAAACTAGAAAAGAGCTATGTAGGAGTTCGACTGCTGTTAAACTACCAAAGAAAATCCCACTGAAATCAAGCTGCACTGAAGCTGAGATTTACGCAAAAATTTTTGAGACCGCAGTATTAAGAGTCAAGTAACTAGAGAGGTAAATAAATCCCCAACTGGATCCAGAAATGGAAGCCCATAGTTTCAGCTTATTAGCTCACTTCAGTAAGCTAAGTGACTAAGTCCAGCACACAACAAGAAGAGCTCAACTTCTAAAGAAACTTTTTAGGCTCATTTAAGCATCTGTGATTGTATGGTGAGGCTGTAACTTCTGATGTCTGGCACAGTAATGGCTAATGATATGCAATGTGGTATTCTACTAATAAACAATGTGGTGTTCTGCTGGTTGTTGCTACAACCTTTCTAAATCTCCCCAGAGCTTCTATTTAAAACATTCCCAATATTAAAATACACCATTTAATTCCACTAAACTAGGATCTGATCTAATCCAAATGACGGATCTTACTTTGCATCATTTAAATTTCTTTGCAATCACATACAGAGGGGCTATGAGGCAAGACCACATGTTAGCCATCAATGCAATTTTTCTTTCTTTTTGGTTACGGGCCAGAGAGAGGCTACTAATCAGTGTGCAGAGGTCACCCACCTGCCCCCTGGATCATAGTTCACACACACAATTAATTCATTATGGGGAAAAGTCACTGCTGGAGGTTGAACTGCCCATTCCAGGTTTTTTTGAGGTGAATGTCCTCCCACTGACCTGGAGAAATAGCTCCATTAGCTAAAACTATGCTAAATCACATTTTCTTACGCAATTTTTCTAACATAAACAGTATAAGCCAATGATTAACTAGAGAACTGCCACCAAAGCAGAAATTGTGGTAAGTATAGGCACTGGATATAGAATATTGCAGAATATGATTGTCTCTTGGTTGTATTAATTTATTGCCCATTTACAATATTGCCTTGGAAAGCATGACTTGGGCATGTCATCTATGCTAAATGAAGTTTATCACAACTGATTTACTATCTGCATTCCTATTGTAATAGGCATATATGTATGAAACAGAATAGGGAGTAGTTAAGGTTCCTTCTCTACACCATCTCGCTTTACAAAACAAGTATCCAAGGCTCCTGGCATGTCACTTATGTTGGTAAGTACTGCCCTGATAAGAAAACTGAGGTACCGGAAAATAAAGGTAGATATGAAAAAGGATTTAGTCACCTAACCCCAATACTGTAATTAAACAAAACTACTTCAGCAGCCATTTGAACCTGGGACCACCTTAAGTCACATGTGTTAGGGTCATCAATGCCTAAGTCACTATTTTGCATGTGAAAGTTCTTCATCGGCATTCTGCACTGTGCACCTCTTCAGGTTATCCCAGAAGGTAATGTTCTGTAACACAGATGCTTCCATGTTCCTTCCATAGCTCCCTCCCACTCTTCCAGTAGCATTACTGCTGCTTGTATTTGGACTTTTGTTACCCAAGAATCTCCTGAACATGCATCTCATATATGAAGATGTATCTCATATATAAGATACTCTGATGTCAGCCCGCAGTGTCCTGGTATCCCTGATACTTACATCTTCTGTTTACTTTGTTTGTGAGTATGATCAAATTGAAGTTTCAAGTCTCTTCAGTCTAGAAATCTGTGCAATTATCTATTCAATAAAGAGTCTTACCTCAGCCTGAATGTTAGATGACAAAACTGAGGTTTCATTCTCTGTTATACTGCTGGTTGGACCATTGCTTGGGGAACTGGGACCTGATCCAGGGGAGCTGCTACTGACCGAGGATTCTGAAAAACAGATTAAGCATACTTGAATTTCACACTGCAAAAGAACACATTATCTTGATTAATTGTATACTCTTTATGGCACAGACGTTTTTTTTCTGTTGAAAAGTACCTATTGCTTATGCTATTTATGTACATTAAAGATTTTTAATCCATCCTCCATTTCTTTTAGTTTTCACAGTGCTAACGAGGAAGGATACTCTTGGCCTTTCCCCTTCTGATCTGTCTTCTTCACAAAGGAAGAATTTACCATTTATTTTTCCCACAAAGATGGTATGATAACTCAGTATCAGGCAGAGATACAGACATAGAACTTGTAATGAGTAAAAAGAAAAGAAAGTATTTTCTTTTTAATTGCAGAGTCCTGCCTCTGTAAGAGATCAAAATGACAGAGATAGCAGGCTTGCAAAGGTCACGATAACATGTCGTCAATTCATGACGCCTACTGCCATCCCCTTTCTGTTTACAAAGGTGATGAGCCTCTTGTGGACTAACCACTACATACAGAAGTAATAATGGCAAAATATACACCATTTTCACTACATCTTTGGCACAAATATGAAGGAATATTTACGGTATACAAAAATCTTGAAATAGCATTTGAAAGGCTGTATGTTATCTTGATTTAAAACTTCCCAAGTTTTGTCCAAGATAAAGGGGAAGAGGATTATCTTGTGGCATGTTGTTGTATTGAGTTATTCTAATCCTACACTGATATAAATTAAATTTATGTAATGGAAACTGTTAAAAAGGTTAAAGATGGAAGAGAGCAGCATTAGTAAAGCTAAGCCTATTTCATGGGACTGCTTTCAAATTAAAGATGTTAAAATAATATCTAAATGTGGCAGTAAATATTCTATAGCCATTTCTTTGCTTCTTCACTCTTTCAGCCACAGTTCACAAGCAAAAGTATATCCTCACTTTGACTGAAATTACTGGGAGTTTTTACAGCTGTTTCTTGGACCTGCTACTGTGTCTTCCAGGAGCCGACTTCGATTTACTGAAGTGAATCCGTACCCTGTTATACTACCCGGTCAGGCGAAGTTCTTGCATTGTATTCTCACTAGTTTTCATAGAAGAGCAGAAATACAAACTTATTCTTTTTTCCTCAGTTTTTAAAAAATTACAATTTGCTTCAGCAAATAGAAATTATAAATCGTCTGTAAAAAATTCTAATCTGGAAAGAATTTATAAGGAAATTACCTTATTTAATTACTTTCATATTTCCATTCACATCCATGTCCCAGTTTTACACATGACATTCTGTGAAAAGTTGTCACAAGAATTGCATGTATGGGGACACTGAGGTAAATTTGTTCGAGTTGTGTTATATTTCCATCTTGGTGTGACATAATTCTAATACACTAAGACTAGTAACAGTTGGCTGCATAAACATATAGCCTCATGGTAACACCTCTTGAACAAGCCACAAAGCTACCAAATGCCAATGCGGTCAAAGCAAGAAATGTCAGAATGATGCCAAATACTGTAAATACTCTTTTCTTTTGAGTCCACAGATAAGCCGTTGCCAGAATACTAATTCAATGGACTAAATACGAGAGGACTTCAAGCTGTTTGGGAACTTGGATGCAAATATGCAAAATAACATATATGATAAAATTTACCACTTCTGGAATAACAAATGCATGAAAGAAAGCCTTAGCATCCATGGTACATCCACTCTGTCACTTTTTAAGTTCAAAGGCAGGAAAAATACTGAAAAGAAATACTACTTGATGAGAAATTTCTACTTTGCCTTTTTTCCCCTTTTAATTTTCCACTATAAGCATAATGTTGTATTTTTACATGCTAGGAGTTTGCTTTCAATTACTAAGATACTTACTATTGGCCATGACCAACAATATGCCACTGAACATTTAAATGTTTCAACTCGTTCTTCTCAAAAAAACAAAACAGTTTAGTGAGCCCTCTACTTTCCTGAAACAAGAGAAACCAGGGTGATAGTGACAAAGACAAGATTCCAAAATGTCCTTGATTAACCTAATACCAGATAGGTGGGTTTGCACCTGCTATGAGCATCTGCATTTTCCATGGGAGGTGGGAAGTGGGAGATGCAAGACCCAAAATGTTGTCCATGAACAGAAGACACAAATTAAGGGAAGAGACTATTCTTGTTTTATTTTATGGCCTTTGCCACCAACTGTCTACCATTTATTTGTTCTCACATTTGCTGTTGTAAATACTTGTTTCCAAGCTGGTTTTAAAGTATAGCTTTCAAATAGACAATGACTTTTTAGTAAGCAGTAGAAATCTATTTATACACAATCATTTATTTAATATAGTTTTCAACTTTTTGCTTTGCAAACAGTTTCACCATTATCCTGTGAAAAGTCGCAGCTGATACAGAATTCCTACATTCTTAATTACCTGTGACCTCAAAGAGTCGCTTCTTGAATGAACTGACATTTCCATCCTTCCTCCTGAGTAAAGGACTGCTTCTCCTTTCTGTCACCTTTTGTTTTAACCTTGAACGTACCTTCAAATTGGGCTCTGAAGCTGGAAATTAAGAGAAGAAAATAAATGATTACAAATCAAATTACTGCTTTGTGTCAGACACTACTGCCATTCCCTGTAGGATCTCATCTGATCCAAGGAGGGCTTGGAGGCACATATTTTACTGCCCGTTCATCCCAGGCATCCTGCTCCTCGTATAGCTCCATTTTAGATTGGAAGCTAGGAAAGAGAGGAAGAGTGCTGAAAAGCAGCTTTGTATGTCAGTATGTTTCTCATCCTGTTTCAATTCTGAAGGTACCCATTAATTATTGTTAATATCGTAAGTATTAATTAGCAATGAATGCAAATTTTATTCTACATCATTTTTATCTCTCTTGTAGGTGAAAACTTGGATGGAAATACAACTTGGAACATGAAACCTTATAATTGGATTATGGTCTGATGACAGAAATAGAGAGAAGTCTCCACCGGTGCCTTTTTATTTCTCTTAAAAATATAAATTACGGCAAGCCTTGCTGGCAGAACATTTCTTGGTCAGCAGTTTTAGGCCCAGAATTTCAATGTTTTCTGAGTAACACACAGATTTATGATGCTTTATGACAGCATCCTAAGAACATTTGCACAGAAAAATATATACCCTGAAAATGAAGAACTAGGACTGATTCCCAGAAAACCTAGGATTATATTTAATGCACCTTGGGCAAGTTCCACCGTTGTTTCCTAAATGGACACAGTCATATGAAAGCCAGAAATGAAGCTCTGATGTGCTTTTTATTTTGTGATATTTTTAGTATGATAAAATGTTTCATGTACTCATTTATCTGTTCTTCTAAGTAAATCCTCTATCAAACAGACTAAGAGCTAATGAAAGAAAATTGTGGAATAGAATTTGTTTCTATTTCCCCTTCTGGAACTGAGGTTTGGCTAAGCAATATCTCAAAACAGAGAGGGCTGGAAACTGGGATCAATTCTCTCTCCCGGGTATACAGACAGAAGCCCAGCCCCAAAACAGGACCAAGAGTTAGCAGTAAAACAAAATAAATAAAATCATCTCTCAATTCAACATTATATCATTCGTTACTTTGGGGCAGGGATGCAATCCTACACTGCTAATTCCAGTCACTGCCCAGAACAAATCTTTCTCCTGCTGTTCACACTTGTTCCCTCTGGGATGGGGCCATTAGAGCAAAAGGGCTGCACCTCTACTGGACTGCTTCTATAACCTGCAACACCTGCAGTCGTGCACCAGTCCTGCCAGGTACTACATGTCTCTTGGAAAAATCTCCCTTCTAAATGGCCTGGGCATTGAGTACATTTCAGACTAAAATAGACAGGTTAGCACAACACTGGAAATCTTCATAATAATAAAAATATTAACACAAATTATTT
>WUAM01000179.1:11359917-11407743 GCA_024336885.1 Actenoides hombroni | reverse complement strand
TAGCACAACACTGGAAATCGTCATAATAATAAAAATATTAACACAAAGCATTTCTTTCTCTTTATAACAATAAAAACGTTAACAAGAAGTTTATTGATCACTTACTGCCATTGCTAAAACCAATGATTCTAGGAATAGAATACCGATGTCTTCTTTGCTGTCTAAGATACCATTTGCTATGAAACTGAAAATATAACAATATGCTAAGATTTCACTACATACTTTCACCAGAGATCTCACCAGGTATGATGACATTTGGAAGAAAAGATGCTCACTCTTTTTATGGGTATTTTGATTTATACTATTCTGTACTCTTAAAACTTCAGAGAGTATTTCAATATTCATGACAAACTAATGTGATAAAAATCCTCTCCAACACTCACTGGAGAAATTTTCCACCTCTATATGAATGTGTCATGCTAAGTCATAGTGATTGACTTCCTA
Source organism: Actenoides hombroni (assembly GCA_024336885.1). Taxonomy (NCBI): domain Eukaryota; kingdom Metazoa; phylum Chordata; class Aves; order Coraciiformes; family Alcedinidae; genus Actenoides; species Actenoides hombroni. Next base: position 11,407,299 of record WUAM01000179.1, on the reverse strand, counting down.
TTTTTCCCATATTATCATTTCATTCTGCATTTGAATCAATCATATAAGCAGAGAAAGCAGACTTTGACGTCCGTGTCTGACTTTATAAGCTGTCTGGGAAGACAGACCTTGCACGACAAGACAAAGATCATTTTTAAATTGAAATAATCAATTTTAAAATCAAAAGTCATGGAAAAGGGTGGTTTTAAAATTATAAAATAAACCTCCTAATAAAAAGGAAAGCAAAGGTTTAAAGAGTGTTTGCTTCAAATACTGACTTTCTTGAATGTCTCCTGTGAGACACTTCCAGCTCCTACCATGGTACCACCTAGGACTTGATGGCTGGCAGTAAGAATTCAGGTTTCAGTGCACTAGATATATAACAAATCTAACCAGTTTGAAGATGTCTGCTCCAATGAAGAAAATGCAGAACTGGAAAGTGGTTTCTTGACACCTGTCTATGGCTGAGGCATTGACTTTCTGTGTGACTGTAGAGGTTGCCATATCATCCTGCCCCATCAAACATGAAGTAGAGGAGAAACTTCTTTACTGTGAGGGTGGCAGAGCACTGGAACAGGCTGCCCAGAGAGGTTGCAGAGTCTCCTTCTCTGGAGCCTTTCAAAACCCACCAGGATCTGTTCCTGTGTGGCCTGCCCTGGGTGATCCTGCTCTGGCAGGGGGCTCGGACTTGATGATTTCTAGAGGTCCCTTCCAACCCCTAACATTCTATGATTCTATTGTTGACTGCAACAGGTATGGATCACAACAGCAACCCTATGTGCTTCAGTGGCAGTAATAACACATTAATAGTTGTCACCTCTCTTCTGAGAGTTAAAAGGCAAAATTAAGCATTTTAAACTTCAAGGATAGAGCTCTGGATTAAAATATAACTGTGTATATCTGTATCTACATGCACGAAGACTGCCCCAAAGCACATACATGAGATTATTTAGAAATTACTTTAAAATCTGAAACATAAACAAATGAGAAAAAAGTGAAAATAATTTTTTCACAGTTTTTTTGTTTGGTTTTTTTTTTTAAATTAAATTGTTCCTCCAGTATTGGAAAGGAACTTGGAAAACCTTAGTGACAAATGGTGAAGAATTATTACAATTAATCTGCCTTATGTTTCAAATGAGCATTTGGTTCAATACTTTAACTAGTGGTTCTTAGAAGTGGATAGTTATATAGAGGTATAATACTCAAAATAGCTGTTTTGCATTAGCCACCCCTGTAAGTATTTCTGCTGCACATTATTAACACCTTTGCTCAGCTTAATTAACCAACTGCCAAACCTGACTATATTCATCACTCAAAGGCATTCCCCATGTGGAAAAAAGAAGTGTCACAGTGGAAGCCAGTGCCAAATAACTTCTGAAGCTAAAGCTTTACTCAGCAGCTTGCTGCAATGTAGCTTCCTCATGCAGATACAAGCCCCTAAGAATTCACTGGGTTTTGCTCCATTAATACCACAAAATCATTGAAAAGACCTTCATGTAATCTATTACCTTATGCGGTGATTCAACAATAAACCAAGACACTGACTCAGCAAGATAATTCATGCACCCGGATAACTTTCTATACACTAAACATCCCACTGAGATCCAGGACTTAAAAGTAGATTAATTCTACCCCACAAAGGGTATGTCCTATATCTCATCTTCCTGAGGAAATAGGGCCTCTCTAAAGCGCTGGAGCTGCTGAATGAGGTGAGGTTTGCCGGGTTAGATGCCTGCAACTATAATGGGCTGACTCATCTGACCGAGGAGCCAGAATGCCAGAGATAAAGAGAATATTAAGAGCATGTGGCCAGGAGTGTGGCAGATGGGGAACTGCACGTTTTCATGACAGCATGGTGGTATGTTGGGCTATTTATATAAAATCTGCTAAGGACCATTATACATCTGATATTGGTCTAATTGGTCACTATTAGCCTAGCCTCTTTGCTCCACAAATCTTTGCACTTCTAGTACATTTAGCACTTTGGAACAAGTAATAATCAGTTCTCACTTGGAGAAAGAGAAAATACGTTATCCAAGAGTGTTTTGTTCCAAAGAAAACAAAAAGACATGGCTACTTTCTCTGAAGGCCATCAAGGCCCATGTCATTGATCTCAATGGGAATCAGCTGCTACCATTTGAATGAATCACTTGAGTGGATTTCAGGAAAGACTATACTGAAAACAACATTGTTTATGTAACTGTGCAGCATAATTTGGAATAACGAGATTCAGTAATACAGATTGTTCAGTCCCATTGCTACTACCAAGCTTATTTTCTTTTTAGTGCTGGTAAAAATGAACTGCTATTACATTTTAAATGACTGTAAGTGGGAAACATGTATAAAAGATACAGAAAGTGTTAAAGTACAGCAGAAGGTATCACAGTTAACCCAAGGATTGGTTACTTAACTTCTTGGCATGACTTGTAACTATCTCTACTGAACTGAGAACTTTGGTTCTAGGTGAAGAAGAAAGAAAGCGTCTCAGTGATTTTTCTCACCTATTATGGAGGTTTCATAAGAGTAGAAAAGAATTAAGTAACTGTACTGTTAAAAATGGAAAATATACAGGGTTCTATAGAAGTACACATTAATTTCATTATAACAACCATCACTGATCAGGTGAAAGAAAACTGTTCTCTCCTGCGAAACATGCTATTGAAACAAGCATAAGAGATAGGAAAATTATTTGGTGAAATAATTATGTCCTATACTCCACTTTGCTTAATATTAGCAATTTGCCAATACTAGCATTAAAGAATATAGCCTGGGGCCAGATTACTCCCAAATGAGCTGAGTTTTTTTGAGGGCTTTGCTTCACTCTTTATTAAACACACACAGATATTTAAGAAGAAGGGATAAAAATCTTTTCTGCGCATGGGGAGAGGACATATATATGAAGGGAATGTAAAAGATAATAATGCACTACTTTCTGATGGTTCCTGGAACACAGTACTACTTTTGTATCAGAAGAACGTGTGCCAACTTCAAATCAGCATTTAATGAACCCAGGCAGGAAATGGGGGGTGGGAGAGGGTGCATAGCGAGCAGGTCCTCATCTCGAGCCTAAAGCCATATATAGGAAACCTGAAGAACAGAAAGTGAGCTTTTGTCCAGACTTCGAAAGGCTCTGAAGTGAAAGCATTTCCTTTTCCTTGCTGGCAGGCTGGTTTATAAAAGCTGTGGGGCAGTTGATGTAAAGGATGCTAAATTTGGCCACAAAGGTTCCAACAACAGCATGAGCAACAGTGGCAAAATCCACATCTTATTTGAGAAAGACAAATTGTTCCCTATTGTCCAGGCACCAGCTGTTATCACTAAGATTGTTTTGAAATAGTAACTTGTACTTTTTTAGCAGAATTTAGTCAAAAGAAAAAATTAGAAACAATTAAGAAACAAAGACTTCATGATCCTGAAGCAAATCCTCACTGGTACTCTGTATTTCTTTATCTGTCCTTTTTTTTTTTTTTCTTTTAAACTGTGGAGGGTCATAGATCACACTGATTTGGATATATTCTATGCTGCCATGTAGGAGTTATTGTTTTCTATTGCCTTATATCTAACAAGTATCAATAAAGGAATATATAGTCAAGGAATCTTTTTTTCACACTACATAGGTTGTTTTTATACTATTGTACTGGAGACCCATGCACAGATAAGCATTATGTGCTTTAAAACACACAACCATGGCAGTCCATGCCTTAGATAGCTTAAAGTCTAAGTTACAGGACAAAAGGATGATGTATGGGTTCAGACCATCAGAAGTACAAGAGAAAATAGTGTCTTTCTTTTCACTTTGGCAATTTGAAAATTTTCAAAAAGATACTGAATGTGCAGAGTGAGATAACTTTGAGATTTCCATCATGATTTCACTTGAAGCAGGAGAATCAGAATGGGAGAAACGTAACTGTGAAGAGATCCCCATTTTGTTGGGTCCACTGCATAGCACAACATGTTTCTGGTCCTTGCTGTGGGCTCCCAGTCACCATGGTAATATACATAAGTAACAAAGCAGCTTGCCTGTCTATTCCATGCCAGGACCTGGAGATCAAGGAAAAAGTCAAATCCCACCTTGCTGCTGCATCAACAAAAATAACCAGAACAGGCAAATCTAAGGTTCATAAGAAGCTAGTCTGAGTGTAGTGGGTGAGGGAGAAACTTCCCAGTTTCCCACTCAAGTGATGTTGGCAGAATGAAAGGCACAAGATACCCCTGTGCATCATCACAAAGGATAAATGAGAAGATAATCTGGTCTTCCTCTCTAAAAAAAATATGAATGCAACAAAAGCCAGGCAGAAAGCTAGAGAGGCAGAGAACACAGGTCAGGGAGCAGCTTCACTTCCAGCTTCTTCAGTCACTTTGTTGAGAGCTGCAAGTGAGTCTGTCCTGAGAGACCTGATGGTCTCACAGCCTTTCCTTGGCTGCATGTGGTTCTCACAGACATTTAAATAGTCACTGATCTGCATGGAGTTTCTGACTTCTGCTCTGGCTTCCTGTAGGCAGCCACAGAATGTTTCAGCCACCTTGAAATAGCTGAATATATTAAACACAGGCAAGATGATCAGTGACATTTTATTGTTGTATATGTGCTGCAGAGGCCATGTCCCGGTACAAGACAATACTAGACAATGAACATGTGGACATCCTCCCCACTGACTGACAGACTGGGAGATACCAGCATGTAGTATAATTCTGTATGTTCAATAATTTCTAAATGCTGGTGATTTAAAATGCCATTTCTGAAGGAGTTTTAAATTAAGATTCATGAGTCTGAAAGCTATGTACACATGCCCTCTAAAGCTCTTCCAAGAACTACATGGACTTGACCACTGGGTGGTCCCAACAAGGCAGGAGCACCACATACAGCAGTACAGGAAGGACACACTTTGTTTTTCTGGCTTGCATCACCTAATGTGTTTTCAACATATACTGAAACTGTTTCCTGTACAACCATTCGCTTTAAGGGGAATGCTGATCATATGTGAAACCCTTTAGTTCTTTGCTTTATTTTACTTTTGTAAAAGGTAGAATGCTTTATTTATTTAGTCTAAAGTAAATATCCATTCCCTAAATAAAAAAGCAGGTTTAGTGAAACACATGGTAAAAGAGCTAATTAGATTAGAGGAGATCTCACAGCCCTTCAGCTCTCTTCAGGCTAAGGAAGCCAATTTAACAAGATTAGCAAATTTTCATTGATTTCCTAAAGAAGGTTCAAAAATGCTCAGTCTTTACATATTTATAAACACTAATGAGTTAACCCCTCAGTCTCCTCTTCTCCAGGCTAAAGAGACCCAGCTCCCTCAGTCTTTCCTCATAAGGGAGATGTGCCACTCCCTTAATCATCTTTGTGGCTCTGGACTAGACACTTTCAAGCAGTACCCTGTCCTTCTTGAACTGAGGGGCCCAGAACTGGACACAATATTCCAGATGTGGCCTCACCAGGGCAGAGTAGAGTGGGAGAAGCAGCTCTGTCAACCTACTAACCACACCCCTTCCAATACACCCCAGGATGCCACTGGCCTACTTGGCCACAAGAACAAATTTCTGGCTCATAGTCATGCTGCTGTCCACCAGGAGCCCCAGGTCCCTTTTCCCTACACTTCTTTCCAACAGGTCAGTCCCCAGCCTATACTGGTACCTGGGGTTGTTCTTTCCCAGATGCAAGACTCTACACTTGCCCTTGTTATAGTTCATTAAATGTCTTCCCACCCAACTCTCCAGTCTGTCCAGGTCTTGCTGAACGGCAGCACAGCCTTCCAGTGTGTCAGCCATTCCTTCCAGTTCTGTGTCATCAGCAAACTTCCTGACTGGGCACTTTGTTCCCTCATCCAAGTCATTGATGAATATATTGGTACTATAATACTGTCCTGTCTAAAAACATGGAATAAAAGAACAAGGATATTTTAAAACTAATTCTCATCTTCCCTGCACATCTTAATATTCTGCAGGGTTTTTTTGCTTTTATAGCATTTATGGGAGCCACATTACATCTGAGTTTCAGACAACATAGAGCAGAAAGAAGATGATGAGACAGGACATTTAATTGAGGGCATTCCTCATTTAAATAGTAATAACCAAATTTAGATACATAGGACTGGTAGTCCTTCTGATTAGGTCTCCACTAGTTATTCTCATCCCCATTTCTGACCATAAACACCAGTTGGTTCTAGCTGGGAAGAAGTAAAGGGAATACATTATCATGCTTTCTGCAAATACAGCAAATTCCACTCTCCAGCCTAAATCCTCCTTCAACATCTAATGAATCACTAATTTTGCATAAGAAAAAGTACATTTTTTCAGTGAAGAATTGCCAGAGGTAATCCCCTAGCCTCAAAAGTCAAGCCTTTCGCAAGGTCACAATTCGACCCCTAAATACACGATTTAATTTTTCTAGAGTAATCACGTTCATGATTATGTTGTTCTCCAAGACCCATACAAGAAGGAACTGGTTAATGGGGTGATTAAAACCCACATATTTTAATCTAGGAAAATATCCAGCAGTGATAACTCATTGATGGCAGGCAAAAAGTATAATCTAATATTTTATCAATCTAATATTTCAGAAATTCACAAAGAATCACCACCACCTTCTCCCTTAGTTTAATGGGGAATCAGTGTCATCAGTAGATGAGAGTTGAGCAGGTCTAGATTGCTGAAGCATACTCTCTGGAGGTGTCCAAAGGCAACACAGAGTACAGGATGCCAAGAAAACAAAAGCAGCCAAATCACAGTATACCTCGCTTTCCTAGCAGATGAGAATTATGGGCCAAATTCATCTCAAGAGTAGGAAGACACTTCAGCTCCACTGAAGACAACTGAAGATAAAATTGGATGCAAAGTTCTTTGCAGTTTCAAAACATGTTTGTCTAACTTCTGGAGGCAAGGTTGAATTTGTGAAAGGATCTTTCCCATGTTAAGTGAAGTGAGGAGAAAAACCCCACCTGTTTAAAATCTTAATTAGATGTTGACACTGAACCTTCACAATGAAGCTGAATTAAAGCAAGTTTACTTTTAGATAGGTTCTTTATGCTCTGGGATATAATTCCAGTTCCCTACCACTTAATTAGCTAAATATACAATGTAACCTTCCATCTGGTAGAGTAATTTAACAGGAATAATTGTGCACCACCATAACTCAACGAGACACTGAGGAAAACCATTGAAATGCTATTTCCTCTCCTTTGGAAGAGAATTATGTACAATTTCAACATGCTTTGCATTTCTAACAGTTAAAGCCAACAGGGAGGTATCACTCTCATTTATATTACTTTCCCATGAGAAAATCAAAAGCAAAGTACAAAGCTTATGCCGTTGTTCATGAATGGCTCTGTAATACTTACTTGGCTTTAGCCAGAACATGTTATTTGGCAGCTAAAACCCTTAATTAGAGTTGTGGTTTTGAACAGATTTTTCAGTGAAACTACATTTTGCAGGAGTTTGAAGAAGTGCAATCTTTACTAACCAATGTCTTCTATTTTGGATGATCTGATACCATGTGATTTCCACTTTTTACTTGTCTGTCTGTTTCTCTCTTTTTGCCATCTTTTAGATGTTCTTGTTTACTTTTCTAAAAGTTTTCAACTGTCCCTGCCCTAGATACAGTGGAAAAAAAATTCCACTCCCTCTGAAATCAAACAGGACAGTTTCTACTGACTTCAAAGAGTCTCAGATTTTATATGCAGTATTTTGTAACTTATTTATCCAGAGGGAATAGACTTTGAAATGCCCATTAAAATCATTCCACTTCATTTTCAATGGACATTACACTCTTAAAATGCCTTAGATGTTAGGACTGCTCCCTGGTCCTTATTTAAGCTGTTTCCTTTAGGTTCAAAAGTCAAAAAGGTGTCTAGTATCTGATTACCTGCTTATCAAGAAGTTAAGCGAGCTACTTGTTAATGCTAATTTATAAAATGTTTCTGAAAATATACAGTTTGTGTAAGAAAACCTTTATGTATCCACATAAAGCAGAACTTTGTAATTAAATTTTGGTTATGCATTGGGCAATAAAAGGAAAACTAAGATAGTACTCAGACCAAGACTGTATACTTTATCCATCAAAAAGGTTCAGTATCTAGCATAATAGAATAATTACTGGCAAGACAGAAAGTGATGTGTATAGAAGTAGTGGTATTTTTGCTAACAGAAGTACAGTGAAAAACCTTTATCCATGTCATCTTGAAACTGAGTAAGAATCACCCACGCATAACACCGTCGCTTCCTGCACTCAGAAGTAAGTGTTAAATAAAAGATATTAGAGGAACAATCTTGTACTGATGGGAAGACTATGATGGTCTTTATGAGAATCATGCTGGTGGTAACCCCTGTTGAACCTCAGTGAAGGCCCTGGCAGCTTTCATGATACCAAAGCACACCTACACAAGTTCTGTTCTCTCTGACACTGTCATTAAGTTTATCCTAGCATTAATTATTATTTAGTTTTAAGCTATCTCAAAACATCTCCCCTCTAACTCCATCTAAATCAGAGTAGCAGTACCCCTCCTGGGAGGCTGCAGAACCCTGATGGACCAGAGATGACTGCTGCCCAGCACAGTAGCTACGACAGTATTGCATTTCCTTAGAGCTGCTGGCTCATGGGACCTGAACTCTGTTTTGGCCTGTTCATGCATGAATCCGGAAGAAGCTGTTAAGAACAGTTTGCTTCAGATTCACTCTTCAATTGCAAATGAAAGTTTCTTCTCTTTCTAAAATCTCTGACTATGTATTATGCCCTCTCAGGTTATTGATAGTGAATTTAGGAGGACTAAAAAAGTCTGGTGATTAATGGGAAGAGAAGTCAAGAAAAAGAAGGGCTGGGAATCATGTTTGTTGTTCTCCCCCCCCACTGTGATAAGCAGTGGTGATTTCCTTTGAGCACATCACCTAGTCCAAATTTGTCAGGACTGTTCATTAACACAGGAAAACAAAGACTCTGAGAGGCAGGAATGCTTAGCATCACTGAAAAATGGGATAAAATGAAGAGAATCATATCATTTTTGCCTTCTTTCACTGCTTCAATAAACAAAATGCCTCTCCCATTTATTGTGCTCACTCTCAAACTCAGAGAAAAATAACACTACTTCTTACTGAGCATCATTTTGGCAGACATGGTAATTGAGGGTTTATGATCCACTAAGCCTTTTTTTTTTTTTTTTTTTAACTGAAGACTGAAAGAAATTCAGCTTTTTCATATACAATTACTTCACAGGAGACAGTTTTCCTAGAAAATGCAAACAGAAATGGAATTTGGTGGCATAAAGGGGAAAGGGGCAAAAACTTTCACACACAAAATAGTTTTCTTCTCAGTTTCAACTGCTCCAGTATATTACTGAGTCACTAAGTGCAGAAAGAATAATGGTAAGGAAATATTGCAATAAATTTATTTTTTGAAAAAATTACTTCTGCTGAGTTCTCATTTGAGAATCTTTCACTCTTATTCCACAAGAGCTATGCTGTTATTCTACTGCCTAATCAGGTTAACTTAATATGGTTTTTACAAAGTGATCTTCATGACCATGCAGCATAGCCTTCTTTCTCTCTTTCATCACAATATTAAACAATCCTTCATCTCCTCTTTTTTTCCTGTACAAATTGACATAATTTCCCCCCTCCAAGCAGGAATCTTGTACTATTTGCTATTTAAAAAACCTCATGCTATATTTTCATTGAGTGTGTTTCCAATTTTTGGAAGTAAGCTACAAACACCTTCTCAAATAGTACTATGGTGAGCAATGTTCAGATCCCTAAGCAAAATGCTAGTTGTAAGCTTACAACTCCATCAGCAAGGAAAGATTCAACTGGCATAAACCCAAAATAAATAGAAATAATGATTGACATTCCCATTCTGCCATGATTGTGCTAAACTCAGGAAAGAAAAAAGAGTTTATACTCAATATGATGATGTCCCCCAGAATTTCTTCCAACAAAAGCCAAAACATAAGGCAAAATCCAGAAATTCCATCTACAGCAACAGTTTAAAAACGTATGCAGCTTCAGTTAAAGAGTTAACCTTTATTGGAATCTACTGGCTTTTGCTGGTTTGCATCAACACTTGCACATAGAAAATGAAATGTTACAGACTGAAGAAAATGCAAATGTTATGGCCATTTACCAGAATATCAACAAGGTGAAAAAAAACCCACAACAAAAATACTCCGAAAAGAACTTCTACCCTATCAAACCCATGTTGCTTGCTGCATTTTCGTTAGTTTTACAGTAAACCTTATCAAGCAGATAATACTTGCCTGGATAGACATAGAATTATGGAGATCAACAATTAAAAGTCCCCGATATTAAATGATCACATCTTCCAAAGTGTAGAGTTCCTATCAGAAGTCTTACAACAGTCGGTATGAATTTTAACAGCATTCAGTAATAGGGAGGAATTTTCAAGCCTCTCTAGGTAATTTAGACACATTAGTCTCAATGAAAGTTAATGAGCCATGTGCTGCTCAGGCTTTTGGGTGCTTTGCAGAAAACACACGTTACAACTGGCATCAACGGTGAAAGTTGTGGGCATTTTTAAAATTTGACTTATGCTGTTTAGGCTAAATTCTGCTCTTTGCTACAGATGTGTAGCTTTTCCTTATGGTATATTTATCCGTCCAATGAAGTAATAGCTCCCCTTGCTCTGCTTTTTTGAAAGTCTGTCAACACAGAGCATCTGAATGCAGCTGTGCAAAGAGCTGCATATTCTGGCCTCTAGCCCCTAGGATAGTCCCAATCCTCCATGCAGCTAAGCTGTGTGAAGCCCACTGCTGACAAGTTCTGCTGCATCTTGTACAGACAGGAATAATCCAAATGGCTAAGAGAGTTATTGAGTAACCATAGCCACTGCACTAAAATGTTAGATCTGGTACCTAATTGTAACCACAGAAAGAGGAAGATTCCTAAGTCCCTAGTTATCTATACATCCCATCATTCTAGCTACAAGACTAAAAGCTGCACAGAATATTTTCCTCTATACCACAGTCTCTTTGAATTAATTTTTAAAAGATTAATAAGGAGATGCCACTTCAGGACTGATTAAGCAAAAGTGAGATAGATTACTGAACAAGAAAGCGAGCAAGCAAGACTCATGATTTACAATGCCTGTGTGACACTTTGTGTTCCCTTAGCACTGAAAAACACATTAGGATGTCAGGAGAGAAACATTCAGCTTTGCTGCCCATTAAATCTGATCTTAAAGTAACCGAGTCAATCAGAATTATCTTCCAAGGAGCATTATATCTAAGCTGGAGAAAAGAAAGATTCCTCTGTATTTTACATTTTGGATATGGAAAATAAAATTGAGAAGCAAGACAAAACTGTGATTAAAACCCACAACAGGTATCCCTTTCTTAAGGCTGAAAGGAATGTGAGGTCTGCTTTCATATGAATTGCTGACTTCATGCAGGTTCAGCACCACAGAGGGTTGACCAGGAGCCAGTGGCAATAAGTGTTCATAGCCTAAAGGAAAGGAAAAGAGGTTCACCCCTCATGGCAAAGGTCAGATTTCTGCAGGCTTATAGTCTGTCCATATACACAACTGTTCATGTGACATCTTTGTCTCGTAAGGTCCCACGAGGATGACACAGGCTCCACAATGTCCCCTCTGCCTGGAGGATGGCCCTGTAACCACCCAGATCAGTTTAGGGTCATTTGACTTGTGTCGATCTGGTTCCTGTTGCTTTTGCTCTCAACCTGATGAACAATCATTGCAACTTTTGTGGGGATGTTGCTGAAGGCTGGAATTAAACAGCTCTAGTATACAGAGAGACTGGACATGTAAACAGGATATTTAACGGTCACTATTTTCATGGATGCAGAGAGCTATCAACTATACTGCCTTGCTAACATACAGCTTGCTGTACATTTTACTTATCAGAATTGTTATGCAAATGTCACAGAAATGGCTATGCTAATGATTATATTAGTATTTGTCTATTTATTCTGCAGATATCTTTTCAGAGAGTCATCTTGTCCTCTGTTCAATTCTGGAAGAAATGCATTGCATGCCCAAATATTTGGAATAACATATAGAAAACATCTGGATTTAATTATATTATAGTCCTCTTATGCAGACAATGGGAATTGAATTAAGGAATATTTTGAAACCCCCACAGAGATATAAAAGTATTAGCAGCTGCACGAGAATTTTACTGTTACAATGTTTGAAAATGTTTTGTTTTACAGATCAACAGTCTGACACATCATAAATATAAATCATAACATTTAAGATACATAAACAGGGAAGAAAAATTAAAACTTGCATTTCAAAAACATGTAGACGAATTCATAGCATTTAAAAGATGCAAAGTGTATCCTTTTGTTTAAAAAAATGAAAATGTATATTCTGTTGTCACAGGAAATACACATTATATGGGGGTATTAAGCAGAGAACCACACAAGGGGTTATTTTGACCAAATAGCCTGAACAAGATTCTATAGAATCTTGTTATATTGCTACCATATTGTACAAAAAGTAATTTAGTTAGAATAAATTAGAATTTTGATTTTCATGCCTTCATTCCTTTGAAAATATTTGGAGATATATACGAGCTTAGAAAGTCTGCCCCAAAGTATTACATACAGATTTGATTTTCTTTCTCAACGTATGCTGGTTCCAAATGCCACTTCTTTTCAAGTCAGTACCAGTTCTGCAGTTAGTTTTCAATCTCCTAGTGGCTAAATCACACTCAAAGGCTGTTAGCACAGTAGGGGGTCAGACTTTCTCTCTGAATGTAACTATATCACTCAACAGCAGACTCATGCAATAAGCGACCTAATGTTTTCTTTTCTGTTTTTTTCCCCCCTTCTCTTAGTGTGTCCCTGCATTCCTGGATACCGGTCACTGCACCAAGGAGTCTGAGGCAACAGACACCATCCTTCTAGCTTTCTTTATGGTGCAGAAAAAGTCAGATCTACAGTTCACCTGCTTTCAAGACAAAAGCTTCAGTAGCTGAATTCTCTGACTCATTTTGAAATGTTCAAACGAACATTTTTCTTGCACAATATTGCACATTTTTATGTATAACAAGCACACACAAATGCGTGTGTATGCACATATACATATAAACTTTGACAATGAATGGCACAACACATAATTATTGACCCAATTCCTCTTCTTTCCATGAATTCCCCTCAATGTCCTGAAAAACACTGTCTGAAGGGAGCATGCCATCTGAAGAAAGATACTGTATCTACCATGCAAAAGAGAGAGAGCTATTAAAAAAACTAGAAGTAATCATGAGACAAAGAAAATAATGCCTAAAAGGTCTTTGAGATAATGTTCTGGTTAGAAACAAAATGTATCACGACTGAAGCGTGCACTAGCTGCTAGCATTGGGAAACACCAACTCTTGATACCATGTGGTCAGTCCAACCTTGTAAAGATGCAGTTAGATCTTTGAACTTACCCATATAGTACCATCCTGAACAGGCTTTGTGGACTATTAGATGTGCTTTGCTGATGGACAGCCTGGTTAAAAGAAAGGGTGGGAGAATTGCTGGGTAAGGGGCTCAAATAAACTACACTAACTCACCCGTTTTACGAAGTGGAAAATCATCCTTGGCATCCTGTGCTCCTGGTAAAGTGTATTTGTATGGTGGCGAGGCCCCGCTCAGGGGTGGAGAGCTTTGATCCAGTGAGGTATGGTGGGCAGCCCTGCAGCAGACACAGAGAGGTCACAAATTAGCAGTCACTGAGGTGACCAACAGTAACTATCTACACATGTTGTACACATGTCTCAGCTGTGTTTATGTTCTTGTTCCTCCTAAGTGTGCACAAACCACAGGCTCGTGTAACCAATTTCACTTTTACAGTAAGTTATGGAACTCCTCGGGATTCCCAAGAATGCACTTTTTGCACTCATTATAAAAGTCACACAGGATAAGAGTCATCTTGACCTACAGACAGGATCTGTCACTAGTTTGGGGAATTGACCATTTTAGATTGTTGCATTTTAACATGGACCAGCTGAGGCACAGCAAAAGCCATTTAAGTCTTGTTTATCACATACAAATAGATGTACAGTGATCCAGCCTCTTCTATCAAAATGTGGGGGATTTTCAGAGCAGAAGGGCTTGTATAAAACTAACCAGAAATACTGAATTATTATCTGTTGAAAGAAACAGCAAACTATTTAGTGGACAAGATACATACAACCTTACATTTAAGTTTAGTTTGTAAATTTTGTGAGCATACCACTCTGCAGCACATAGCACTCACATCAGCAGAGAAGCTCCAAGTTGAAGAGTGCTTTCTGACAACTGCTGGATGAAAGAAATAGCGTGGGCAGATCTTTTTGAATACAGAAACTGCAAATTGCAGAGAAATTGCATCCTTTGGCCCAGAGACATGATTTGTCTTTCTGTTTAGAAGGGGATGAAGGAAAAGGAGGGAAACTTTCAAACTTTGTGTTTATGTAGATACAATTTTACTTGGCCTTTTACAGAGTCTCTCCCTGTCTTTCCAATGTAGTCTGTCAAAAGTGGCACTACCATGAGAGGAAGTACTGCTTTCCCTAGTGTAGAAGACAACATGCTCTGCACAGCCCCTCATTCCCACTCATCTGAAGATTCAGAATTACACTCAGATTAGTCCGGAAATCTAACAATTCCCAAGAGAATTTCTAACATTATTTGGAAAAAAAAATTAAAAAATTAAGCACTACATCTCCACCAGAAACAATTTAACTATACGTTAAATCATGTTACCACAATGCTCTGAGTAGCTCAGAATGGAAATTCCAAGGGCAGACCTTCAGTAATTCTTTTTAAAAACAAGAAGTACAAGATGGAAATCTAGTTTATCATATGCATTTCTGTTTGTCCTGTTGAAGGTCAATTTGGGCATAACGTTGAAGTCTTTGAGAAATGCAGCCAGAGTTCATTTTGTTGGATTGACTTATGCATCTGTTGCAATAAGGAAGTTAAAAAGGAACTAATTAGTATAAAAAAATAAAGGGAAAAAAGATTCCAAACCTGTAAAAGCTGTAAACTCTTAAAATGTTAATAAGTCCATTACTGGACTCAAAATAACCAGCTGTTTCAATGGTCCAATGGTCTAAGCAGATTCTTACCAAGGTCAAGGCATCATAAGTAAATGCCATTATGGATACCAAAATCCATCAGAATAAGAATAGTTAAATGACCACTATCCTTTTCTAAATTCTTGTGAATTACCTTACACTATTCAGGTAATTTCACTGGAAAGCAGAATCACTTCAAGAAGAAACAAGTGATTGGTTCAAAATCCAAGTAAATCATACACAGATTTATTCTAATTACAAAAACTGAAAAAACTTGGAAAAATGACAAGTATAGTTGTAAAATTTGTAATAGCATCAAGAGATGAAGCAGCTGAAATAAAAAATTTATACAATTTCTTACAGCACATTATTCTGTATAGCTCTCATCTCACCACTGAACACTGAGCACTTTTCAGTTCAACCAGAATTATTACGCTTCTGACTTTTTGCTAACTTTTTGTTGAACTTCTGTCTTGTTCTGGAGGCAGGTGCTCAATACTCTTGATGGAGGAGCATTCTGGCAAGTTTAAGAGACACCTCAATGAGGCAATGAAACAGCTTAATACTGAACATACGTGTACCAGAGCTTGGGGTGGCGGCTCATGGTATGATTCTTCCCGTTTGCTGGAGAGTCTTTTGTTGCCGATTTACTCAGCAGGAACTCCTGAAGTTTCTGCTTCACTTCTGTACTTGCCACTGCCCCTAAGACACAGAGATTTAAACATATCTTTGCTTAAAAAAAAAAAAATCACATATTTAAAGAAACAAAACCCAAACTGTAATAACGACCCCATGTCTTGCTGCTGGAAGTGTTGTAAAGTACAAAAAATATTGGTAGATATCAGTCAAAATGAGATAACATTTGGATTAAATGTTTCTCTGTAGAAGACCAAAGTTGTCCATAACCGAGAAATCCAGTGAAGTCATAAGGAATATTTCAACAGTAGATGAGTCCATTTACCCAGGGCTAGATATATCTAAAGAATTTAAATTATTTCCCAGTAATTCCCAAATACAAAGTCAAGGACAGAACTAAAACTACAGTGACTAAAGTTCACTTTGTGTTTTCAGTAAAGAATATTTCTTCTTTTAGTGAAGTAATAGTAATAGCACAGCAAGAGTGCCCTCTGAACACTGTCCTGGTTATGAGCAGAACACTGCAGAAGGAGCCAGCAGTGAACCTTTTTATTCAAGCCACTTAAGAGACTGTACCTGTGATGTCTGGAAGACAGACCACAGTCTGAAAAGTGACTCTTAGTTGATAACTACTTTTACAACACAAAACCAATGGGAAGACCAAAATGCCAGGAAGACACAGTACATTGTGACCTCTTTTGGTGGCGAGCTCAATATGGTATAAGTAGGGCATGTGAATGTCAAGTTAAACTGCCAATTCCTACTTGCAGCATGGGACATGCTGATACTCTTAATAAAAAAAAGCATGAAAAAGAAAATTGTTCTTCCAGTTTTCCATAGGCAGTGACAAAAAAGGGCAGAAAAAACACTTCTTTGAAAGTAGCAGCCGTAAAGCATACCAATAAGTATTTTGTTACTCAACCCTGACACAGCACAACTACATGATGCACAAGTCCCCCTGTGACTCAGTACCCATAAAATATCTCTACTACCCCTCAGCTTCAGATCCTACCTCTTCTCCCCGCACCAGTCTTCCCTCCTCTACTCATTAAGTAGATCAGCAGCAGCAGCACACCCCGGGGCTGGGCCTGGGGGGACAAAAGTGCTGCTTGGCTGGCTGCTGAACAGCCATCCAGCGAGCCAGGGAATCATTAAAGTTCACATCACTGTTCTTCCTTTGGTGGGAGTACTAATAAAGCTCAAATGTTTATATGGAGGTTGAATTTGCATACCACTTAAAGTAACCTTTTGTTCCTGTGGTTTATGACATCCTCCCACTGCTGGGTCAATAGGCTGGTGATGCTTTCATGGATTCATCATTCACGAAGTACCATGGACACATTAATTTCTAAGTCTACAATATGGTACACCTGCAACTGTTGAACTGCTATGGTTTTCCACCAAGAAAAAAGGCACTAGCATATGATCTCCATAAGCATAAAATGTACAGCTCTTTTCTGCTTTGGTCTTTTATTAATTCTTGTTCTCATTTAACAGGGCAAGTAACAATACCTGTTCATAGCAGCTTCATTTTGAACACCTTCCCCATGCATTTCTACAACCTGATTTTTAAGCTGACCTCACTAAGGAGAATTATTTGTATCTGTCTCCCTCTAGTGAGCACCAAATTCCAACAGTACCCTTTATCTGTCATTTGCCCTAGCACTACATATGAACTAGAAATAACTTCTGGTTGGGCATCATGAAATGGCATCAAGAACAAAGACAAGGCAGTTTGAAATTGTACTAGCAAAAGTAGTCTCAGACAAAGATACTCTTAAGTATTTCATTATATTTTCAATCTTGAAACAATGCTCAAATTAGTTAATCAGCAAGCAATTTGATTTTTTGCTGTTTTGTAGTGCTTTCTGTAATGGGAAATAAGCTCTTTAGAAAGTTCTCAAGTGGAGATTTGGGCTTTCAAATTCCCTCCATTTTTATAAACATAGCTAGATTCTTGAGAGGCATATACACGGGTCTATCAAAATGCACTTTCCTACAGTCCTCCAAGCCTACACATAAACCAGCAACGTGTTTCTGTGGGTGCAGCAGGTAGCCCTGCCTTTCTGCAAACACAGCCGTGACTTTTCCAGTTGCATATTTCACACAGTAATGGGCTTGCCTCAAGTTCCTGTTCATTGTCCATTTTGGCTGGGAGAAGGCAAAGGGGAATAGATTCATTTCTTATTAGGATTCATGGTACATTGGCTCTTACTTTCTCGGCCTCTTTCTTTGCCTCGGAGGGGAGGAAGCTGTTGTTCCCTGCGATGCCTCTCCAGTTCCTGCTCCTGCCTTTGCTGCTCCAGTTTCTGCTCTTTTTCAAGGAGTTCTTGTTGTTGTTTAATGGCTAGGAGTTCCTGTTGTAACTTGCACAGAAGAAAAAGACATGAGAAAGGGCAGTTTGCACTGTTTTCTAGGTCAGTCCTGGCTAAAACAATCCCCTTGAATAACTGAGTATCACTGCTTGCTTTTGTGCTTACACTTCTTTTTGTCTCTTAACTGACATTCCCCAGTCTTTTAAGCAGGATAGTACATTACTGGCTGTCACTAAAATGAACTCTGAAGTCAGGCAGCAGCCTGCTACTCCGGTTTCACATCGTTCTCTTTTGGCAAATATGCCTGGAAACTGCACATAGTTCTTTGCCATTGCATCACCCAACTCTGGCTGCTGTGCTGCATTTGTCAGCTCCATCGAGCAGAAGCTTAGCACGGTAGTGTGATGGCAAGTAGATCAGAAGGAGAAAATTAAAAGAAAGGCAAGATCATAAATTCCCGGTCAAAATTCATTATAGCAATCCTACTACAGTGCATGTAATCCAATAAATCATTTCCTTTTTACATTTTATGAGACAGCTCAGAGAAGAGTGAAAATACAACACTTTCAAGGCTTGCCTCCATTTTACAAATGCAAATATGCACTTGTCTATCAATTTGATTTCTGTGCACAAACTCAAACAACAGCCCAAATACTTAGTCTCTTAATATACCCAAAACTGCCCATACAGAAAAGACAGATATATTGAAGTCTGGCTGAAAATCCAGCTTTGTAAAATAGATAACTTAATGTTATCTTATGTTGATGTGATGGCTTCATGATCTTGATGATTCTCATAGCACTGCCTCGGCCTGCTGGGTGCAACTCACTGGTAGGCATGAGCAGTTTTGCTTGAAAAGGCTTTTATCACCCAAATACAGAGAAATAAACACCCAAATGCCATCTCTCAGTTGCAGCAAACCTTTCAGGCATGTTCCCTTTTCACGTCTGCCTAAGCATATTCAGCTTGCAGACAAAGTGAGGGATAAATGAAAAACGTTGCTACCTTTATGTGCTCCTGGAGCTGGGCCTGATGCTGGCGGGTCAAGTTTTCATGCTGTTTCTGAAACTCTGCAATCAGCAATTGTTTCTGAATTTGCTGCTGCTGCTGGATCAGAAGTAGTTCCTGCTGTAACTGCTTTTCACGCATAATTGGGTCCACCATGGGAACCATCATCCTGAGATCAGTTCGCAAGTCTAATGGTGAGATAGGCTCTAATCCCACAGGAACCTCCGACTTTACATCCACTGTGGGAAGAAAACAACAAAATGTATATATATTAGATATAAGTGGAAAAGGTGAATAGAGATCATTTTGCCAGGGAAAACACCAATTTCACTTAAAGACTGCTTCAATGTATAGACCTAACAAAACACTAATGCAATCTACGCTGTATGCAAACTTCAAACATTCCTACTAGCAGCTGGAGATTTTACAAATTATTTTATCACTTTCACTTCCATGTAAAAATACTCCCAGATTAATATCCTGCTAAATAGACTAACAAGCAACTCAGTTCTAAAACCATGTCTCAGTCTAATGGAGCAATATTTAGTGAGCATCTCCAAGGCACTATTAATGCTTCACAAAAACCACTAAGGGCACTTCTTCAGTGTAAGATGGAGGCCTTCCAGGTCTCACTGCATTGCAAGAGATTTTTCAAAGCTAGCCTGTCGATTTTTTGAGGATGGTGTTACATATGAACAGCTACCCAACACTACATAGCTACTGCATGTAAATACACCTGGCAAACACACAGGAATAATACATATAAAATTATAGAAAAAATAATTTGACACACAAACCAGGACGTTTTAATACACCTATCTGAAAAGTGACCACCATGCTTGGAGTGGATTAGACATAACACACCACATATGGGGCTTGTAAGAAAATGAAAACATCTTGAATTATTCAAATTTGTTGTAGAGATCATATATATTGTTAATTCATCATTAAAGTACTTAATGAAGAATCCTGTATTTTTCTACCTCCTTACTTAAATCAAAGTGCCTAAAAAGCAGAAGAGAGAGATTTGAACATTTTTCACTACAATACTCAGGTTTCCACATTAAGTGAAGAGACAGACTGTAACTTTATATGCTTGAAAAGGAAAAAAAAGCTAGAAAGTAACATTTCTACAAGAGGAAAATAAATAGCAGCTGAAGGTCTCTGCCAAAACTCAGCAGTTCTGATTCCATCCACAAGAGGACAGTGGAAGACAAACACATTCACTACTGTTTCTACTGCTTTAGTATCTTCATTGGAAAGTAAGATTATTAACTGAAAATAAACCTGATATCAGAAATGACATAGGAACAAGATTTTAAGTATATTTTCTTCTTTAGCTCTGTGACAGTTGTATTTGTTTTCAAGAAGAAAACCAAAATGAAACAGAAATATCCTACCAAGCAGGAGCAGTATGATTGAAGCAGCAAAAGTTGAAACTGAAGCAAATGAACTCAATTCTAACTGTACGATCAAATCTACAAATAAAAAAATTTATCAAAGACAAGACGAGGCACCAAATCGTATCCTTTTCTTCTCAAAATTCTGGAAACATACAATTTTCTGAGGTTTTTTTTGTTGTTGTTTTTTTTTTTTTTAAATCTTAGTAGCTGTGATTGTAAACCTCAGAGCATAATTTGCCTTCTTAATCCACTATCCCAACAGAATGATTGTGTCCAAGTGCTTAGTTTTTTTCTAAGATTAATCACTAAATTGTAAAAAGTCACCTTTCAGTTAGAAAAACTACTCTTGATTATAAATAATTGCCACAGACCAAGAGAAACGGACAGGCAAACCCCCAGCCTTTCATCCCATTTATTCAGCAGCAATCCACATTCCATTTGTCTAGACTAAATATAGCCGCGTTTATACAAGAAATCAATCGTGCTTGCAAAGAGCAGACCAAAGACATGAATATTTCATCAAACTCAAGAGAGGAATGGCAACCAGCAAACTGACAGCAAACTGTGTAGGCTGACTGGCCATCCAGATAAGTCTCTGGTGCTTGGACAATGGCTCATTGCCTGCAAGTCACAATCTTATCATCAGCGCTCTTCTATTTTTAACATTAATTGCATTGTAGGTGACAAAGGCTTATCATGTTTAAAATGGAGAGATGGATTTTCTTATATCTTCCATGACAGGATAATAAGCCTTACCAGGAGCAATAATAGTAACCGGAGCTCGGCAAACCCTGCAGGGTTTGGTTCACAATAGTGTTTGCAAACTGAACCCTGCAGTTCATTTTGCAGATACTGCCTGCAAATCAACGCCTGCAGGTATGCACAGTGATTCAGGCAGATTATACTTCCTATCTTTGACAAGCATCCCACTTCTTCATTTCCAGAGCACTTTTCATGAAGGGAGGCCTCCAGATTTTTCTAACAGTGGAAATTTCCTTCCACTATTAGCAAAATATACCACTGAAATCAGACTCAGTTTGATAAGATGGACATTTTCAAGAGTTTTCACACACTCAAATAATAGATCTATCACTGCAGTATCTAATTCATCAAGCTCAACTTCATTCCTTAATGAGGGAGAAAATAAACTTTAAGGTAGTTCTAGAAAATAGAATCCATAGGAAACAATATGCAATCTTTCATGTCTTTTAAATGCCAATGTTTATTGACAAATACAATCATTTTTGTCCTGGCATAAATATTGCTTAACAGTAATGTTATCGTCAATACTGTTAATAACTGCTGACATAGCAAATACTAACTCTTGGGGGTAATTACTCTGAAAACTGTAATAGCTAATAGTTATCTGGATAGTAGTCAACTTCACCAAGAAAATTACTCTAAACAAGTAACTATAAAATCACCAAACAAACGGAATGTTTTGCTACTGTTAGGCTGTCCTAATGCTACAGGCCATTTACATTCTCCTTACTTGTTACCAGCTGACAAGAAAGAAGCAAAGAAACCCTGCAGAGCTACATCAGTGTAAAAAATGTGTAATGGAGCAAAGAATCTGAACCAGCGTCTTTAAAAGCTTTGACTTTTAGCTGAAACATCTTACTCCCACCCCCCACTGCAATTTTAAGTCTCAAAAGAGCCAAGGTGATGCAGGACATGTATTCTCATAGTGGGTTTTTTATATCTTTTCACCCCCTCTACACAGATACATGTGTTTGTCACATAGAAAAGGAATGTCCTCGTAAGTGCCCTCAGTTTGCACACATCATGAGAAGTAGTGGGATGCAGGACTTTAACAACAGAATTCACCAGGAAATTAGACAAAGAAGGAAAAAGACGGATAATGAAAGAAAATACAAAACAAAGCTTGATGAAGGCTAACTTCACTTTAAGGAGCCTTGTTTTGCAGGATTTCCAGTATCACCAATAGAGTGAGGCTCTAGCAAGCACAATTCAGAGCGGCACCCTGCCTGCACTCTCTGCACTGTGGTCTGGAGCAGATCCTGCCCAACAGCTCTGCTGACTACAGAGCAAGCCTGGGATTCTTCTCTAAGGTTAAATAAAGACAAACTCTGTGAGCTCATGTCAGCTGCGGTGAGCACAACAGTAGGCTGCAGAATATTAACTAAAAATGTTACTGAAAGCTCAGTGATTCCAGGAAATATGCCAAAATTTGAGTAGAAAAATATTTAATTTTCAGCTACAACACACTGCAAAAGGCATATGTATTTATTTTTCCTATAAATACTTGATTGCCTTTATCTTGAAACATAACAACAAAAATAGTCTCAGAAGAGCATCCGTATCAATTATATTGCATAGATAGCAGTTCCTGCAGTGCTTTTGAAATTCTGTGGAAACAAAATAAGATAATTGCAAAATGGCACACTTGTTGGGTAGATTTAGATGCTTAGAGAATATGTAAGAGCTTGCTTTAACCCTGAGGCTTCTTTTTGAAACGATTCCTTAAAATGGGTATCACTGAAACTCTTTCACTAAGAGATGGCATCTCAAGCTTTGTTTTTCATTACTTGTTTTCAATTTCTGGTGTATTAGAATACACAAATCTTCCAAATCACAACGTGGTAAAGGAAAATACCAGAATAGAAAACATCCCACTTTCTTCCCATTATCTACCAAGAGGGGCAATCATCTTTTTTTTAAATTTTTTTTAATATATTTTTTAAATTTTTTTTTTTTTTTTTTATTGGCAGTTACCTTTCTTGGCAGACATTTATGCCATCTTTAAAAAGAGGAACAAAGTATGCTGCCATCACCTGAACAATTGTCATTCTTTATTTGAGATGCAGTGAAGAAGAATTCTAGTGGACCTGGTTACCAGAACATCTTGTCTCTAACATCTATGACTCTCACATTAAAGGAACTGTATGAATTTGCAGGGACTGCAGTGATTCAACCTAATCCTTTCCCAAAGGAATTTCTTGGTTACGCTGTTGGGCTGGGATGGTACAGAAGGCTGGACAGAGGAACAAGGAATAAAGCTCTTTTGCCTGCCTTGGTGATCCAAAGCAGCCTTTTACTAGAGAAGCAGTTAAGGTTTATGAAGTGAGCAAGGAGGACTACAAAAGTTGGAATGCTGAATTAAAGTTACATATGACAAGAGACAGATGACAAGCAACTCCAACTAGCAATTTCAGTATTAGGCAATAAATGCATATTCCTGAAAACACACCAAAAGAAGTAACATCTAGAAGAATCATTCTGCCAAGAAATAGCCATTGCAAAGAGAAGAGAGAATAGGAGAGCTGTTTATACTAGTGGTATTCTTTTGACCTCTGGTCTACAAAACAGAGCCCACCTAAAGTTATTATTAACTTATACAGTAGTTTTCATAGTTTTCGTACACTTTGCATAAAACCAAAACAAACCAGAACAGTTTTGCACGTTTTAGTGTAAAAGAAACTGCCTCGATCTGGCTGCTTCATTCAAAGATGGTGAAAAACCTTCCTTTTTGTGGGATTAGACATCAGTCGATCATGATGTAATCAGAGCATTAAGGAACTTACAGAAAAGAGCTCTAAACGGTGGAGAGTGTGGAGGAACCTCTGTACCTAAATAAAGGTAATACTTTAAATTTACTCTCCAGTTTAAACCTAGAATTCTCAAGATCTATGTGCCAACTGACTTGGGCTTGAAAAACACAGAAACGGTGTCTTTGAATGTAGATTGAAAAAACTCTTTGAAAAGATTGAAAAAATTAAATACTGTAGGAGGGTGATAGTTGCAGGAAAAAGAACAGGGGGTAGGAGGGAAACTTTGGCAGGCAGGTGAAACACAAAGTAACTGGCAGGAGGTAGAGCAGAAAAGGACTGGCCACTCAATAAGACATGAGCAGCCGACCAGACATAGAGCACAAGGAACGGAGTTAAAATTTCTGAGCTATCAGCACTGAGAAGCAGCATTACAGGAGCATTGCTCACTCTGTAATCTAAGAGCAGCCCTGGCACACTGATAAGCTGGCTGTGAGGCCACAGTATAGATAAAGAGCTAATAGAGGAGCAATGTGTCTGCTGTGAGGATGCTGGGAAATAAAGCAAGCAATGTGTTTTTGAATCGCCATGGCTAAAGAGGATGGAGTCTGGCATGAAAACTACTACAGCAATTGTTCAACATTCAAACTTTGAGGCAGCTTATGGCTTTCTGGAGAAGCTGTACCACAGCAAGACCTGCATTGCAGACTGCAGGAGAGAAAAGATGAAAATTGAACAATAACTAGTGAGATCAGAACTACAAGTCAGACCATCAATAAACTGTGAAAGGTTAGGTTACCTCCCATGGGATGCTTTTATCATCCCACCTCTGATGGCTAAAACCTCATACTTCAATTCTCAGCTAGCAAAATCTGTCATTCCTCTGTTAACTTCAATATACGCAAAGCTGCTTGATGCAGAATCTCTCTCATGAGTACTGGGGTGAAAGAAGACAGCGTTGAGAGCATCTCTCTTTAATATGGTGACAAAAGCATCCAGAGTTAGAATGGCACTTAAAGAACTTTTTTTCCAATATTTAAAATCATCAGTTTTCTCCACTCTCACAATTATACAAAGGATGCATCCAAGCTGAAAAAAGTGTCACTTATATTTCACTGAATGTTATTCAGTATTTTTGATTAATTATATATCCTCTGTCATACTCTGGATTTTGGTTGTCCCAGGCAAGGAAAGCAGAAAGGTGACAGCAAATGCAAATGAAAGATTATTTTCAAAGGCAACATGATGACAAAAATATGGCAGTTAAGTACTCAGCTGCAATTTGCACTTTTAAAACTTCCTTGCCTTGAAAGGAAAAGCACTAGAAATTAAGATACATTTCAGATCAGAAAAAAACACCAGTTATTTTCTTGGATTATCCTTCAAGAGTCAGTAATTATTTAAAATATACTTCTAATTCAGTGATAAATACAGGTGAACTATCAAACGTGATGATGCACTCAATAGAGTTTATATTATTAGGAAGTGTAATAAATTATGCTAGAAATGTATTCCTCTTTGTTCTATAAAATGGATCTTATCATGATTATACCTTTTCCCAATTTCTTTTAAGTGTTTGCATACATGTCATAATGAGAAGTAAAATAAATGTAAACAGCGATCCGGGCTTTGATTTACCGTTCTCTTATTTCCCCAGGGCCTGGAAAGGAAGCTCAAACAACCACAAACTTCTAAAATATCAGTGAGAGGCCTTGAAATATCAACACTGAAGTTACAGCTAGCAGATTTAAAAAAAAAAAAATTAAAAAAAATCAAAGGCTTTATTATATTGATTTACTAAAATCAAATTCCTTCTCTGCAAATAGGCTTTTGAGTCAAACAGTCATAACAAACACAAACATAAATGACATCTAATTTGTTATAGCCAAGAAGTTTTAAAATGCTATAGCTTTGACTGCTGCTTCTCTACTGAATACTCGAGCTAAAATTCCACTTATGAGCCTGCCAGAGTTCATGAAATATCAGGCCAAGCACAGGAAGAAAGGCAAATGCACCCAGCAAGTCACATCAGAATGCAAAGCACTTTTAAACTCAAACCTGAGATGATCTGTTATCAAGAAATCCAAGCTGAGCTATATTTGGGCTTCTGAGTTACCTTATTTATATTTCAGCTAGGAGAACTCTTACATACACATTCTCTACACCCATCAGCACATAGCCATATTTTCACTTTCCTGGAAACGTCCTTTGGCCATAAAAATCCTAATCTCCTGAATTCTAGATACTAACGTTGCAGGCAAGATAAAAAAACAGGGCAAAGATAAATGCACATACAGTTAAAAATGTAGAGTTCTACACAACTTTCTTCTCAGTTCCAAAGTCTATGATACTATTAAAAAATTATAATACATCAGTGTTAATTATGCTGTTGATACACAGTGTCAGGTTAGCCTATTTGACTATAAAGTGCCCACCCCATAGCATTCATGCACAAGAAACAACAGGGAAGCCTGTAAAATAGCATTTTCTTGGCTGCATATCTTCTGTGCATGGATCAGTACAACTGTCAGCGAGTTCATGCTGAAGATGCCAAATAAGGTTTGATTTGGTGGCAGCACCACTTAGCGGCTGCAGAATAAAGTAGGTACAATGTGTCCAAATAAGAAGGTAACAGCTTACCACTATCTGCTAGGCATTTCAGTAAAGCCTTAATTAAAAATGAAAGTATGTGTGATATAATTCTTTGCGTGTGCACTTGCATACATACATAATTCTTGCATCATATCCTGAAATCATAGAATGGTAGGGGCTGGAAGGGACCTCTGGAGCTCATCAAGTCCAAGCCCCCTGCAGAGAAGGATCACGCAAGGCAGGCCGCACAGGAACAGATCCAGTTCAGTTTTGAAAGGCTCCAGAGAAGGAGACTCCACAACCTCTCTGGGCAGACTGTTCCAGTGCTCTGTCACCCTCACAGTAAGGATATTCCTCCTTATGTTTAAGTGGAACTTCCAGTGTTCCAGTTTGTGACCATTGCCCCTTGTCCTATATGCTAAGAAAAGGCGAAGAGCAGACATGATACAACAGATTTCTCTCACCTCCCTTTTTTTTTAAACTAGGTACAATTATAGATGTCACATACACATATAAGAAAGGTAAGATATTTTTAATTGTGTCAGTATTATTATACAGTAACAGACAGTACACAAAGTCCGCCAGGTTGCGAAGGATGACTGAAAGGGCATCATGAGGGGTTCTAGACACCTGCTACAGTCTTTACCTCATCAGAGACAACATGAGGCTGATACAAGTGGTACCAAATACATCTAGAATACATCACTTCCTTTCCTTTCATCTCTTTCCACCTGCAGGCACACTGATGGCAATGTTGAGTTTACACCCGCTGAATAAATCCCAACAGTGGTGATACCACTATTCTAATCTCAAGTGGATGACACAGAGAAAGAGGAGAGAGGAAAAAGCACTTCCTTAAAAGTGAGGATATCGAAGGTAAACAGCTACCATTTGGGCATGCCAGCAGGTATATCCTGAACTATCATAGGGTAGTATGCACCAGGCAAATTAGACAGTGGGTGGAGATTTGCTGAACAAGTATCCCGAAATAGCTTTGCTATTTCAGGGGTGTGACAGCCACTGGTCCAACAGATACCCTTGGAAGGCAAGATACAGTGCAGTTCTTCCAAGGAACTGTTGGCAACTTTGTATTTTAGGGAAAAAGAAGACTGATCCCAAAAATGCATTGAAAAGAATATTTTCCTTCCACCCTCCCCTCCCCGTAGCTGTATGTGCTCCCCAAGATGCTACAATATTTAGGGATATCTTTTATTCTTTTTTTTTTTAACCGCACTGCAAAAACTATCATATACATATAAATTACTTAACTCACAACTTCCCTACTATACCCAGGAAATCGAGAAAGGCCTTCTATTACTTCAGTGTTTTTAATAAATATTTATGAAATGTCCTGATCTTTGACAAGCATGGAGCTACAAATGGTTTTGATCCAAGGCACAAAACCTGAAACCTCCTACAGAGGAAGGGAAAAATCCAACAGGATAGTAATACCTTTTAAAGGATCTTTCTAATGAGAGAGTAAAGGAGATGCCAGTCAGACAGGCAACTCAATAGTCTTGGCATCTCAGAAACAAAACTCTCATCTCCTACACAAAATTAACAATTTCATATGTTTATGGGCAAAGATGTATTTGTTTGTATTATATATTTTTTCATATTCTGCTCCCCTTTGTACCATGTTGCCTTGGACTGAAGCATACTCAGGGAAGTCTGTCTTCCTCTGCTCACATAAAACCCCTAGTATATTTGCATACTGACTGTACTTAAATTAACAAATAATAATAGATCACTGGCTTGTTGTTTTTCAGAAGTCCACCTGTTGGATTACTGATACTTAGCAGCAGAAGAGATTATAGCATGCATAGAGAAAAAACTACACCTAAGGCAGGGAAAATGAAAGGGAAAGATACGGTCCCAATGGTGCTTGCAAAGCATAAGAAAGAATGTAGAGTTTATTAGATTGCAGAACTGCATTAGGAGTGGCAGGATATGAAAAAGGGCAAGCAATGGCAGTACATCTGATGGGAATATTATGCAGCAGTCAAGCCCCAAAGTTGAATGGGTAACGATGTCAATAGGCAGAGAAGACAGGCTACTCTAAAGAAAGTAAGGAGAAGTTTCTGAGGAAGTTCCCCCTCAGCTTGATGAAAGGGTTGTGAAGGTTTCAAAGGTCTTGATTTAATCAGTTGTGGCTGCAGACAGAGTGTAACTTTCAGGCAACAACCTTGACTACCATGAGATGGTCTCATTTCCATTACTAAAACATTACATAAGGCAGGCACTCCAGTAAAAGAGATTACATAAAATACACAAAAAGTATTATGAACTCACAAGCAAGGAAATGCCAGTGTTCCCAGATGCTTTCTTACATTTTTGTCTCATTACAGTGAAGACAGTTGTAGTTTTATAGCATGTAGATCCAATCCATAATTATTTGTAGTAAGTAGTCACAAAAAGTCTCTCTCTCCTATACTGCCATTTGGGATTTAGAGTAATTACTTGGAGAAAGGGGAAAGGCATCTCAGGTTCTAATATCTAAATGTTGCAGAACTCTTCCATTTTATAACAAAAGGGTGTCTTGGAAAATTCAAAATTTAGTTGTTTACTTCTAAAATCAAATCACATCCCTGAACTGAAAAAATTCCCATTTTACACCTTGTTCATGTAATTCTGTGACATACTTAGCATCATCACTATTGCACTACTTATCTAAATTCCACCTTTCCTGTTTTTGCTCTTTTCACCACAGTAAATTATTTCAATCCTATGGTGTCCATATCTGTGTTTACTTTATCTGCTTTGATTCCTTGAGAACATGTGCTGTAAATATCTGCCCTAAATTCAAAAAATTCAGATAGCAAAAGCAATTTACCACTAACATTGCACTCTGTATGGCAGAAAGAAAAGCTATTGCTATCCTTTTATAATGATGTAGTGCTAAGCTTAGAAAATATTATTCATGATAGGTGCTCTCCAGACTAAAGGGATCTCTGAAAGGTTCCCTCTCTAATGCAGACACATAATTTCGACCAGCAGAGGGAGGTAATCTGGTTTTTCAGGTGAATTCAGCATGAACAGAAAAAGCACTGACAAGAGAAGAAATTGCTAACAAATAACAGAGTTTATATCCAAATATATGTGGATACCCAACATAATGAAAACAAAGCTCAATTGGGATTCTATTCATTGAGATAAGAAAAATCACTTTTTTTTTTTTTTTGCTTTAAGTGTCTATTAACAAAACTCCTATTAGTATACTTCTCCTGTATGACTTCAGATTAATAAGATTTTAAGGAATCAAAAAATAATAATTGACCAGAACAGTATTTATATATCTATCCAACTTACTGCTCTTTCTTTGAGCTCAAGTCAGTACCGTACTTATAAGTCTGTTTCAGACATGCTGGCTCAACTCAAAACTGTAAATATAGCAGGTTTTCTTCAGTTTATTTATGATTTATTCACCTAATGAGCAAGTAGACTTACGATAGTACAGGGAAGAAAAGGACATTTCTGCTCACTCTGCCAAACATTTGTCTTTGTAATTTTTCAGCACTGGAAAATCAAATTATAGGAATTATTAAGATGATGGCAACTTTCTCAGTATATTAGCTGGAGATATTTTCTATGAGTATTACTCTAAATAAATACTGAAAAATGGTACTGCATTCTGTAATATTCCAGAAACTAATGAAATGAAATGCTTCTAAGAAATTAATCTGTTACATCCAAAGAAACAACAGCCATAAAAAAGTTCTACACAACTCTGATGCCACTTATCAAGCACAGTTCAGAAAACTGGAAATCCAAAAGTTATTACCCATTTTTGGTTTTCCACATTTCAGTAGGTCCATTTCTTACTAGTGGGTTGGTTGTTTCTCTCCATCTCAACTCATTTGACACGCAGAAAATCAGTCAAGCCAGTGGGCATTTCTTCAGTCTCAAATGAGAGATTCTTTCTCAAGCCAGCTTTTCCAGAAATTAAATTTCCTATTAAGAAGTCTACAAAATTCAGTGGGAACTCCTTAAATTTGAAACACAAGTTTTAGAAATATGCAGATCAGGCCTGGAACACGCACATTAGACTGACTGCTTGAATGGAGTCAAGCACTCAAAATTACTCTTCAAGAAACTCTTTGGGTCCTTTGAGGATCTTAGCCTAATCATTTAAATAAACCCTAGTCATACTGAAAACCCCAGCCCCCACTTAACACATGAATCGTTCAGAGCAGAAGTTCCGTCTCATCATACCCAAGATGAACAAATCTTAGCCCACTGCAACACAAAAAGCACATGTAGTCTTGTTGACTGAGCTCTTGAACTTGGCTGGAAATGTCATTATAAACTAAAATTCCCCAATACAAGATGCAACATGAAAGTAAGTGCTCACATTCTGTACTTTAAGCAGAGCCTTTTTGTGATCAAAAAGACAGCATTAACAATATGTTACATAATTACTGCATTGGGCACTGCATATTAAGGACTGGGAGAAGAAGGCAGTGAAACTAATTTAAGGTTTGCCATGGAAAGGCTGTAATAATGATTTTAAAGAGAAGCAATGAGAGAGCTTGGTACCACACGGAAGTCATTAATATGTTCACTTTAATGAGATAAGCTGGAATGTAGCCTGAGACCTCCTCATCAATGCACTGTAGAAGGCTGGATCTTGAGATTTTCAACAGAGCATCTTAGTTGGAGCAGCAGCATTCCTTACTAGGTTCTGCTGTTCGGTGTAGTTTGTCTTCTCTCTCAGAAATTTAAAAATTCTTCCTGACTGCAGTAATCTGACTAATTTTGAGTTCTTCTCTTGCTTACTCAAAGTATTTCAAAAGCTACCAGGAAGTGATTTTCAATACTTATAGTTTATTGAAAATATTATAATGAAGTATATTAAAATAACTAAGAACAAAATACAAATAATTTTTTATGTGTCCAGAAAGTACTGCTTCACTTTCTACAGCTTTTCATAGTCATGCCATGTACATTTATATTTTTTAGAGTTACACTGCTAAAAGCCAGAAATTTATTTGGGCTACTGAGTTTATTTATACTGACTTTTAGATATGCTTATGTTTGGTTTTCTTCCCTTAACCAGGATCTGATAGTGAATACCTGAACTGAAATCTCTACACTGCTATGGATTTCTCTGTAGCCAGCCTTGGCCCAGTATCCTCTCTGATGGCTGTAAAGTTTAATTATTTAAATGCATGCTGAGACCATGGTAGTATATCCAGAAAGTATGTTTCATGCAGTGTCTTAGGAACTGAAGATGATGAATATACCCCACAAAGCTGACTTCTCCCTATGCAACAACATAAAACACCATTTCCTAGAACTACCACAAAATCTTCACAACCACTAGCTACTCATTGTTGTGGACAGAAGCACTCTGCAGAAAGTACAGGAATAACAGGGTCTGAACATAGCACAGATATGGGAAGAATGACCAAGAGTCAGTCAACCAACCCAAAGGAAAGGAGGTCTGAAAATACAGGCAGTGGAGATGTCATTAATTTCACTCATTCCAAGTATGGGAGTAATATTCTGTCAACTGAGAACTATGCACCACAAAGGAAAGCTGATAACCAGTACTATTACCTGCCACTTTCTTCACAACTCAAAAGTCCCAAAGTGACAAATTGACTGGCTCTTGGTTCAGAAAGAGCTTGCTTATGCACCAATAAAATTCCCTTTCATTTTCAATCACACGTACATCTTCCAGAGAGAACAAGAAAAATGAAATTGATAATCAACACACATGTAATAGGGTTTCTCAAGGATTTACCTTAAATGCCTTTGGAGTACAGGTAAAATAAGTGGCTCACCTTCATGTCAGAGATCATAAAAATCAGCATATGATCTTTCTTAAAAAATGGGAAATGATCAAATGTCTCTCTCCACTATTCTCTTAATTCATCTGTTTACAGAACTTTTATAGGCCTTTCTTCACCTCATCTTAGAGGACATTCTGATAAAGAGGAGACTAGCAGACTGGGAGGAAGTTGCTGAGATCTCACCACTAATTACAAGGAGGCTGACTTCAGACAGTGCCATGCTATATTTATCATTCACCTCTAAAAAGGTATGGAAATCAAATGGCTTAAAGCTGCATGACTTGGGGTCACAAGGCTGAACAACTGTAGATCCTGCACTTCTTGGAACAAGGAGACCAAAGATTCTTTATTAGTCAGTAATGACATATATATGGCCATATGCCATGTAGAATACAATTGTGTGCAAATACATTTATACTGACCAAATGTTATTGTCATATAAGGTGAAGATCTCACTAGTGCCACTGGGTGGGATCACTCTTTCTCTTCACAGAGGAAAGCTATTACAGTGAACAGTTAACAAGAAAATCATTAGGGATCAAAAATTTGTAATTTGATATATTTATTTTTTTTTTTAATCATCTGACAATTTCCAGTCAAAAATGACACTTTTTAATAAGCTAAATTTCAAGTGGGTGACGGTAAAAGTTATGTCTGGCAACAGGATATTCAGCTTTTGATTCCTGTGTGCCAGCCAAAGTACACAACATACATATCTGATACACAGTTTAATACCACAATTAAAATAAATAAATAAAATAAAATATCATTAAACTTTTCCCTTCTGCCATTCAAACCCTCAGTAAAACCCATTGAAACTGCATCTTATGACTTTCATCCAATGATGGCCTTTCACAACCATCTGAAGACACACACAAAATCTTACCAGTCACTGAGAACTGTGGCTATAGGCCTCAAACTTCCAGAACCGAGTGAAAATTCTGTGGCTCAATACGCAGTTATCTGCTACAGCCCAAGTGTCCCAAGAAAGCATCCATGTGCAAACTACACAAATGATCTTCAGAATTTGGTCGGTTCCTGAGAAATAGTTGCCCACATAGAACTACTTCAGAGAACAGCAGGCAGCTAAACTAGTACTCACTACATTTCTGAGATCTCAGAGCAACATTAAACCTCCTCAGAGATATTTTCTGCCTTTCTAGTGTGGACCTGCTGATCATCTTTCCCTCAGATGAAAGTGGGAGACTAGATGGAAAATTACCCAATAAACTTTCCAGGCCTTTAAATAAAGCCCTCTGCTGAAATCTTACAGGGCATGTTTTCCCCATGTGTGTGTTCTGTTTCACGTGCTTCCGAGTTCAAAACACCACTACAGCAAAGAGATTATCCTGGTAACACCAGGCAGACTCTCATGACACAAGCTTCAATGCAGTACCCACTCAGGCTTAAAACTCTACTGGCTTTTCCAATTTTGATTTCAAGCTGATGTATACACTCAAATAGCTACCTTCTGCAACCTCCCATCTGCAGAAACTGCCATCACAAATTTCCCCATTACCATTATCACAAAGAGAGAGTAAAAGTAATTGACTTTTAAAGGAAAAGCCATGTCGACCTGAGAAGCATGTCTTTTTCTGAAATAAACGTTACTCAGTTCTAAGAATTTGAAAAATTCACTTCCTTTGCTCTTCCTTGACAATGTCTATTTAGAAGAGATCTATTTATTCCTCAGCAGATTTCACAGTTCCTGTTTCTAAATGAGAATCATATTAACAAAGGGTAGAAAGAGACAAATATGTCTCAAGAAAGCAAGACTGATTTCTATAAAGTATGTACAATGTTGTTTCCAGAGGGAAAATGAAAAAACACAAAACCTTCAAAGATGGGTATCAAGACATTTAGCTTTTCAAGAACTACTGATCCTACTATGTACTTTCCAAAAAGGAGAGAACAAAGTAAAAAAGTGTTTAAGATAAAAAGAATAACTGGAGATAGTTGTACTACACTATAAAGTTTCCAATTTACTGTTCATAAACAAACATCAAAACTGACCTTCTTTCTAGAAACAGATCTGACCCTATTTCATCATAAATGATTGTCCATTCACCTATTATTGTCACATTGGATTACAAGCAGTTCTTCCTTCCTGTAATACAGCGGGCTCCATGTTAACGTCATTTCAAGATGATATATTGTACTTAAAAAAAACCAACAAAAAAGAAACAAAAAAACCACAAACCCCAAAACCTGGCAGAGTAAAGGGAATCTACTTTGTGATTCACTGTGCATTGTTATTACTCATCTCACTAATTTTCTGCTGAAATTAAACCACCTAAGTCTTATTTCATACTTCAATTCTTTAGGAAAAAAAAGTTCAAATACATATAAATCTTCTGGAAGAACACAGAGGACCACAGCACAGAGAGCAAAAAAAGAAAAGGAACTGTAGGAAAAAAACCCTAAACAACTAAGCCAAACACAACCATATTTAAGGAGACAATGTAGTGAAATCCAGTTATTTTCATGTGTCTTGAACCATCACCTTCAGGTGCTACTCTTGACTATGTAACACTTTCTGGTACCTCCTCCCACTGTGAAACTTTACAGGTAGGGTCATTGAACCAGTGGTATGTGTTGGCATAGGTGTTCAGAGCTGTTTTCATCTCTTCCTTGTGGTTTCCTTTTTCACATTAGGCTATCCAATATTCCAATGTACAGTCTGAACCAGTATAAACTTCCTGCTAAATGACTGTGGTTCCAGTCCTCAGCCTGACCTTGGACACCTGGGACTGACCAGAGTCACTTGAATACAGAAGTATCAACATGCTACTGGAGTTTCTCAGTAAAACGATTAATGCATTCAAATACCTGTATTTGCTAGCACAGTATGTTCTTAACAAGTTTTTTTCGGCTTTTTGGAATCTGAAGCTTGCACCACTATAAAATAATAGAATAAAAATACAAACCCATGATGGTTTCTTCTCAAAACACTTTTTCCACCATAACATAAACTCCACCAACTCTCTGTTTGCCACTGAAAGAAGTAATATACTTGAGAGCATATTAGTCATATATATATTTNNNAAGTATCATTATATATTTGAAAGTATTCATATATATTTGAAAAATATCCTTATGAGTGAAATTCTTGAAATTGTTATTTATATTTTTATAAATCTACATATAAATTTAGATTCATGATAATTTTAATAGTTTTCATTTTACTTTGCTAGCAAAACATGCTATAATCACACACAATTCAGTCAAAAGCTGCAGAAAGACTGGGGTTCGCTATCATAAAACTATCAAGCAAAAAAGGAAGTGAAACTAAGAAAAAGGTAACAACTTTAAAGTTTACATTTTAACTTTGTATGTACGTACAAAGAGACCTGGATTACAAAATGGACACTGTAAAGCTATGCCAAGAGCTGCAAAAACAAAGAACGGTTTTGAACTAGAGTAAGAGTATTTCCTCGCACATAATATTCCAGTTAATAGTTAGTATGGAAAGCTAAACAAAAAATGGCTCAAATATAACCATTATGCCCGAATCTAAGAAGAGCTTAAAATTACACCTCAGGGAGCTAAGTAAGCTGTTTCATGCTGTGCATAAGCTGCACATCTCCTCTCCCAGCACTTCTTGCCAGCCCTCCCAAGCAGGGTGCAGACCATAACAGATCTGCTGTCATAATCCTCTCCCTAGAGAAATGATGGAGCTCTCTGGTCTTGTTTTACAAAAGGAGGTGAGACACTGTAGTCACACTGAGTTATGTGTGGCATGAGTCTTAATGACAGTCACGTGAGATATGCCCAGTAACAGGCTTGATGCCCTTAATAAACCAGTATGTATTATCAGAGCCTGTGAGCGCTGTGAACCAAGCAGGAGCTGTACAAGCAGCGAGTGCAAGGAATTACTTCTTCAGGAATGAACACAAATCCTACAACCCACGCTTATAGTTAGTAAAACAATCCTGTATTTAATACAATTAAGCCAATTAACACCATATGAAGACTATTTTAAAACTTGCCAAGTTGGGTAGTCTAGCACCTTGGGAACAGCCTTCATTCATCAATGACTAACCACTCATATTAAGCAGAACTCTTACAGCACAGGAGCACCACTTGAGATCAAAAAGTAGCCCATGATAATGGATATTGACAACTCCCAGAAGCAACCTCTCAGACATTTCAGTGACTGCTCTGTCAGGCTGTGAAAGGCAGAGCCATCAGTATGAAACTCAGTCTTCAGCTAGTTTCAATCTAAGCAATGAAAACCCATCTGGTGAGAAGCCCCAGCCAGCCAGCCCGCCCCCTGGGGCTGCTAGACTGCTCTGCTGAGGCTGGCTGCCACTGGGGTTGCATGCCAGGGTTACTGGGGTGAGGAGGGGGTCTTCACTGCTAGACAATCCTCTGGCTCCCCCCACGACACACTGATTTCCCTGTTGTACCTTTTCTGCCATTCCTTGCTGGATGAGTTGGCCCAGTATGGAGCAGGAACCATCAGGAAAGGACAGAGCACTAAAGTTATGCTGTTGGTCTGTCTAAGACTGTAGTTGAGATCCTCTCCCAGTACTTCCCTGCTTACAGCTGGCTTCATGGAACCAGCACAGATGGTAAGATGGGAATAACTGAAATAATTTCTTCCTTTGTGATCCATAAGGAGCACACAGAAGAACTGGTTCCCATGAGCTGGCAAGAAGATACAGAGAATGAGAGCTTTCCATAATTTATTATGACAGGGTAATAGAAAAGGACTAAAAAAAACTGTGTACCTAAGGCTGATGGCTCTAAAACTCACCCACCTGTGACATCATAATTCCCCACACAAGCCAGAGTTTTGCTTGTGCGCCATCTCCCATTCACCTAACCGTGACATCACAAACCCTTACAAAATACAGGGGCCTTTTCCTGTCCCATGTCCTACTTAAACACCTGTGACATCACAAACCCCTGAACAAGACAGAGGCCTGCTCCTGCTCCATTTCCTACTTATCCACCTATGACATCACAAACTGCCTAACACAGCAGGGCCCTCCTCCTGTCCCATCTCTTACACATCCACCTCTGACATCACAAACCTCTCCATAAGTCAGCAGCCTTCTCCTAAACCATCTCTATTAATACACTGTGACATAACTAACCCCCGCAAATGCCAAGTCCCTTGTCCTGCCACTCTCCTTCCTACTCATCGGCCTTTGACATCATAGACCCCTGAATAAGCCAGAGCCCTTCACCTTCCCCACCTCCCATTCATGGATTGGTGACATCACATTGTCATGCACAAACCAGGTCCCTGCTCCTGTCCCATCTCCTACTCAACCACTGTGACACCACAAAGCTCTGCACAAGCCAGAGACCTGCTCCTGACCCATCTACTACTTGTCTAACTGTGACATCACAAACCCCTGCAAAAGACAAGGGCCTGCTCCTGCCCCATCTCCTCCTTATACACTGTGACATCACAAACCCATGAACATGCCAGATCCCCCTCCTGCCCCATATCCTCCTCATTCAAATGTGACATCATAAAACCCTGCAGAAGTCATGGCTCATATCCTGCCCCATCTCCCACTCATCTGTGACATCATATGGGTTCTGCACCAACCAGAGTCTCCTTCTGTCCCATCTCCTCCTCATCTATCTGTGACATCAGAAGCCCCTGTACAAACCAGGACCCTGCTCCTGTCCCACCTTCTAATTATACACCTGTGACATCACAAACCGCTGCACAAGCCAGGTCTCTGCTCCTGCCCCATCTCCTACTCATCCAATGTGACATCACAAGCCCCCAAATAAGGCAGAGCCCTTCTAATGCTTCATCTCCTACTCATCTACCTGTGACATCACAAAGCTTTGCACAATACAAAGGTCTTCTCCTGCCAATATTCTACTCATCCACTGTGACATCACAATCCTTGGCACAAGCCAGGGGTCTGCTTCTGCCCCATCTCCTGTTCATCCACCTGTGACATCACAAAACCCTGCACACAGCAGGTCCCTGTTCCTGTCCCATCTCCTACTCCTCCACATGTGAAATCACAAAGCCCTGAAAAAGCCAGGCACCTTCTCCTGCCCCATCTCCTACTCATTCACCTGTGACATCACAAATCCCTGCAGAAGCAAGGGCCTTCCCCTGCAACATACCACTGCATCATGGTAAACTGGATTGAAATAAACCATGTCTGCCAAATGTTTATTTACACTGATGTGCCAGTTACCAGTATCTCTCTGTTACCCATCTTAAAGAGCAATGAATTTTAAGTCTCTTTTTAGTCTCACTATGTTAATAAAGATCACAAGTAATTACCTATTGCTTTCCATTGAAATTGCTACACATTTTGCTCCCATCTTTTGGCCAATTTCAGCTCGCTGTTAACCCTTAACAGATTGTTCACCAGTACAATATTTCTCTTAGCCAACAGCCATTTCATACTGTTTTGCTGATCTAGGATTCTGCTGTGAGCAGCATATTTTCATTTCTTCAGAGAGAAGACCTTAAATGGGTGAAAGGGCACTGAGGGAAGTCATGCGTTCAACCCCATCTAATGTAAAAATGGGGCGGGCCTCCACTCAAACAGATGTACAAAGATCTGCAAGTTTTTCTAATCTTTATGGAGATAAAAGTCATTTGAAAGAAAATGTGTCTTTTATGTTAATTCCTAACCTTTCTCCCGCTCCCTTTTAACCATGCTCTCAGTAGAGTCCTGCTTAGAGTCAGTTTGCCAATACTCTCCAGGCTATGGCAGTCCCCTAAAAGTAACACTACTCAGCACGTTCAGAAAAGGGCAACTGGTGCGTACCACATGGCTAAGCTGGAGACTCTTTTCTACTCTCTGCAGGGACAGAGCAGAGCAGTCTCAGTGACAAATCTACTGGCAGATGCCATATTTATTCACACTGAGAGTGAAACCTTCATATAGACATTTTTCCATCTCTCTTATCTGGGCATATATATTTGTGCGTATACATACTAAACCCTGATTTATTACACTGGAAATTTCCCTACTACTGTATCTTAATATCTGGAATGATAAACAAGAACTTGTGGTCTCTGGAAACAATCTCATGAGACGTCTGTCTGGGTTTTAAACTGCACCTTTCAATTACCAGTTTATTTATGTGATACCTCAGTAGTTTGTGATTATTGCATAGTCCTTTAGTCAAAAATGCTACAATGCAGTGTTATGTATATGAAAGTCTTCTTTAATGGCAGCTTCCCTTCTGAAAACAACCCTACAATTTGCTTTTAAGATCATATTAATCAGTCACTCATTGGGTTAAACTGCTATGGTTTGTTATTTGTTATGCTGTTAGCAAACAGCTGGGTCTTACTAACCTCAGGGTAGTTTGTGTGCAACTTAATATCATCTCCATTACAAAACCCTTTTAAAGCTTGAAAAATCATCTGTAATCTGAATGTCCCGTTGCATGGAATGTTTAATTTATAAGCATTTTCTTTTGCAGACAGTATTTTCCCACCACATTTTTGTTTGCAGTTTTGATGGCAAACTACAGATAACAGAGCAGTCAGGTCTGTGAAAGGAAAGTAACAGAAGCAGATACTGTTTGCTCAGACAGGTATGCACAAGACGATAGGAGCTACGTACAATTCAGAGCACATCAGCTCTTTGTGGGTAAATGATGAAAGATAGAACTTCTTCCAGTGAGTAGTAAGTATGCACAACAAATAGCTGTACTACTGTTTATTTTAAGAATATACCACGAAATGGGGAGAGCTACATGGCTGTTATCTGCACGGCTGTTACTGATCATTTCAGTGGTGTTTCTATAAATATTGCACATAAGCAGCTACAAAAACAAAGATTTAAAAATAGGTCATAGGCATTAGGAGCAGATTATACTGTACAGGTGGGAAACAATGATTTCTGGCACAAGTACAGATTATGTCTGTGTTCAACATGTGGGAAGTCTCCATCAGTACAAATCAGCTGCCACCAGTGCTGAATGAGCTCATGTTGCTGCAGAGCACAGCATGAATCTTTGACATAGCTCTACTGCCTTCTGTACGATATGTCTGTATCTCAAGGGAGTAAAAAGTCAGAAATTAGAATTTGTGTGGCTTCTGTGATTAGTCTTGTGATGTGTGCCTGTAGTAAAGTAAGATTGCACTTTCCTGACTGCTGCTGGTACTGGGTGAGAGACTACAGAGAATTACACAGAACAGAAAGACTTGCCATTCCTAGAAAACACAGTCCTGACTATGGCAATTCATCTAATCGATGGCAAAGAGTACAGTATGGTTGGGTGCTCTTCAGAACCCCAGCTGCACAACTTTTCCTCATCTATCTGGAGTGGGATGAGCACCAGATATATTATGGCCACCTCACTATCCACCAGTGAATCTGTTTTCCTAAAAGGCACAAAATAAAAACCATCCTGGCTGTCTCAAGATGCATCTTTGGACACAGCATTCTTCTGTCCTTGTCTTGCCAGTTCTGTTTAAAGGAAACATGAGAGAGTGTGGCCCCAAATCAACAAGAAGAAAGCAGTCATGTGCTTGTCACATTTCTTACAGGTGACACTTTCTCTAATACTTTAATAAAAATCTTACTGTCTTATAAAGTTCAATCTATTTATTACCATGGAAAAATTGATGAAAATATCAAACCCTTACTTCTCTCAACCATACAGTTTCAGAATAGTAGCGTTTCCCGTGCAGCTACCAACTCACTCCTCATTCCTTCTGCCTTTGCTTTCTCTCTTGCACAGAAGGCAGGAAGGGAGAATGGAAAACCTGTCCAAGCAGTCCTTGCCACCATCGCAGTATGTCCAGTATTAAGCATCCACGAGCAGATTTACAGAGGAGATACTGAAGCTCAAATTAGGACTCAAAGTATAACATAACTTAATTCTCCTCTTTTTTTTTTTTTTTAGTCAGGAAGAAAATACAGAGACAATATGCGGAACATCAAGAAATTAGCATTTTGTGGGAAACTAAATCTCACATGACTTCTCATTTACAGCCCAAATTGTTAATGAACAGTTGAAATCAGTTCAAGACTGACTGCTATACCTAAAGACTCCTATCAATTGCTAGTTGAAACCTTTTAGAGAAGATCTATTCCTTCAAAAAAGTTTATTCATTCATATACAATTCAACTGATCTGCTTTAAGAGCCTCTTCATCAACTGGAATTATTACAATTGTCTAAAAATTCTTTTAATACAATATATTTGCTTTTTTGGCTATTGCTACTTAGTAGTAAACTCTGCTGATCACCTTAATGACTTATTTTGTAAGAACTGAACCGGTCTACAGAATTTAAAATAAAATGTTAATCAACAGCATAGATGTACACATGTATTTAAATAGAATACAGTTATTAAATCAGATTTTAAATTGGCATCAACTTCAATTAGACACTCACGAATAGGAAAAAGTATTTTTATGGCTGTTAGTCTACATCAAACATTGAATCACAAATGCTTGTTTTCCCCAAAGGGCTTTTTCCTCTCATCTGTTCTCCAGCT
Source organism: Actenoides hombroni (assembly GCA_024336885.1). Classification (NCBI taxonomy): domain Eukaryota; kingdom Metazoa; phylum Chordata; class Aves; order Coraciiformes; family Alcedinidae; genus Actenoides; species Actenoides hombroni. The sequence goes on along the minus strand of WUAM01000179.1, from coordinate 11,365,599 downwards.
TCCCACCATGTTCCTTGCACTCAGCTCCTAATTCTCAGTTCCTAGCCATCAACACAAGCTTAAAGTTCCAGTTTATCCTGTCAGGTTTTTCTCTTTCCTACTCAGGGAAAGCAAGAAGAGTAACTGAGCACAGGAATGACAGATGTCCTTTCAGTACTTGAATTCAGGTTTAGAATCGGCCTACAGCAGCCAAGAACTAAAATAGCTGAGCTCAGAAATGGAGCACACTTGTGGCAGATGACATCTTCAGGCTATCTGTACAGTTCTACAACTTTTATCACACAGATACTGTAGTTTTACCAAAGACTTTATATTGGCCAGATGTTCACAAAAATAAGTAAATAAAATGTATTTTTCTAGTATGACAGTACTTTTCCCTGCTATGACAAATTCCAAAACTTTCACTCCTGAATATACACACACCATACACTCTTAAAGATGAGTAGAATTTTAACATGAGCACTGTGTATGAGCCAAAGAAGCAAAACAGGTATGGTGACTTGCGACAGACACAAGACTTGCTGGGCATGCCTTCTAGAAGCTCGACATACCTGTAGTTTAGTAGCTATAAAACAGTCATTCAGCCCAATGTCCATGAGACTACAAGCAAAACCCCACTGACTGTCAATAACCAAGTAGGCCTGACATCAGGCTTACTGTGTTGCTTTTTTTGTGGTTTGATACATATGTCTGAAATTTATCAGAAACAAACAAGTCATCATCTTTGAAAAGCTACTCACCCTCAAAAACTTCATCTGGAAAGGAAAAGTCTGGTAAGATCATTATCAGTCCTCTGTATTATAGGCAAAGAAGCACAGGTCACACACATATCCATGAACACTGAATTTAGAAAATTGAGGAGAAATTCTGACTACACTGAAGTGAATATAAAATCTCACATGTACATCATCAAGGATGAATTTTACACACACTTTTAAGAACTCAATGATTTTTCAGGTTTATCTCATTATCCATGGCCCCCTCTTCTTCTGATTGAAGTAAATTACTAAACTTTCCTTAACTTCTACTTTAACAGTCAAATGGAGGAATAATTTCAAAATTCAAGATGGAAGGTGATTTGCTACTGAGACAAAACTCTGTGAGCAATTACTCTATGAGTAATTACTTCATACAACTGCAGGTCTTAAACTTTCCAATGCACTTACCTTTTTTTTTAATCTTCCAAGTTTTGTAATACACAAGATATTTTTCAATTTTTAATTTTTTTTAAGTTGTGTGTTTTTTGTTTTGTTTTTTTTAGTTTCCAGTACTAAAACAAAAAAGGTAAAATATTAAAGCCCTGGAAAACATTTCTAGTTTCGTTTATTCTTCCTCTGCCAATGTACTATCACCAGCCTCTAGTAGATGCTTATCATAATTTATTTAGCTCCATGCTCATCTGTGTCTTGTACTATTCCTGAACAGCGGGAGTGAGCTCCTGAAAATGAGTCTTCAACTAAGCAGATGATCTGAAATGAAGGAACAGAGTACAAGAACCTGGGATGCTCAGAATAACTGAGTGGAGAATATAAGTCAGATGCCACACAGATTTCAGTTTGGCAGCTGAAATCGCACCTTATCGAATTCAGTGAAATCCTTTCATTGAGGGAAATTAATTGTGTAGTAGAATGAGATAAGAACACACCCCAGAAATATATTTGAGGGCTTTTTTCCCAAGTTTGGTATTTGTTATATGGAAGTAGATATACTTAATTTAGATGAAAATCTGATTTGCGTGATTCCTGAAAGCATCTTGAAATACACATTAGGTTATTCCTTCGAGCAAATCTTTGACATTAGTGAAAAAAACCACACACATATTCCTGTGTGATACAGAAAAACACACTCCAATATGTTTAAAATTCTCTTTTAATATTATTATTTAATTTTGAACTAATTTAGACTGTAATTAAATTCTTCAATGACCTTCAGCTGAAAAAAAAGTCTTTTTCCTAAAGCAAACATTAACAGTATACAAAATACAGACAAGATGAATTCTGTTGGTAGCACAATTGAAGCAGTGCTGCCCTAAGAAACATTTATATGATCTCTGTGAATATATGGCATTAAGTTATGAAATCTTTTCACATGCAATCTTGTTTCTCAGAATGAGAATGAAATGTTTGGTAATGTAAGATGCAAAAGTTTTCATTTTTTCTAGTGAGGATATAGCTAGCATCTTTGGAATGAGCCTCTATCAGATGAAACTTGAAAGCTTGCACATCAGTGTTTCTCATCTCAAGATTCTGACAATAAGAGGTTGCATTTTCAGCAGATATGGGTAATCCCTTTCTCCTCCTATTGAAAGAGAAAGTCCCGCACTTTTGAGAAAAAGAGATATAGTGAAAAACAGAATTTCTGTATTCTTCAGTCCAGTAAAAACCACTGGAGATTATTGCTTTAGTAGGAATTAGTAAGTATCTTCTATGGGTGAAATTTATGTGGGGGAGCTTCCCTACGAAGGAGACACAAAATGTGACGTTCCCTTCATGATACTATGCTTGGAATATACTCCTCAAATTTGTCCTACGCAAAAGTATTTTAAATGTAATCATATTATCCTGTTTTAATAGAAATTCTAAGTGTTTTAGCTTTCTTGATAGAGAATTAATTTGAGCTTGGCTTATTCCTCCCTGGAGGGAAACCCTACCTTACTCAGACACCAAATATACAGAAAATTTAAAGGATATATATCAAGTGTCTGAACTAATGATATCAGTGAATATCTAGTTGCCTAGAGCCAGATGATGGGGTAGCTCCGCTGACTGAAATGGAAACTTTGCCAATCTGTGCCACCTTTGACATTTTGCTAGATAAAGCAAAACAAACCAGAATCTACAATCCCTCCACATTTTGGCATTATTAAATGGATTGTGAAATTACTAGTGCTGGTGACTGATTACCCAACAGTATGAAACAAATTCAAAGTTTAAGTGCTATAGTGCTCTTTCTCACTTTTGACTATATGCTAGTCTTTCCTCTGCGTCCTGAATCAAGAGTTCTCCTTGTTCTTTGGAACTTATGGGGTATAGTAACCAAGGAAAAATAAATCTCTTTCATTGTCTTCCATATCTACAGTGACCATTAGTAAACACTATTAAATCATGAAAAATACTTCTGTCACATTCTTAAGAAAGTGTGATGTCAGTCCAACACCAATATACTTAGTACACAAAGTATTAATGCCATTTGAAGCCAAGGGACTTTGTTTCAATGCTTGGTATGAAAAGGGACAGAGTCCCCCCCTCTCAGATTTGGAGGTGCTTTCAAGAGGACTTTGAAAAGTCACTGAAAGTCAAGTCCTGCCACAGTGTGAAAATTGGTTCTACTGGTTTTCTGTGCATATGATCTGCCCTTTGTGAGCAGGATACTTATGTCTCCTCATGTCTACTGCCTATGGGGAGTAAATAGCCGTGCATGTAGATAGGATATGCAGACTGATTGCCAAAATGGAGATTGTGTAAATAATGTTGCTGGGACAACAATGTTGTCCTTTCAGTCTTGTGGAGGCATATCCCAGCCGTGACACTCTTCAGGAATTTGATAAAAGCGCATCCTGAGATGACCAAATGCAATGCAGAGAAATGTTGTGATTTCACATATCTTGATGATTCTAGATATTCTAACACTGAGAAATTATACCAGTCACTACTTTCGTTCATTTTCCTTTTTTCTTTTATTGAGATCCCAATAGTTACTTCACTGTCATAGCTTGGAAAGTTATACTAGTTGAGAGAGGCAAGTAACATGATACTCCCCATGCTGTCTGCCAGCTTCCCTGTAATGAAGTCCAACTGAGTCAGTCTGCAGAAGGTAAATAGTCAATCACTATGATCATTCAATTCTTTTATGTAAATTATTTTTACGTCAAATATTTTTGTCTCAATTTTTCATGTGTCAACTGCAGATTTTGGATTTTCTTCCAAGGACATTGGAAAGTCATTTCACAGAGATCAATAACAAGGACAATGTATTTTGATTGGTGTCCACAATCAGGTAAAATTCAAACTGGCGCTCTAGAGATGAAGATCTCGAGATTATTGCCAATCCCCTGAGCCAACGATGCATTCCTCTAAAATGAACTTGCTAATTCCACCTAAAGCTCATTTGCATTGCTCATTTTTCCAGTGTTTTCAGCAGAGTGCTTTACATTATGAGCAACCTCTTCTGTACAAATTCTTTCTGGATGTCTTATTGACAAGACAGCACACCTGTATAAATTTAATCCAAGTCTTTGCATTAGCTATGATCTTAAACTGCTGACTGGAAGAGATCCCATTGCTTTCCTTTGAGAGTGCTATATGCACGGTACCTCTAAGTTCTATTTAGACTCCTTTCTTTTAAGCTATGTAGGCTGTTCATATCCTTTGTACTACAAATAGAACAGATACAGTTAATTGAAGGCATCCCTGCTGCTGAATTTAGCCTGCTAGTCTGGTAGTTTTAAACTTCAGAGGAAGCTCCTATAACACAGAATGAAAGGCTACTTTATTTTCCTCTGACCCCATTAGAGACCAAAACTTTTTTGATAGAAAGGATTTTTTTGATACAATAGGAAGCAGTTTTACCCTTCCAGCAATATGCTTCTAGCACTCACATAGAGCAGAAACTGCATATCTTACTGGTATGCAAACACCAGCATACAGGAATCCTATCAGGATACAAAAAACTTGTAGGAAAAGTTCGATTCTGCAAAGTTACAATTTTAACTCAATCACAGCAATACAAAGATAATATATCAGAATTTGAGGAAGGTTTAAAAAACATTTAGTCCCTTAAGAAAGGCCTTAGATTGGCCTTCCAAGTGCTTTTGAGAATCCTAAATTCCTTTCTGCATGATTACCTTCATGCCTAAATAATTTTAAAATGTGGATCTTAAACTCTTCAGTTTCTCCATATACTTAAGTGCTATTTTACCTCAATAAGATCAGCTGTCCACTTGCCTATACATCTAGAGGAGGAATTCCTAAATCCTTCCATTACCATAAGGACTGTTAAAAGGTGGTGTAGGTAGAATTCTTTTGTGAGTGCTCAGATTACACTGGAAATATGCAAGCACAACCCTAGTTCCAAAACTGGAAAAGTGTCAGTGTTTTATTTGCTACTGCTTCTTTCATGGGTAGTCATTATTTACCAGATTGAACTATACTTTCATATACAATTTATGCTTCCCCAAGGAAACAGAAGGCAGTGCTGGTGAGCCTGACAATATACTTAATTGATCAAATCACTTAAAAACCTGCAAAAGCAGAAGAAATGTACCTTATAGAGCTTGATACTACTTTTCAAGAAAAGTGTACTTTAATACTACTTTTAAGTACTTCAATACATCTTTAAATAGGAGGGCATTCAGTAGCCTGTGATTCTGATAACACTGTTTCCATTTTAAACTCTACCCTATATAGAATTTCCATTGTTGTACTGTTTTGCTCTTAAGTAAGACTGAGTTTGGAGGTCTTGACCCCATTTTCTCAATTGCTTTTGCTAATTTAACAGAAAAGGTTTTGAGGTTGGGACTGGAAATGTTTTATGATTCTGGATTAATTTCTTTTGTTCTTATCATTTTAGATGGCTGTGTTTCTGGAAATATTTTTTTTCCAGGTCATTAAACTGTAAATTACAGTGGTGGCTTTCAGGAACTGGGGGAAATGATATAGATTATGATATAATTATAATTATAAA
>WUAM01000179.1:11328176-11359899 GCA_024336885.1 Actenoides hombroni | reverse complement strand
ATAAATTACCATGTTGTTTCATTTAGAAATACAGTTTCTCTGAATGACCATTAATTACTTCCCACATAAATTTCCTAAGAATTATATATACATAACATCTGTATGGGTGAGTCTGAGCAAGGTTGATGAATTTGAGGTGATTTATTGCAACAGACCTCAAAAAGGTTTTATCCTGAACGCTGCAGGGTCTTTTCCAATGCAAGCTTGCCTCTGCAGTGGCAAGTTGTGGAAATTTTTGAGAGAAGGGGAAAACCAACCACCTGCAGCACATCAGAAGCAAAGGACAGGAGAGCATTCTCCATACACTATGCTCTTTCCCTGTTGGTATCATACAAAGGTGGTCTCAGTTTGAGGACTTAATAAATCAGGTCTCTAGTTAGCTATCTCACTTCACCCAGCTATGTGCAGGCAGGGGGCTCTAAAGCAAAGCCCTCCATTTCAGAATAAAGGGATATATGTTTATGTGAGTTCTTTCTTTATGGATAACCAGAAACATGTAGCTGCATAATGCCCTGAGCACAAGCCTGGGGGGATTTGTTTTCTGTTGCCCTCCAGCACTGCAGTGTCAGCCTTGGGTGTCTTGGGCTGAGGGAAGTCAGTCCCAGAAACCCACCAAAGCAAAGCCAACCAAAACACTCCAGAAAATCTTCAACTGTGCCGTGACACTGGGATGGAGTGGGGGTGGGTATGTTTTCTTTTAATGAGGGCTGAATATTAGTCACATCTTTGCATGTTGCTCAACACTGCGGATAATGTTGATAAAACAGGATGATTGCTGCACTAAAAGGACATTTATAGAAAAATTAGCACAGATGGGGTGAAATCATAAATATGTTGTCTGGACATCTGTGTCATTTATACAGAAAAACCTAAAATGAGTCATAATTATCCACATTTAGCAGAGCACACAAGGAAAGCTTATTCACTGTGTAAATAATACAGTATGCCTTTGGCCCTCCTCCAGCAAAACTATATAGGCAACAAACCTGTAGGCTCACATTGAGTACTTGCTGATTCTTATATAGGCAGAAAGTAGCACTGGCTTTCTCCCATGGTGAATCTGTAAGAATAATACCAACTGAACAGCTCATTGGCTTGCTTCTCTGTATGACATACACTCATTTATAAGCTCAATATGTTAAATGACAAAGCCTTTAAATACCACTAGTAATTAATAAAGACTTACCAAAATTATAGTGTGCAAAAAGCAATGCCTGAGAAGAGCCGAAGGACCTTTAATAACACTAGCTAAGCTAAACTCTTAATTCCAAATTATACATTGGTTTTCAGTTCACTAGTGGTCCTCTCAAATTTGCTTTTTTTTTTTTTTTTTTTTAAAATGAGGATAGCCGTTTTCTTTTAGTGTTATTTACTTTCTGAATTTTTTTTTCTGCCACTATGAAGTTACATAATACTCAGCAGATGATAGAAAGACTTCCCTAGGATTTTAAATTTACTGTCTATCATGCATTGATTTTGTGTATACTTTCAGTCACAAGCATTTTATTTGTCCTTTAGGGTGATGTGTCCTTTGAGCACAATTGTTTATTTCAGAAATGGCAATAAGAAAAATGAGAGGTGGAGTCTATTTCAAAGATAATTCTCTCCCCCAAGACATCAGTTTTCCTACAGATGCTGTGTGGCATCCATTAGATTTAAAATGGCTTGTTCTCTTTTAATTGGATTCCAGATTATTATTTTTGCCAAACCCAAGGTTTTCTGTGTTCTTAAAATAATTAGGCCTGATTGCAAATCAAATTATCCCATTTCAAAGGCTTGTGCCCCTCTCTGAAATGCCCATTACAGACAGACTACAGATGACTAAGCTTTGTGTCATCCCATGGCTTTATTAGGAAAATGTTCTAAGTCCTTCACTTTCTCTGTAATCAGAACTATAATTTCTTCAGGTTATTTTAAGACCAAGCTACAGCTAAAGCAGGAAACTCAATTTTATTCTGAGCTGCAGACATGTCGACACAGCAAAGCAGGGCTCCATTTTTATAGGCTATCTTCTTACATAAAGCCTAACACTGGTATCAAATTCAAGTTCTCTGTGAGATGCAGCACACTGACTACTATCAGATAGCTTTCTTCGTGGAATGAAGAGTGGCACAAAAGTTTGTTTTGATAATCTGTTTATAAGCTACCCTTGAAGAAACAATATAGGCTCAGTATGGCCACTTCCTTCTCTCTCTCACTCATTTTTGTAATGAATAAAGAAAACAATCCTGTACCCAAATGAAAAAGAAGAGATAACGCACAGCAGAGATATGCCCTCAAACTACCTAACAGCAAGCTCAGAGCATGTGTTTTCATTTAGGTCTTCAGCATTGTTAGTGGCAGTAGAATTCCAGTGAGTTACAGAATTCATGCTATGGAGGCAGACTATTCACTCTTAATTCTGCTAAGACACTTAATCATGATGTAAGCTGTTATGCTAATAGTATAAAGAAAGTGCAATCATCCTTCACAACTATCTACCTTTCATATGTAAAAACTGTCTAACAAAAGCTTTGGGAAGACATACAATGAACTTCAGAAAACTAATGTGTGATGAAATATAAAAGCAAATTAGCAGAGACACTGCAGCCATGAGGTTTTCTTGAGGCTGTGGAAAAAATAGAACATGGTTAGTACTCCACTACTTTTCAACAGCCTAAAGTGGGCCTCACAGCTAAAATGTCATCTCACATTTTATTTTCTATTGCCAGCATATAACTTAATTAACTCTTTTTTGCCAGTTTGCTGTTTGTAATTCAATAGAATATCTTTCTTTTCTTTAATGTCTTCCCATCCTCAAAAGAGCTTGGGATTGCTCACCGAATTAACCTGTTACCTTCACCTACACCACATTACTCCCTGCACTGTTCCCTTCCCTCCACTCATCCTCTCTCATTTTCCTTATCTAATGAAACCTGTCTCTCAACTCTTGTTTTATCTTTTTACTTTTAACGTCTTTCATGCTACCTTTCCATTCTGCACAGTGTAACAAGAAGTACACAAAAAGGAACTGATGTTAACAAAAGAACAGCTCCAGGAATAAAATATTGCTCTTCACAGTGAGCATCCACCCATGCTTTTCTCATGTCTTTCTATCTAGCTTTCATACCTGTGACTTCCTACCTCTGGGAGAAGCAACATAGTCCAAATTTATTATTAACTCTCATATTATTATTGTAGTTATTAATATTGTTGCTATTACTGTTAATAAATAGTTGCACATTCCTGAAGCTTTATAAGCTAGCAACTAGATTATGTCCCTAGTGGGAGCTACCTGAATGTGAAAGGGAGACAAAGAAAAAAAAAATAGAGCTTCCTCCTCTCCATAACACTTGCTATTCCTTTGCAGCTCAGAAGCTGTAGGTATTGTAAGGAATCATGATTGTAGTTTACATCATGAATTCAAGTCGGTGTTGACATTTGAAATACTTCCTTTAAAACTACAAAAATCAGTGACTTTCAAAAATGAAAAATATTAAATCTAATGAGATGGTGTATAAAGGTATGAATGTATTCCCCAAGTCATGAATGATTCAAACTCCAGCTTACAAAAAGATCTTTATCATTATGATAGCTTTAAAGAGTAGCATGCTCCATAAATGAAGCTGACCTATGTAAGGCTATGAGACATCCTACAAAAAACAGAGCAAATCAGGAAGATGCTTTAGTATATGGACTGCAAAATTGCTTATTTGTGCACTTAAGTTAGATGTAGACTTAACAAGTCTGGAATCAATATAATGTGTATCTGGAAGAGTCATTCTTATATCACTCCTGTTTCAGGAATCTGTCAATGCAAATGTTTTAAGGACAAGCAAGTGCAAAGAGTGAGCCAAGGCTCAGCAAATTATATACTTGGTTAATGAGAGATCTTATTTTCACTACATTTCGTTAATTCTTTTAGTAGGTGAGCAGAGAATTTAGAGTGGTGAATTTAACCTGGTAACTTCATTGCATGGCTCATTTTAATTCAGAAGGGAAAGTAGCTCTGAACAGCGATCACAACACAGAAACCGGCTATAAAGCAAATAGATTTGTCATCCCTGACCCAAGCATTACCAATAAGAAACACTTCACTGTGCTTCCGCTCACCGAAGCCCATTCAAACGGGTATATATTCGTGGCCCTATATAAGCCATTTATGAGATCAAAGCTTCGATGTTCTGCGTGAGAAGATAATTGCTAAGGCAATGAAAAATTGGTCAGTTTTGCTTCCCAGACAGAGACTAAGGAGAGAGAGCAGAAGAATTTAAAAAGAAACAGATAAGCAAAATCAGGATGCACCTCTCTTTATCCTTACATCTAACACATTAACATTTATCCATACAAGACTAATGTACCCAGTGTTTTGTCTGCAAGAAAGCCTGATCTCACTGCAGCACTAAGGGACTGATGCACAGTGAGGTGTCAGCTTGGCATGTTCAGGAGAAGCACTGAAGCACTTCTAGTTCCTCCACTCTGTCTCACTGTAAAAGTGACTGCGGAGCTCCAGAGGAAGATGTCAAGAGGGTCCAACATCCATTAATTAGGGATTCTAACTAAGATATACAAGTAGTATCTACATCTTGATAATGCAAATGACTGCCAATTAATTACTAAAGAAAAAAATTCTCCTACCTGTCAGAACTGCACATGTAGTGAACCACTGTTTCTCATTTTTCTTGTCTATGAGTGCCATGAACTCTGAATGGTTATGAACACAATCAGGGTTGCACTGAAAACCAAGATGATTAACTGGAGAGAGGGTGGCAGTAAATCATTTCCTCATGACCATTTGGAAGTTTTCACCAAAGACTCCCAAGGGAAACATTACAACTTCCTCTTCCTCTTTTCCTCCCTTCTTCACCATCCCACTTGAGCATTATCCTGCTCATTACAGCTCCGTCCAGGCAGTTATTTGAGTCACTTGGCAAGATATTCTACTTAAGCTGCTGCTTTTCCTTCTTGTCCTAACTGAAGAAGCCACCAAGAAGAGCTACTGAGAGACTGGAATTCTGCAATTCCTATGTTAATGTAGAAAGATTCAGAGATATGGTGGCCACCCCAAAAACACTGGAAAGGACAGCTTTTGTTATCATGAGGTAGCTAGCAAGTTTGGAATATGCCTGTGGTCACTAATCAAAGTGTAAAGTGTTCTCCAAACTGTGTATGATAGTAAATGTTTTCTCTCCTTTATACAAGCTCTAGGTCTTCCATAGAACAAGTGTATGATTTGTAACCACCTGAAGAAGCAGCTTAATTCTGGCAAACCCTGAGTTCCCAATTTTGCAATCTACCTAAGTATGAAGAACTCTTTTTAGGTGTTTTTATTGCTATTGCAATAAATATCTGAAATAATGAACACAGAATGATACTATTTGTTTCCAAGATTTTTCTGAAATTGTAACAGTGAGTAAGCAAAGTAACAGTGTGCATGTTGTAGAAAAGCCACTGGAAACTAAGAGCCACTAAAGACAGCTCACAACAACTGACACAACATTTCTTAGAACTATTGTATTATGCACTTATTTTGTATCAGTCACTGACTCTCAGCAATTCTTACCTAAACAGGCTGTTGCAAAATCCAAACCAATGCTAATGTTAACCAAACCAATGACAATAATGTTTTCATGAAGCAGATAGAATGCTAGTTAATTACGCCTTACCTGTAATGAAGCTCACTTCACCCTGGATAAAGATAAATCATCTTTTGCCTCACAAAAATGTTTTTCTTTTTAAAGATGAATAAAATGAATTAAACATTTCTTATGTTAATAGAACTCTTTTCAGACTGCAACGCTAAGCACCCAAACTCTGCCTTAAATAACAGTGCTATATAAAGTAAGCGTGTTGAATCCTCAAGCTCTTATCTCTCTAATGAGAGCACCATGAATTCATAGATTTTTGGTACGTTGGTATTTTACATGCTCTTTGTTTTAGTTTCCATGCATAACAGAGCAAAAACAACCTACCACATTTCACAAAAGGTGTTGTGTGAATACATTATCTTGAAAAAGTGAAGCTCATGAAGAAGTTAATATTATTTTGCATACTGAGTATGGTACAAACAGAGAGAAGTTAATAATGCCTTGCAGGCAGGCATAGAACAACGAAGTTATAGAAACATTTTCATCTTTCATCTGCTCTGGACATAGATAAGGCAGAAATCCAATAGGAAGAGATGTGATTACAGAGTTCCTATTCCTATTGCCTTCTTGCACTTTTGTCCCTTCTCAGGTTCTTTACCCATTCTTTGCCATTTCATCCAAGCTGCTCCTCATTCCTATTGTTCACCCAGTTCCATTCTTCCCACCACGTCCTGGCTTCTCAGCAGTCCTCAACCAGACCCAGTCTCTTTGGCTGATCAGACCGTTCTCTTTCCATTCAGGTTTTATTTCCACTTCTCTCCCTTACGCTTTCATTTTCCACCTGGTCTTTCATCAAAGTCTGCTCCTTACCATGCTTGGTCCTGGAGGTGGAAGGGTCTGCAAGACAGCTGAGGATACCACAGGCTCTTGCTTTAAATTCAGACATCTGGAATTGCACAAGGGTTGCTTTTAGCTACCCTGCCTTGTAAACTAAGACTGCTAAAAAGGACAAGAATGCAACATGCTAATTGAAGACAGAAAATCTTGACATTTTTTTAGTAACGCAGTAGTTAAACTTGATTTGTAATTTAAATTTGGACAACAAAACCAGATTTGCACAGAGAAAGTGAGAAGTCACCTTTCAGCCACAAATATCACATACCAAGTTCCTGATCTAAAACACAGAAAATGCCAGAGTTTCGTGCTCTAGAATAAGCAGGTTGATGGAACTTTTCAAGGACAGAATACTTTATTTTTGTCTACCTCCTTTCTCAAAAAAAATGGTTGAAAAGTTTGGGCCAAAAATAACAGAAAAAAAAAAAAAGCAGCCACATTTTAGCATACAGCTGAATGACACTTTCAAAAGCCTCACAAATATTTAGTGTCACTTCCTTCTAAATCATAAATGTTAGTAGAACATCACACTAGTCTGAAAATCAAAAAGATAAACTTGTTTACAAGTAAGCCTCATCATTTTTGACTACTGCTACAAAGCACACTTAATATATATCTAGAAATAAAACATAGTGTATAACTTATGGGACTTTATAATCATTCCACCTTTCTGTCTTAAAATGCATTTTCCTTTGCCTGTTGAAAAGCTTGGGGAATACAATTCCAGGTACTGGGCAATTAGTCTATCCAGTGTAAGGCTTCATATAAGCTTGTGAGTCCTATTGTTTCCTAAACACTCAATTTCACCAAGTTCTTTGTAAGCATAAAACCAGAAATTCATTTCCCCTCCTACCAAACTATACTACTTCAAAACATTTGCCTCTACTTTAAGGAATGTGATTTTTAAAAACACTTTCAAAGGCTGCAATCAAGTTTAAGATGACAATGAACATTCCAATGCCTCTGCAAGCAGTCCTTATAAATCTGAAGCCTTGAATACTTATGACCGCACAAAACATTTTGATCTGATAAGTCAGAGATGTGGGGACATTTATTATGACAGCAGAAAGTGTAGTACTTCATCCGTTTACCATAGCAATTGTAATAATTCTTAGAAAGTAATCATTAAAAAATGATTATTCAGTCTTTTAATTTCACCTAACTCTTCAAACATAAGGAACTTTTTCTTGACCTGATGTTCTCAGAATCTGTCAACAACAGGTCTTCTGTATAATGGATTTATGAGTGAGGTCCAGGTATAATACACACCATTTCAGATTGGCCAAGAATTTATGGGTCTCTAAACATCAGAGCTTTAAACGCAGGGTACTTGCCTTCCTGGATCAGCAGAATATTCAACAGCTTTCAGGAGAAATTCCATACAGTGCTAAACAGGCATAACACATTATTTTCTTTGTAACTTTATTTATTGAGAATTATTTCCAGACTTAGAAGACTGAATAAACCACGTCTCTTTCCCCACAATGACCCCTGCACGTCCTGGGGCTCTTACCCTTGGCGTGATCACAGTGCAGTAATAGAAATGGGACAACAGCTTTCATTTACTTCTCTGCTTACTTACAGCAAAGTAACTTCAGCAGCAGGGAGCTCAGCACAGCCTAACCGCCTATATAATTTTCTCACTTCTCAAGCAACAACAACAGCAGTGTAGGAACAGGTGCCAGAAGAAAAGTGTAAGAATATGTAGTTTTGCAGAGGCTTCAGGCTCAGCTGTGCACGGCAGCCCTGAGGCCTCAGTTCTAAAGATGAAATATTTCCTGAAGGGCTGAAGAGCATCAGCACATGATTTTGTTCTTTCTATAATAAGTAAGAATAATACTTAATTTCATGCTTCCCTTTTCAAGTTCATGAAAGCATGTAAGCCTTCACACATGCACAACATTTGCTTTTGGCCTAAGTACAAACAAATGAAATTTCAAATCAGAAGTTTTCTGAATACTTTTCCATATATGAAGACAAATGATTGAAAGAAAATGGCAGTTTAATCCCAGACTTTACCAGCTAGCATCAGACATAAATTAAGATCACTAATTTTGGAAAGGAAATAAATTTTTTGGTTTTGGACAAGTTGGGTATCTATTTATATCACTGTGAATAACTGATCATTAATTTTGCATTATTTAGGAGACAAAGTCACAACCTGAAGTGGACAGGAGCTGGCACCCACCTACTAAACATACAGTTTTTCTATACATTTTATCTAATTAATTTCCATAAATACATAAGGGCTGGGCATCAAAGGCAGGGACAACATCTTTTCACTTGAGCATTATGACAAGATGAGGGGCAATGGATTCAAGTTTGAGTACAGGAAGTTCCACCTCAACATGAGGAAGAACTGAGTTACTGTAAGAGTTGTAGAGCATTGGAATAGACTCCCTAGAGAGGTTGTGGAGTCTCCTTCTCTGGAAACTTTCAGGACCTGTATGGATGCATTTCTGCATGATCTGCTCTAGTTTTGTTCTGCTCTGGCAGGGGGGTTGGACTTGATGATCTTTGGAGGTCCCTTTCAACCCATAACATTCTGTAAGCAAACATGCCCTGAGGAACACGGTGAGAAAGTGACTGTTACCAGTATGAGAGCTCTTCCTATTTTGTGATAAAATATCCACATTATTTGGATGAATTCTAAAATAGATGAAATGCAAATATATATATATTTTTAAAAACTATAAATTATTTTTTGAACACTTTGGTTTTTCTTATTTAGTGATTTCTCCCCTCATAAGGGCAGGTTTCACCACATGAAGGGAGACTACAAGAGCTTCACATGTGGTGTAATTAAATCCAGAGCTTTGCATGAATTGAGAAAGAAAAAGAGAAAATGCCAATAGAAATAAAAATAAAGAAACAAGTTGAGTCACTCATCTTTAACTTTGAGAAAGGTTAATATGAAACAGGGATACTGTCAGTCAAGAAGGTGAAATAAATAAAGTGATGAGACAGATGCTTCTTGGCAGAAAATAGGTATTAAATTATTTATGGACAGCTCATTCAAAATATAACAAACATTAAATAGTGAAATGTACTACTGTGCATGCCAAATAACCAGACTTTTCATCTTAGTGTCATTTTCACTCATTGGAAATCGGATGGTCTACAGACTGGTTTTTTCATTCTTTGCTCTAAGAAATCACAGTGACCATGCAAGTGTTATCTTAATCTTGGGAAATTAACAGTTATTTTTTCTTCAGTAAATTTAGTCAATTCTGATTTTTAGCACACCCCAATTTTTTTTTATTCTTGTAATGCATAGGGGCTTTGTAACTAATAAGTAACTCTTACACATGTAAGACATCTGTCAGGCCAAAGAATCTCAAGCTATCCAGATTATAAACACTTTCACCTTATTTCCTTTGTGATGGGAGAAGTCCATCTGTATGTATAAGGACCACTGTGTAGCTACTATAACACTGTAACACTTTGAGGTTTTTCTGCCAGTGCAAAGCAGTGCAATTCAGGGAAGTCCAAGAGGCGGTACCAGGAAGCTCTGCTGTGTACTGTATGAGTCACCCCAAAAAGAAACCCATGAGAAACACCTTTTATGGCAGATAACATACAACCGTCTCAGCTTAGGTAAAAACAGACTTACAGGCGAAAAAGGAAAAGATCATGGCAAGCCCTGTGAAGAAATTAAAATCAAGAAATACTATGCTTTACAGAGACTGCAAACACACAGCTCTATACTAAAGTTTTCACAAATTAAACTAGACCTCTCATTTCCTAGCAGCCTAATCTCTTACAGGCTGGAGCTTTCCCCACAGTTCATTTGTTTTGTGTGAGTGGAAATTATCAGCACTCACAAAATTGTCAATATTTAGATATCAACACATAAGATCTGAAGACTGTGGACCGAAATGAAGCAAGTTACTCCAGAAGGTAGCCAGTGCCTGCTCCACAGAGAGATGACAATTACCACTGACTTGCAAGGCTATAACCAGCACTCCGATAAAGGCTTATCTCAAATCCAGGAGGTATCAGTCTACCTAACATCACCATACCACCAGTGTCATCTTGCACATGGAGCAACCCATATTTCAAAGGGCAGCCACTGATTAACAAAAAGTTTATTCTTCCAGTGTTGCCATCTGGCCAAAGAGGAAATGTGATTCTGAGTGCAGCCAAGAAGGGACAACTAAAAGAGATGGTGAATAAAAATTAAATAAATTATTCAAACTCCTACCACTGCTGCCCTCTACCATACAGGATTTTCATTTTTTTTCCTCTATTATCCACATGAAGTAATATTATCAACTATCTTATTAAGAAAGAGATTTTTGAAAGCTGGTAACATTAACATCCAACAGATCTAAGTATTAACCAAATGCTTGAGAGATTAAAGGCACTTGTTCTGATGAACTATTATCCAGTGGATCCAATCCACTACTAGTTAAAATTCTCAGGTTCAGGTGTGCCCAACAGACTCTAATGCAAGAGCAGACCCTGCCTGATTTAACAGCAGCAGAGATGTCTGATGGTGCTAACAGCTCAAACATGTAAGGCTACTGAGCGTGAAATCTTGATCAGAAATGAACAGAAATTATATTTCCCTCCTTGTGCAAATACACAGACTTCTTGAAGCTACACAAGCTAAACACTTCTACATGATTTGAACAGTGTTAACTCCAACAATATTTACAAAGGATATCTCATATAACAACTAAAGCCTGAAGTTCCTGAGAACTATTATTGCCTAATGGAGTATATGTCAGACACAGACAAAAAACCCCATCTGTCTTATTCATTTAATATTGCAACGTTTGCACTGTCATATTGCAGTGTTTTGTTGTGGTGCTTTCATGACATATAAAAAACCCGTGAGTACGGGAAAAGTCATATTACTGCTGAATGATCAAGTGGTATGTCATTTTAGAGGTCCAAATATATCAGTGCACTTTTTCACCTTTACTCAGTTGATTTCTCCCTCTATCTCACACACACACTCAAACGTGCGACACTACCTTGAAAGAACTCTGGTCTTTCAAACCTCTGTTCTTGATGGCATGTTGTGACATGACCTCTCTTAGCTGGGTTACAGTGAAAGCATCTTCTCTAAAAATTTTAAATTGCAAAATAAAATTCCCAGTTTTAGGAAGCCCCCCAGACACACTGAACTAAATGAGGAACAAAGCAAAACACATAAAAGCGATGACCAGGACTAGAGCTATATTGTTTTGAGAGGTCTACAGTCAGGGGCAATGGGATGGTCACAACACTCATGTTTGTGCTGGGGTTCATGCCCTTTCTCCCCCTTTGAAGCAGGCCAGCACCCAATATACATAAGTAAGTTCATTCTGGCAAAGTCAGCAGTACACAGCAAATGTTCAGTGTTCTGACATGCCCATGTACAATTCACACAAGCTATTTTGCTTAGCAGCAATCTAAGGTTATGGTGTTCAAAAGCCACCATCTCATCTAGGGACTGATGAGAGTAGAGCACTTCTTCCTTCTCACCAGAACAAATAATAGCAGCAGACTCCACCACTTTGATTAAAATAATAAAATTTTATAACCCCACCACTAAATGAAGTTATAATTGACTAATAATGTTATTTCTTACCCGTAATCTGATTAAAGCTGCATAATAACCTTGGAAGGAATGTTGTACCTACGTAGTCTTCATGGGAAATTAATGCATAACAAAAAATGTGAGCATTATAACAGGTAAGAAAAAAAAATTAGAAATGTTTGCCTCACTAAGTCTAGCTCTATGAGTTTTGTAACATGACACCATCTATGAGTAGTTTTAATCTTATAAATAGCTGCAGTTGGTGCTTTAGGTACTGCTTCAGCCTCCTACCTTAGTTATTTATGTCTCTGCTCTCCACAGCCCTTAATGCTAGGAAAAAAGTTGTAATTTCTAACAAACTTTTCTTTGCTTTGCTTCAGGCTATTATTCCATGCTTCACCATCTTTTGAGAACAAATAATTCCCTTCCTTCATTTATATTGTTACCTTGAAGTTATTTATAGCCTGTGCCCATGTCTCTCGAGCTCTCTCTGTTATAGACTATAAATATAGCTCCCTTAATCCCTCTTCATATGTTTTATCCTCTAGTATTTGTAATCCTCTAGATTTGTATTATTTATATTTTTTTTTAATTTTAAACTCTTTGGATCACAACTACAGACAGTATTGTAAATGAGTGACAAAGCAAAATTGCTTTGTTCATTTAAAATGTGATCTTATACTGCTATAATTATGAACACACTAGTCAAGGTTAAAATACATAAACTACTGTAACTGCTTCAGTCTCCTGATATTTTTAAAACAAGTTGTTTTGAATTTAAAATTTCTAATGTTTTGTCTGAGCTTACAGATTAATCTTTCAAAAGATTTAGCAAAAATTATTTTAGACAAATGATAGCCATGTATGTAATTTCAAAAGAAGAAAGGGAAAAATAAATTCTTTCCCCATATATTGTCTCAGACATTATATCCTCTGTTAATGACCACAACTGAGACAATTTTTGTTTAAATTTGACTTCTTTCAATTTCACAGATGTTTAGGGAACAAATCAAGTTTGATGCAAACTGACACTGTAGGATGCAGTTATGAGCTTTGAATTACAACTACATGAATATTTTGAGACACAAAAGCATAGAAAAGTCTTTCAAAGGGTTAACAAAATAGTGACTAAAAAAGGGGTCTGGATTTCAGTGAGGCTGTAACACTTGGTACCAGTTAAGGCTCGGGTCCACAGACTTATATGGACTTGCAAAATGTCCTTCACAAGGTGTCTCACTGGAGTTTGTGTCCTGCTCCAGCCTTTAGGTTAAGTTACAAGAACTGTGTCGTTGATCAGAAACAATTTTAAAGATAAAAAGCAGAAGGGAAATAAATACTCTTTTTGAATTTAAAAAAAGGCTGATAGTGCAGCGAGGGAACAGTAATTGCTATTTTAATAGAGATCTGGAAAGAAGAGTAATGGAAAAAAGATTGATTGGGTTAAAACCACAGATGAAACAAATCCCTTTAGAATATTTCATGGAAGGCTCTGAGGAATGCCAGAGGTCCTCATAAAGCTTTGTGACTGGGAAACAAGAAGAGTTCACTGACTTTTTGTATGTGCACGGTAATTTCTATTAGGAGGAATGAGTGGAATATACCTTACTGTGCTTCATTAACCTTAATATAACCTTAGAAACAGATGCCTGTCATTGCAGACAGCTCAGTGACAACATGTGATCAATGTACAGCATGATTCAAAAATGATGAAAACAGGAAGTACAGAAAGCAGGATAAAAGGAAGTTTTCATATTCATCAAGGAGGCTTTGTCATCAATAATATTCCAGTTCGGTTATCCCATCTCAAAGGGAGCCCTGTCAGAAACAGGAAAAGGCTAATTGGATTTAAGATGATTAAGAGCTTGGAAAGACTTCCAAGTAGAAAGAGTCTGATTTTCATTTGCACTACCACATTTTTTTTTTGCATGGAACACATACTATTTATATCTGCCTAAGCATCTATCCCTCTATATTGGAAGAAGTAAACCATATAATAAATGAGAATTATTTACATAACTATAGGCCTTCTGGGAAGAGCAGGTAAGGGTTATATAGCAATAAAGAAGATTTAGTGCAGAGATGTAAGATTAATCTATACAGCCTCTTTTGCAGAAAGCAACTACTGTCTTCCAGGTAGACTTTATTATTGCATTCATTATCATGAAGTTCAAACATTTGACCATGTTATTTAAGGAGAAAGCCAAGTTTTCTTCTCTCTACTGAGAGACTGGACAATTAGTCAAATACCAAGTCCTGACAAATAGATGTAATGCATTATTTTCTACACATGTGCGTTCTACATATATTTTCTAATGCTTCTGGTTTTCCATTTTATCCCACTGGGGACACAGTCTGTGGCTCTGCCCAGTGCAGATGTATAGACTCCACAGCAAAGAAAGTCTCTTTTCAGATCTGGCATCTTCTGCTTGGGGTATTACTGTGGAAAACATAGTCTTTTTGAAGGTTTTGGATCCAGAAAACATCTGCACTTTGCCTTGCCAGGATCAGCATGGCCCAGTGCCAGCCACAAGAGTCAAACCATGCCTTCAGCTGGAAGCTGCACTCAGTAAGAAATGGAACAGCGACAACCATGGACATATGGTCTTTTTGACCTGCGTTTGCTACGTCAGCATATATGTTTGCTATGTGATGCCATGTTAGAATCAGAGTTATTTTATGGTTTAGTTTACCTAGAGATGTATTTGATACCAGTACCAGGAACAGCATCACACAAAGGAAAATTTTCTTCCTATTTCTAGGAAGAGTAAGGGCACACCAAAACACTCTCTGGTTACAAAAATAAAGGGAGATAGGAGGGATTACAGTGGGAGAATGTCTGGCAAAACATTTTTTCCACAAAGAAAGATTACAAAAAGAATGAAGCAGAAATTGAATACAAGAGCCATGAAGGCTTTCCTGGAGCAAACTCTTCATGTGGCACTGCAGCAGGACTGATATGGTGCAGATGGTTACCGCTTCCAGTATATTTAGTTTTGGTGCAGGCTGCTGAAGCTCAACACAGACATAATTTTCTGCATAACATGAAAGAATGTACATTTGTAGGGTATTTTCTTTTTATACTAACAGAGGAAATGTGCCCTAGGGATGAAGGAACGTAATTATTGACAGCTTTATAGGGACATTATTAGCATAAAATCTACTTAATAGTGAAGTGCTGTGTAGTTAATGGGAGTGCTAAGTGGGTGTTAAATTTTAGGCTCTGTCCTATAAATGTTGTTGAGAGAAGCAAGGGGCGTGTTCTCTAGACATGGAAGATCTGCCAGGCAGCAGTTTGACATGTATTTCGGGCTACCGTATGATATAGCTGAAGTTGAGAGAAATGGTTGTGCCTCCCTTCCCTGCTCACAGCTGCTCTGACACCAAGGATGATTCCCTCCATCCTGACACTGCAGCACACACCTGCAGTGGCACAGGGAACGGGGAGAAGGCATGTTTTAACTGGGGTCAGCTGTTCACTCCTGAATACCTGTGTCCAGTTAACTACAAGGGACTACTGCTCTTCCTCCCCAGCAACACCAGCTGCCATCTCTACAGACCTCCCTCACTTCTATGTAGCAAGGCCTTACAGAGAACAAAAATAAACAAAAATTATATTTAAAAAAAGGAGAGAAAGAGGAAAATGAAGAAAAGCATAGTCCAGATTTATACACTCATTCATGTCTACCATTTGTGTTGCAAAAACCAAATTGATTGACTGCTAAACATTTTATAACCTGACCTACACCTGGAGCTTCTAGTCACTACCAGAACAGACCCAGCAATAGTATTCCCTAGAGAAAGTAAGAAGCCCAGGTCCTTAAGAATGAGTTCCTGAGGTCTTCAGGAATAAACTTGTGGTGCTGCCGCAGACCTCTGGCTATCTGCAGATGAAGAACAGAAGACAGACAAGGAGGTCAAGGGGCCTGCAGGAGGAGGAAAATCCCTTTGCTTTAGCCACTCATTTGAGCTTACCTGAACTAAGTTGTGAAACACACAGTTCCTAAATGTTTTGTCAGGTTTTAATCTAGCTATACCAAACATCCTTGGTGAGGAGGGACGGAGAAAAATTGGTGATAAATCCATGTATATACATCTTCTGTAATTGTATATGCATAACAGTGACAACTATATATATGCATGATCAGTGACCAGAGGGAGGCAGTCACTCTTACATGACAGTTGAGAATTTTAGCCCAAGGGTATTTTTTTCCTACACATTCCCATTTCTAACCATTTATTTTCTAAACCAAGTAGCTGTGTCAGTATTAGTATCCTTAATCACCCATAACATCACCATTACTTAATTCAGCTGCATTAGCATTCCTTCTTTATTTCTTTCCCTATATCCCTTTTGATGCTGTCATTTGCAGTTTCCCTTCTTTACCCAGTAAGTTCTCCAGCTGCCCCATTATCACCCTGTATGCATTAGCACAAGAGAAAAAACAATCCAAAACAGAATATAAATGCAGAGCTTAGAAAACTGCCCAGTAGGCCAAGCAGAAAAGGCAAGATAGGGACGGTGCAGATGGCACAGTGAAGGGATTTTATGGCAAAGCTCTGGTGAGATTGCTCTGTAGGTTCTCCAGGAAAGCCGAGCTACGTTCAGAAGAGGCAGGGGTGGATTCAAGATGGTAAGATGCAGCAGAATCTGTAGTGTGTGCATTAACAGACTCAGTGTCCTATACGTCTCCTTCTCCCAAACAAATTATTTCTTCTCAGACACACAAAAAACCACAAACAAAATAAAACCCAAACCAAAACAAAGCAAGGCAAAACAAAAACTACACACACAAAAAACAAACAGAAAAATAGTCTGTACAATGGTGAAGGAAATCTATGAATACTGGCTTATTGTGTGATTACAAGAGTAACACAGTCCTGAGTTGTTTTTAACAACTTTTGTCAATTCTAAAATATTCCTACTTCCCCCTGTAGTTTTCATTATGGCTTTGAAGTTTCTTTTGACAGAAACTTCTCTCATCTCAGTTGAAGTTGTTTTCATAACTATTTTCACCTGGTTTTTTCTTCTGTTCATGGACAGTTAGAACTGTACTCCAAACTGCCCTGGTTTCCATCTCCCAGACAGTTCTCTTGCATCTTCAGTGCCTTCCCCACCCTCTCGCACAACATCGGAAGTGCTCAACTCTACACTACTAATCCATTTATATAATTATCATGTAGTTCCTTCAAACCTCTTTCCCTCTTGCCAGTCCTTCCCTCATACTCCTTGAAGAAATCTAGGTAAGACTTACTATCTCCTATGGAATTCCTGCTATAATAACCATTGCCTATTCTTAAAAGAAACAATAGAGTAAAACTTTCTTCTTCTTCTGAAACAGATCCTATAGGAAAAACAGTGACAGCAAAGAAAAGAATGCCAACTTGCTGACATGTTTGTGGGAATGAGTGGATCTTTCTTTGGAGCCTGGAACAGTTTTGAGCATATACACGACACAGACTGGTGAGCACCTACCAGGCCCCTGAGGCAGAGTGCTCGCCTGAATTTAGGTCCCACTAGATTTCAGCAGCTGCTGTGCAAGGATTTTTATTATGAGAATTTTGAGGCTTCTAAGTAATTTCTATAGTCTTTTAACAATCTGTATCTGCATGCAAAAGCAGATATTCTAATATAAAGACTCACAGTAATGATTTTCCTTTTGTTGTGTCTTGCACCATTCTGTGCCTCATACTAACTCTGTCACTATTCATGTCAGCATGAAAAATAAAAAAAAATTAGGTATTTTATTTTGCATTTCTTGGTGCCCCTGTAGTATGTGTAATATGCCAGAAGTTTTACTTCTTTTGTAAACATAGGAAAAAGACTGCATAAGACTTAGGAAAATATATGTTTTTCAATAGGAATGTTGATCTAGACATCAAACAAGTAGACGAAGAGAACTAAGAAATTTCTGTCTCTGAAAGAAAAGGAGTTGTGAATGGGTAAATAAAAGACCATCACTAACATTTTACTAATTGTAAACAGGAGTACCAAACACCAAAAAGAGCCTCTATGTAAGATTAAGACAACAGTCTGTGTTCCCTACTCCTTCTCACACTGTTATTATGCAACACCAACAAGGTGGTAGCCTTGGGCACAAAGACAGAAAAAGGAAACTTGGATTAAGAACAGAACAATTGGGGGAAATTATTAAATTAACATTAAGATTCCTCATTATTCCATTGCAGACTTCACTGAAATTGAATTGCTGCGGCTCCTCCCCGTGGCATGCATACCTTCAACCACAGGGATCATGAAAGAGAACAATAGTCTTTGATTGTAAAAGCATGATTCATTTTCAAAGAATTCATTCCATTCCTTCTCTTGTCTCCCTTTGATGATACTCAGTTTCATTACTAGAAGGTACTGTGTTATCATTAGAATAAAGCATCCTGCATTTCAAGCACATGTATCCACAAAGGACTTGAATTCTTGCAGTTCTTGTCATGTACTCCACAAACTGGAAGGAGTTTACAACTGGGAGACACAAAACAAATAAAGCAGATGCGTTTGCTACGCTCAGATTATACTAAACACCAACGTACCTTTACATTCATGCACAGAACTGTCAGCCTGACAAAAAGAAATGAGCTGATTATTATATAATGGGACTTAAACCAGCACTGTATCATTCAACCATGCGAAGGCTTCCACTGATTTTGCAGGCCTTTTTACGCTGGTAACACTTTAAAGTAGAACAAATGAGGTGTCCCCTGATTACACCCAGAACATGCACAAAGATAGAAACACACCATTCATTCAGAGAAGAAAGGGGAAAAAAAAGAAAAGATGGAGTGCATGAGATAACTGTAATCCACTAATATTTCACTATTTTAGAGATTGCCAGCTTCCTGAGCAACAGCTACAGTCAGAGGCTGCACTGACACTTGGCTGAAGAACTGCCACGTTACTATTTTTTGCTGCTCTTTACTAAACTGTCACTAAAAGCTTGCTCCTAGTGAAAAAAATGCAAGCAAAATATCCCAGTGAACTTCCTTTAGGAGAGTACGTGCCTCATTTTGTTTTTGAATGGCAACTCTGCTCTAGGACTCAAGCTTTTCCAGTGAGCATAAATGTTTGGGAAGCAGCCATAAAGAATGATCTGCTAAAAATGTGACAATTTGCTGAAGCTTCCTGTTATGTCTGAAATGCACTTAGAAGGCTAATAGAAGAGACATCTCTTTTATGTAACAAAACTAGAGGGGTCCATTTTGGAAGAACTGTGTGCATATGTGACACGTTCACACTGAACATGGAGCTTGACGGTGCCAGCCCCTAAAAATAGCACCTGGATATCCTTGTTCTCATCAGCAACCACAACCCCGTCTTCTTGTCATTCAGTGTATCGATCTGGTACCCCTCTCCCTCCTTCAGAAGGGACAGAAGCAGCACTACCCTGAGGTACCTCGTTTTAGTAGAGGTGGGGGAGATGAGGAGGATGTTTGCACCTGCTGCAAGCACACATTTTAAACAATATCCCTGCCCCTCAGCGAGCAGTTATCATGTTGTTTTGGCAGCAGGAAGGAATCTGTGGTTTTTCTTGAATGTTGCTCCTCTTTATTTAAACTACCAGAAATAAAGCAAAAATGACAGAATGCTCTGGCTATAAATAATCATTCCGGTGTACAGTTATATTAGGAGGTAACTCAGATGGCATGATAACGCCTAACAGGCTAATCTTAGACCTGTAATGCCATAAGATGAAAATAACTCAGCTAAGAATAACTGACCCAGAGGAGTCAGCCTGTTAAAAGAGATCCACAGAACAGAGCATTTTAGATTTTCATGTGTTTAACAATAACATCTGCCAATTAGTTTTTCTACAATATTTTGGATTTTACCCCCATATAAAAAAACCACCCACAACAGTAATTAGGAAAGGTTAAAATACAACAACACCTGAAAACTTTCCAACCATCTATACCAAAACCTGAAATTAATGTGTACATAGGTACATTACCTATTAATGTGTACAAAGATTGCAGGCTATCTATCCACTCTGCTTCCTCACAGCTTTGGCTTTCTCTGCAAAGACTGTGCAGAAGAAAAGGGACAGGCAAAAAGTACAGAAACAGGTCTGATTAAAGCTCTAGTAGTAGAAAGAGTTACGAATGTTCATACCCAGTGAAAACTTTTCTGAACTAAATGGACACAGTTTCATAGGAGGAAAGACTCTGACTGAAACTGCATATGAGTGCAGTGCAAACCAATAGGTGTTATAAAAGCTGAACAGCTAAAATAATAAACGACTGAAGCTCTTTTCCAACAAAGTGATTTAGCTCAACACACCACAGGGAGGGGAGCTGGTGTCCTAGTGCCAGTACTAGTGAACCTCTGTATTAAATGCAGTGGTTAATGACATCAGGAAAGATGCTCAAAGAGGTTTTGAAATTACGTTCTGCATTCTTTTTTCTTTATTTCCCAGCTTTTGTAGCTTTCCATTCTTGTCAATCTTGTACTTTGAAAGTCTTATTCCAGGCTTTTACCACAAACTATAAATACATCTTCTAACAAAGTCAGACTGCCAGGTAATCACATGGGTCCAGAAGCTGGGACTTGAACAGAAAAAAAAAAGAGAAATAAAAAGTAATGTTTCAGCATTAGAGGGCACATGAAGTTGGCAACACTGGTCTGTATTCAATGTGTTCTCAAAAACATAAAAGAGAAAAAGCGGCTCCATTCCATTTTACCACGTTTTTATTCAACTGCATTCATAACCAATGTCTTGTGCAGCATCCATTACCAGTCAGAGCCTCTGCCAAAAATCAGTGAGATTTTAACTACATAGGACCTCCAGGTCTGTGTTGCTTGGCTCTTCTCATTGCATTAATTGTTAAGGCTAAGGCCTTACACTTCCATAACATTTCCTTCAAATACTTCGGCTACTACTATGAAGCACTAGATTTTCTCCTACCAACCCTTACATATAGGCATTGAAAAAGCCTCTCTGTTATCCAGAACTCCCCTGTACTGGATTTTCACACTCAGTTTTTCCCATTACTCTGAAGAGAGCCACGAAGTAAAAGCTCAGCATATCTATTCTCACTCTCTCTGAAAAGTTACTGCCTGAGATACCACATACGCAACATTCTGTATCTGTAAGAAGTTTGTGTTACCTGATTCAGACATGAAAGTAGATCAGGTTTTTCATAACATCAGAGCAAACCTTTAAATTACTTGCTTTCTGCAATCTCTGCATGGGACCAGTTGAGCAGGTGAAAGTTTTGTTTACACAGGAGAAGAAAAAAAAAAAAGAATAGCAAACACCAAAGGCAATATAAATGACTGCATACTAATGTGTACACATGGCCACACAATAGGTACCACATATGAGATGGATTTTGTTCATTTGGCTTTCCTGATGGAAGATAGCTCGTGAGGACCTGTCAGCCTGCATACCTCATGATGCATGTAGCATTGATTCTTTCATTTATATTCAAGTGACACAGCCTGAATTCCCTGACTAGTGCAGAGAAAACTACTCTGACTACATTCACTTACTACATTTGTGAAATTGCAGGTGTTTTGCAAGCCTGTAGGCAGATGAAGTCAATCAAATTAATTATTCTGAATCATTATATTCCCTTCAGAATAGTTTTGCTCTGTAGATCCCTGAGCCTGACAGGTATCATTTTCCGTATTTCACAGAAGGGTTAGCTGACGTAAGCAGGATTGTATAACTTGTTCAGGTCACCTGTCAACTCGGTGATGAGCCAATGCTTTAAGCTCAAGATCTCCTTGAACTCTTGATTTTTCAACAGCTTTGTGCAGGAAGTAGAGGATGCCTTATCCAATAAAAGCCATGGTGGAATTTAGGCATGCCAGTGCAAGGCTGTACGTCAGTATGGCCAGTGAAACAAACGTAGCAACCTTACCCTTTGGAAAAACAGTACAGTATATTAAATCACCAGAAGTTAATGAACTTGGCATTACTTCTTGAAGTCCCACATCCACAAATACTGCAGCTGGGTAGGTTCTTTCTTCTCATTCACACAAATGATACGCATTTGAGTAATGTAGCCCTTGCAGTAGTTATTCAATGACTACATTTTTATAAGCTTTCTTGACATGGACTGTCCT
This sequence comes from Actenoides hombroni, assembly GCA_024336885.1. Taxonomy (NCBI): domain Eukaryota; kingdom Metazoa; phylum Chordata; class Aves; order Coraciiformes; family Alcedinidae; genus Actenoides; species Actenoides hombroni. Next base: position 11,337,830 of record WUAM01000179.1, on the reverse strand, counting down.
GCACCAAAGTAATTTTTTCAAGGATTTATAGCTTATTACCTGTACTGTAGTAAGATAAGAGGCCAGCTGAATGCTAGGGTTCATCGTGGCTTTGCACGCACATGGAAGTTGAGACTTCTTGGGCAAAGTAAAAGCAACACCATAGTAAAAAAGTAGTTCCAGATAAGTAAGAGACTTTAGACTCCAGATTTATTTTTTAAATTGTGAAACTAGAATAATTATTGTATCAAATAAGAATACATCAGCATCATTTTCTGAAATTAAGGCGCACAGTGCTTACTGCTGCATTTTAGAGCGACAGTACCATATGGGAGAATCTAGTTCAGTCTTCTCAAGATAGATGAAATTGTTCTCTGCAGTAGGTGTAGGTGTCTGCAAATTACACAGCTTCTTGAGTCAGCGCCGATCTAGATTGCTCCATTCATAATTAGAATTTTGATTGGTACCTATCCAGATCATCTCATTCATAGTATGATTTACAAGCAGGGATGGAGAGAGACAGGCAAAGCAGTAATTGAGGGAATACCCGAAGAGCTGCTTTACATGATAGAAGTATTTTCTACACCTGCTACTGTCAGAAATTCCTTAGACAGTTTGCTTTGCAAATATGTATCCATTGTCCACTGAATCTGTCCTTTTTGGGGGATAGCTACAGCCATGAGAGTTGCATAATACATACTCACTGCATCTGGAAACTAGCAATCCTAAAAATCCATTGAGTGTTTAAGTTGTGCTCATTTCAAAGACTTCAAGAGTATCAAGGGTGTGGAGTGTCAGTGTTGAGGGTTTTGCGCTTTTCTTAAATATGCTCTAACCTGAGCAAAAGTCATATATATGCAAGTGAAGAAAAAGTCGAAGTAAGGACATTGAGATAAGCAAAATTCCAGTGACTGATTCTAGCTACTCCAAATACTGAAGCACATCATCATACCCTGACTAATTCTTTCTCCCCTATATGCACTATAAATGGAGACAATACCTGAAAAGATACCCTGAACTCAAGGGAACTGAAGGTAATCAACAGAAGCACCAAGGCTTTGTGGCTTCATGTGACATGAATTAAACTGCAGACTATATGCAATTGTTAACTACTTGCAGTCCAGTTGTGTATTTTAAGGTCTAACAGAAACACTGAGGAATATTTTGTGTTCTGCAGAATATATACTGAAACATCTTTTAATTAGTTAATGCTCCTGACTAAGTTGCTGGCTTTTTAAAAGTTTAAACCCCCCCTCTATTCCACTTGGTACTACAGGGGAAATTGTGTACGTTATATGGGCCTGATATGATATCAGATAAAAATCAACAGTTACGTGATATTCTTGTCTCACATGAAAAAAAGCAGAGCTATAAACTTAAGGAAAATTACCTTCCTTTCAAATGAGAAAACTGCTATTACTCAAACAACATTAGTTGGCAGTTAGAAGGTAGCATAGTGAGCTAAAAAAAAAAACCAACAGGTTTTCACTGGTGTACAGCTAACCTCAACTTGATGTAGTATTAAAAAAAACCCAACCAAAACTAACAGGAGGGAGGGGATGCAGTCATTCTTATCTCTTTGACCAATACAAAAGCACTGAATACCTGCTGGGCTGTTCAGGAAAACTGAAGAAAAGAAGTAATTACTGAACAAGAGGTTGACACCGTAGATGGCTTTGCAGAACTGTAACACTGCGAGAAACTTCTGCTTTTATCCACCGTTTTGTACATGTTTGTAAGTCTTTCACTTGATTTCTGTCCTTGACAAAAGAACTGTAATTGGCGATCAATATCTCTTCTAAGAAGTTAGAGAAACAGCAAATTCTTTGAGAGATCAAAAAAAGAAATGAGCAAACCCAGGAGCTTTATAAAGCAATTGAAAAATTGCCAATCTTAAACATTACCTAAGGGGAATGGAGACTTCTAAATGGTATTCTCATTATTTTAAGCTGCACATAATAGCTTTTCAAATCTCTCATTCAGTATATAATCATTATGAGGCAGCCTTGGCTTTCTATATTGAAAAACACTAATCATGACATTGACACATCCACATCTTTTCATTAGAAAGTTACTACCATCTGACACAATGTCTCAATTTATTTTCATATCTGAAACTAAAATTCTGCTCTAAAATTGTATGTAAGAAAGAAATACAAGTAAAACTTTAAGTTCTTCTTCCATAAAGCAGGAAAATAAGTATTTTTCTTAAAAAACAAACCAACCAACCAACCAACCAACATGGACTCAACAGGTGTACCAAAACAGGTATGTGAAGAGAGCTCTGGTCTAAACACATAATTAATCTTAATTACTCAGAAGCACTGCCAAGTTTTGTGCAAGAAAAAGAAAAAAGGAAAAAAAAAGACGAAGTAAAAGAAAAAAGAGAGAGAGAAGAAGAAAGAGGGGTAAACTAAGCATAAAGTACATGTAAACAATTCACTCTGCTTTCTACATATATGTCTTCTATAAAGCCAACTTTATGGAAAACAGAATCAGAAACCTAGGATTAAAAAAAAGGTATAAATCAGATAACACTGTGCCTCAAAAGACAGACTTTCAGCCTGATAAAAACAAAACTGGAATTCACAGAGTTTAAAAGAGAATGGGCATGAGTAAACTGAAATTTTGACTTTTTAGCCTGTCTAAATTGACATTTATCTGAATGGCAACAGTTCTTCCAACTTAATTCATCCTCAGTACATCATTTGCAGGTCTCAAACATAGCTAGCAAAGAAACTAGAAAATACAACAGTAGCTCCAAATATATGAAGAAACGTCCAGTGTACTTTGAGAGCAGCTTTTAAATACCTCATTAAAAAGCACATCCAATTTACATCTCACTGAGTCATTACATATGACTACCATTGCCAGATTCACAAATATTTTTAAAGTAACAAAATAAACCATGACACATGTTAAAGACATTTTAAAGTAACACTGTAATGAAAAGAGAAAGTGATTAGTATTAACTGCATTTGTATGCAAACAGGAGAAAAGGAAACTCACAGAAAGACCAAATCCTGTTTACAATAGACATATGACCAGAATTGCCTATGAGGGGCTCTAATTGCAGCTTCCTGACAAGGTCTGTCTGAAGTAGCCTCTCTCTGTAAATAAGCCTGTACTATGGAGCCCCATTTTGCAACCATGCAACAAAACAAACAAGGAATCCCAAACTAGATCGTGGTTGTGAGCATTTTGCTCTGACTGGAAAGCAGCAGACTGAAGGATGCAAACTCCCTGCAAAAGCAGCGGCTGCTGTCTAACATACTACCATGATTATTTAACAACAGCTTACATAAAGCCCACAAAAATAAAGTCACTTCTTTAAAGGAAGGGTGTTTCTTGTTGTGCTAGGCTGTATTTTCGCAGTCAGCCACTGAAGTCTGAGGTACAGAGCTGTCTCTTACCTGAGCTGATCATACTGTGCATTCTTTGCTGAGCCAAGAGCTGTTCACGTCCAGAAACCCCATCTGAGGAAAAACACGATTCACTCTCATAAATTGTCTGCAGCATATTCCAACTGGTCTGCACTTCAGCTACACGAGAGATTCATCACTGCACTTGCACAGGGGACGTCAGGCACAACCCTCTGCAGTCCTACCTTCTCCAGCAAGGGTTTGTAAGATAATATGCTTCGGCAATTAGCAATGTTTAAACATTCACACGAGTATCTATCAGGAGAGGGGAAAAAACCCCAAATCAACTCTCGGCAGCCCCCGCCTGCTGGAAGGGAGCCGCGAGCGCGCGGGGGGCTGCGCACCACCGACTTTGAGCAGTTGCGTTCGGGCAGCCAACGGCAGGTGGAAGAAGAAATGAAGAAATATCTCTGCGCTTCGGGTTTTCTGGTAGGGTGGGGGGGAAACACAGCCTGTTGGAAAACATCAAACTGAATAAGCCCCCCTTCCAGGGACTGGGAGCCCCCAAGGGTTTAGTCTGAATTACCCCAGCCCAGCCCAGCGTGGCTGTCCCCGTGCTCCTCTCCTCTCTCTGGCCCTCTCTCCCCTGGCCCGGCAGCTGGGAGAAGTTGGCGGGAGCAGCAGCAATAACTCATTTGCATTTGAATCGACACCCGCGTGGCCCAGTGGTGGCAGAAATAGAACAATGGCCAGCCTGAGCCAAAAATAGGTCAAGCATGGCCGGGTGATTGGAGCCTGCATTAATGCGTTTAAAAATACCACAGCAAACACAGCTGTCCAGTCCCTGTCTTTCAAACCACACTGCCGGCCGTCCTCCCTCTGCCACTCAGCCTCGACTGCGACTAACCCCTTCCCTCTGCCCAGCCCATTTCAGTGGGGAGAAGCCAAGGAGGGAGGGAGGGAAGGCAGGGAGAGGGACAGAAACAATCCTCTCCTGGGACTCGCACCCCTCTCTTTCCTTGCCCTCCCCCACGGAGTATTTTGTGAAAAGCGAGCAAAACGCCACGGCCTCTGTATCAGTCCTAAAATAACACCGAGAGGTTTTGCTGGCAGTGTGGTTTCTGCCTCGCCCACGCGCAGCCATCCTGCTGTTCTATTTTTGCTGCCCGTTTCTCTGGCTACGACGTCGTTGGCTTTGGTGGGGGAGCCAGGCTGCTGCCTGCTTTCTGCAGGACCTGCAGCCGCCTCGGGAGAGGCGATTTCTGAAGTTAATCGGGTTGGGGGGTAGCAGAAGGCAGATGTTAACAAGGGACCAGGTTCTGTGCATGCAGTTACAAGCAGCCTTCCCCTATCTAGCATGATTGATATAATTCTTGTAGTAAGTCACCCTTAGTGGCACCGCATGTCAGACACGCTTACCAACTACTCACTATTCGGTTGACTTGCTAAAATTTGGAGAGGGGCTGAGCTGCTCACACTTATTTTTAGAAGCATTAGGCAATTTGCGTGGTGTCTCTCAGTTTTACAAGATGATGTGGTTTCAGAAGAGCAGCGTTAGACAGCATGTCAGACGAGAGCACCATGTTGCTCTGCATCTTGGCAGGTTTCACGAATGCCATGTGAAGTTTATTTTTCATAACGATATTTCAAGTTGCGTATTTTCTTTACTGATTAACATGCCTAGTGTAGTTAAGTTTCATTTCTCTGTTACAGACAGTACTTTACTTCTCTGGGTGCTGCTCTGCCTTTATAGCACTTGTTACACAGGTAACCAAAGCCTGTCATTACCTACATACATCATACAGCAGCCTGACCACTCACCTACCGAAATTATTGAGTCTCTTTCCACGTCCCTGCTCTGGGGGAGCAACAATGGCTGAGAAGTCAGTACAGAGGTCATCTCAGAGCTTTCTAGAAATCCACCAAATTCTCAACTGTCTCCAGGATTTTTTGCTCCTGAACCTGCACAATACTTGAGGCTCAGTTCTGCATTTTCAAGAATGATCATCTGTCTACTCTTCGACTGACATGACAGATTGTAGCCAAGGGCATTTTTATTTATTTATTTTTAACTTCTCACAATTGTCTTATCGAAGATTTTTTACTTCCTCCATGTGCCAAATGACTTGGTCCCGCTGAGAGTTATGATCTGTCCCCCAGACAGAGACCACAGCAGCTGACAATGTGTTTTTCCCTACGGGAACCTCAAGTTAGCACCTATCGCTGCTCAACACCCCCCCTCTCCTTGCCTTCTCTCTTCCCTCCCTCTAGTTTTCCCCAGGAGCACTCCTCTCCAAGAAGTGGCAAAGCTCTACAGATGCTATACATCCAGCTCCGCAAAGGGGCACAGACACAGGCAGTGGCAGCACAGTGACAGGTAGGGTGTTACAGGGCAAGACAGGGGATGAGCATCACACAAGGCATTGTATTACTGACAGCTGACAAGTTGTATTACTGACAGCTGACAAGTTGTTATCATGAACATTTTCTCTTGAAAATAAAAATACCCAAATGTCTTGTGGGAATTAGGTGGCATTTTCACAGTACAGGCAGAAGATGTTTAACACAAGTGGAGGGGGGGGGGGTTGGGGAGTCACCATTAAAAACAGAAATCTTCTTGAATGCAGAAAAGGCTTTTTGTAGAGGGAAGTAAATAAAAAAAAAGTGGAATTATTTCTGCCCTTGAGCCAACCAGAACATGACCCTGTATAACGATTCAGTGCCTCAAAATAATCAAGTCTCATATTACAGGGAAACACTGGAGGAATAAGTTAAAAACAGGTCAGAACATGGAAAATCGTGGAGTGTGGGATTCTGGTATTAGGTACTCTTACGTGTTTATAGCTTCTTATATATACAGCTGCATTATTAAAGATAGCATTCACAGATCTAACTGACTTTGAAAACTTCAGTAACTAAATAAACACAAACTATATTCAAGAGTAGAAAATAAAAATACAGATATTTAGCTGCAAGCATTCTTAATTTTGGCATATGTATTTTATACTGACAGACACATAAACTGTCCTATGTTAGCTAGTTCACAGATCATAACAACTACAGCATTGTTCTTTATATTCTAGACGATATATAAAAATTATATCAAAATATTTTACTTATGAAGTCAGTCACCCCAAATGTAGAGGTTACATTTACAAGCTGAATTTTTCTGACTTGCTTCAACATATTATGGGTCTACTTTGGTACATGCTTACCTTTAAAACCCATGTGTAACTCCATCCCTTTTCAACATAATATTTAAGCACATGCTCAAATTCTATTGATCACAATAGAATTTAAGCACATAGTTAAACACATTGCTGAGTCAGCCCACCCTTTAACCACATGATCACATGAGTTTAAATACCTCCTTTAGAGTCCCAAAGGGGAAGGATAAAGGGTACATGCCTTAAGAAAATCTGGGTCTTATTTTTAAAATTACAGATATTATAAGGTGAAATTTTCATACAGGAACATGAGCAGGTTTGTCCTGTTTTTTTCTCCAAATGCATTTCCTAAACTTGGAAAACTTTAATGACACTGGAGGTAAACTGTTGAAATGATTTAGTGCTGCTGAGGTGACTCTAAATGCAATCAGCAACTTTATAGAAAATGTAAGGCATGTTAGTAGCACTAAGATCTCATTACAAGAGTTTCATAATGTGTTTCTCTTATTTTCCTTCTGAGTTGTTAAATAAATGTAAGGAAATTAAATCTGGAAACCACATTACTGCAACATTAAGACTGAGAAATTAAGCACTCAAATTAGAAAGAGCTAAGATTTCTACTGCATTATTAACTGCAACATTATAATTAAGTAGCAATTTTCTTACTTTCCTTTTTAAGTACAAACAGTGTATTACTAGTTGTTTTTAGCACATCCCATTTCTCATGTTATTCTGGAGCATAGCCTTCATTAACATTATTAGCATAGTTTCAACTTTTGCAGTTTTCTTACTTGTAAATTATTTCTTGAATAGATTTTTCTACCATATTGCCCAATTTTATCATACAAATATTACAAACAAAATTAAATAAAGATACGTTCTCTATCTTATAGTCATATGCTTAAATGAGGATACTGCAGTCTTACAGGTGCCCTATTTGACCTTCCTTCAGCCCCTTTTTCATCTGACAAGTGAAAACACAGCAAGTAATAACATGCATCAATATCAAACAATGCATAAACAAGTCGGAGTTAAACGAAGGTTGCATGGGTAGTATTAAATCTGGCCTATTTCAGGATTGAGGTTCGAGTTCTAATCTCTGCAGCCTAAAAAGCTCCGAACTATTTTTTGTATATCTAATCACTGGGATTAAACAAAAAAAAAATTAACTATTGTATAGAACAGATGTTTCTGTAGCCACAGTTCATTAGACACCATTAGTACCATGTGAAACTCAAGCATCCATCGTAAATTACTACAGTTTATGCTAGAGAATTAACTAGGTTAATGAACAGCAAAAGACTATTACCACAGAGAAACAGATGGTTTGGGAGCAGAAGGACATCAGGGTAGATGCTCAAGTGGTCTGGTTCTACTCCTTCCTGGAACTAAGGAACCGTATTCCAAGGCCCTTGGGGAGTTAAAACGTACCACTTAATCCACGCGCTCTGGTTGGAAAGATGTACTAAGAGAATGTCTCTGATCAGTTTTCTGTGTAGCAAGCCTCTGGCGTTGCCTGTGCAGGAATACATGTTGCTTTTGCTTTGCAGTGCCACGAAACCACGTGATGGGCATTTTTCCAGTGAGGAGAAAACTGCTATTCTAAACGTTCCAAATCTATTTAAGCTCAATTCAAGCTTCAAAGGAATTTTCTCAGACAAAGACAGGCATATCTGTAGCTTTAGGGGATTTTGTGACAAACAATGGGAGAATAAAACTTTACAAAGTTTTGAGGATAAGGAGCGGTATGCTAGATAAATGTATGGGTCTCCATCATCTATCGTGTAACAATAGAGCCAGACTCATGTCTTTCTTATGCAAATTAGCTCAAGGTTTTTAGAGCTAGCGGATGACTGATCACTTCTTTCTCCTCTTAAAATATGCCTTTCCATTCACATAAATAACTCTGTTAGAAATTAAGTCCTAGATTCAGGACAACACCTCAACAACATATACTTGATTATACGCAAGGGGTTTATGCTAAGCATATGCTTAAGGGCTTCATAAAAATCAATAGGTACTTTCCTGAATTCCAAAGCTCAAATAATTCAAAACAAAACACAGAAAGCTATCAAAGAAATAAATAATAATTAAGTTAGGAAATACATACACAATTCAATTATTCTCCTGACACAATTATTTATCAGATTGGAAATAAGATCTCCATATTTTGCATCAAGGCAGAGGTAAATTGCATACAAACAACACAAGCCATGTGGCCAAAGCAATGTCAAAGAAACGCCTCAGACCAGCAAAGCACTTTGCCCCTTTTATACCATTAAGAAGGCAAGTAGAGATATGAGCAATATGAAATTTACTGGGTCTTCCGTGGTTATGCCCAGCACATGTGCATGTGTGCAGTGCGTTTGCCAAGTGTAGATCCACCGGACACACCTGGATGGACATACATAAAGGAACCCTAGAGCAGCACATAACCTACGATAGCCTGCAATACATCACCTATGACAGCCTGCAATATGATCAGCATACTTCAGGCATTCCAAGCTTGTTGCACATCTACTGGGAAGATAATCTGTACCTCCACACAGCGTTTTGCACAGGATTTCCTGATGCAGGGTAGTCTGGCAGGTCAGATCAACTGGCCTGGACACTGAGAGTTCCTGGATGACAGATTACTAAGACTTTATGGCTGGAGAACCAAGACGAACACCTTGTCTAGCTTGTAATATATGCCTGGGTTTAAGTGCTTTTTTGGATTTAAGCCAAGAAATGTAGGCCATGCTTGCTGTCTGGAGAACTGCATTGTGAAAACCAATGTCTTTGCAAAGGATTTAGGATCACAACAGAAGACAGCCAACTAAATATGAGTTCCTAGGATTACACTGGGATAAAAAAGGCTAATAAACCCCTTGAATACATAAACAAGGTTATATTGAGTAGCAGTAGCGAGGTGATATAGAATACTCTCGTGATTCTATAACTTCTTCTGGTATAGGCACCTGAAAAAGAATGCTGAAAAACTGGGGATGGATAGACATGCCATGAGCATAAAATAGGTTTCAAAAAGCATTGGAAATTGGAAACTCAAAGACCTGAGATACCCCTAGACTTTCTCATTGCTGTATTTCAGCGTTATCTAAAGACATCCTTGATCAAATAATCACTCGTTGGTTTTAACCTTAACC
>WUAM01000179.1:11302091-11328076 GCA_024336885.1 Actenoides hombroni | reverse complement strand
GGTACTGTCTATATATATATATATACATATATATATATACACACACGACAAGATGTTCAGTGGTGTAATAAAATCCTCTATTTTACAGAACAATGCTTTAAGAAAAATCCATCGATTAGAAAAATTCAAACTAGTAGTGGGCATACATTTTAAATATGTTTTAATCACTGCAGCAACTTACAAATGAGCTTTACATCAATAGTGGCCCTGTCACTAGAAAAAAAATCTCTTAACACTTCTATAGGGAAAACTTAAGGCAAGTTTCGTTGTAAAACTCCAAGTCAGACAGGTCAGACCTGCTGATCATGGGGGTACCTCCAAAGCTACTAAAAACTAATATGAATTATTGCTTAACTGACATCAATAATAAGAACTAAAAAGAATCATTATTCCTACATCAGAAATAGTTTTCTTCTTTTAAATCACCCTCTCCTGAAAAGCAGAAATGTGGTTTCTGTTTTACTTTTTTAACATGTGTATTTTCCTATGAGACTTGATAATTTTTACAAGAGTAGCACAACCGACTGCACTGCAAACATCTTGGGGCAAAAGTCTTTGGGGAAAAAAACCCCCAAACTATGAAGCGTTTGCTTTGTTTTGCTATTCAAAGCTGCCCTTTTAAGTCAAATAATTAAATCTCAAAAGAAGGGTCTTTCTAAATTCAGGCTTGGATTCACAGAAGGTTGAAGTAGCTTTACATAACATGTTACAACCACATTATAAAGCTATAGTAGCTTTCTAAGAGATAGATACCCTTGTGGATTGGGACAATAATTGCTCTGTTAAATTTTGAAACAAGAAGTTTTACTAAATATCAGACAATATATATAGTTAGAGAACTGCCACTACAAGCCATTGGAAACTTGGCCAAGAAAAAATATTTTACATGAAGCACTAAAAAGAGCCTTCTTTAATGTCTGGGTCAAAGAGTGGACCTGATATGCCAGACCATGTGCTGGCCTGTAGGCACATGCCAGTCTCTCCCATTGCGCTCCCTCTTGGGGTGTCCTTGCTTTCCCAGCTCCTCCACCCCTCATGGTGGAGCATTCAAGCACACGGAGAAACAGTGTTCCATCCACAAACATGCCTCTGGGAGCAGTAACAAATTGACCGCTGCTATGCTGTGAACAGGTCATGTCTCATGCCGGTCAATGATGTCGTTACGAAACCACACAAAACTCTCCTTGTTCGCTGGACCAGGACAGCAGTGAAGTTCAGTCCCGACCTTCTCCTTTGTTTTTTTCAAAAAATTTCAGTGAACCCAGCTCCAATTTTCATCTAACTTTCTTCCTTATTTTGAAGTCTGATAAAGGAACAGACACCGAAATCAAAATGCTATCAATACACCCACTTGGGAGCTGTTTTTACCGTGCTGGTGAATTTGCTAAAAGGATGAAACCGTGATTTCAGTGGAAGACCCGTCATTATTTTGCCTGACTTGAGTAGAACCAGGATTTCTCCTGAAGAGCAATATGATCTTAATTCTCCTTGTGGAAGTAACACACTTACAGATTGCAAAAGAGGAAAAAAAAAGATAAAAATACCATTGAAATGAAGATTTCAGAATTCTGAAAGGAAAACTGCAACACATTTCAACTAAATATAACCTCTGCCTTTAGCCAACTAAACCACCTTGAAAATTTTAATGCAGCTACTTACAGTAACCGAAAATACCTTTACATTACACGATGATACAGTCAAAATGTGTCACAAACTTGACTTTTGTAAATACAGCCTTCAGCTGGTATTCCTAATGCCAGGATCAGCCCCAAGAAGGCTTGTATCATACTTCAAGCTTATTTAGCCAAACCACACCACCTTCAGTTTGCAAGGCGGTCTATCCCATAGAAGGGATGAAACAAATGGAGCGTGAGACTACAGCAAGTGCCCAACAAAGTCACATCTCAGCAGGCAGATGTGGGCAGCAGCTGCTGCTTCCACATGTCCCTCATCTGCTCCATCTGCGGCTCTTAGTCGCAAGAAGCAAGTGCTCAAGCTCTCTAGGACAAAGTGGCAAGGCAGGTCCCAAGCCCCACAGTCTTCTGTGAAGAGAACTGTTCACAAAATAACCTGCCAAATTTTTGAGCCACAATGCAATGCCTAAAAAAATTCCAGAGGACAGAATTGATAATTTGCATTGAAAGCACAGGGAACTGGGAATAACATACATCGAATTTATGCTCAGACAACACTCCCATTCTAATCAACTCTAATCAGGTATATTTTTATCTTGCAAAGAGTCTGGGAAGGGAAAGATCTTACATTCATTTCAATCCAAAGAGATGCTGGGAAAGGGCAGTCCAAAAATGAATTAAGAAATTAAAAGTAAATTGCAAATGCTGGAATCCCAATGCCACAAGCAGAGATGACAGACTATTTTTGATGAGCTTAAGCATCTGAGTGGTCAAAATGCAGGATCAAACTCAGGCTCAGGGCCTGTTATAAAAATAGCATAGTTCTATGACAGCCATCTACGCACTTCATATTCAGTCGATTGGTAGCCGAGAGAACAACATGGCATCATAGGTGGTAATGACAGGAAAACAAGACCTTTCAGTAGACAAATCAGAGGTTCGACACCACCACAAGTCAGGTCTCACATAAGTCATCAGTCATAGACAGACTGTGTACGTTATGATTGCGCTTCATTTCCAGCCTCTTCCGCTGCTAAAAAACATTTCCCTGAGGTTTGCAGTATTTTTTTTTTTTCATTTTTAAATGTGAAATGAATGCAATTAAAGGGTTATCATTAGTCTAGGAAAAATTGAGTGCATTTTCAGCAGCCCAAAAAGCAATGTGGTATAAAGGCTATGTGGCAGTTTTGGCTAAAACTAACAAGTGACTAAAGCTAGACTGTTCAAGGTAGCAGGTTATCAACTGTAGACTGCATCCACAGGAATGAATAAATAAATCACAATCTAGATTATCCTAAACCTTAATTGTATTCTCCATCTCCTCACCTCTACCAAAATTTGGGGGGGGGGGAAGTGAAGTAAAGTAAAAAGAAGCTAAAAAGGTGGAGACAAACCTGGGACAACTACAGAGTGCACATACTGTTTGTAAATGGTTTATTTGCCATGACTAAGGAAGCTTCCTATGTCTCAGATAACAAAGGAAAATAACTAAATCTGTGAGTCTGTTTTCTGTTATATGATAAAGTGGTACAGTAAATTGGACACCATCTTAGATAAAAATAGATGCATTGCAATAGTAAGTACAAAAAACAACTCATGCACGTAAACTAACAGTGCAATGAAACAGGCTTAAGTTTGGTCAAGCTTTATTTTTTTCTTTTTAATTGCTATTTTTAGAAGCATTCTCACTGGCATTCTCATGCTATACAATATTAATTTGCTTCCCATTCTAAACAAACACTTATCTCCATTTTTAGACTATACACAAATTTGACAACCATATATTTAAGTAGCAATTTTCGTGAAGTAAGAAAACAGAGCTGGTTTTCTTTAGACAACTTGAAAGAACATGCTACTGTTAAGCTATCACAGCATTCTCTTTCAATCACTATTTGCAGACGTACAAAGTGTATTTTTCTTGACACCTTCTACATCTAAATGTTGTGTGTGTGTGTAAAAATATAAAAAGATAAACAACAACACACTTTCAGCTACTGGTATCACATACCACAGCTGAAATACTAAAGTGTACATACATTGACGTAAACAAAAAAGATAAAGCTGAAAGGTGCATAAGCAAGTGTCTAGCGTAGAACATGTGACGATGGAGTATTTTATTGACTTGGGGCCTAAATCATTACATTCATTTTGTTCATTTAGTGTCCTCTCAGATGCAGCAGAAAGCCTCCAGCAATTCAGAGAGGCAGTATGCTATTCTGGGACCCATCAGAACATGAATGAGAAGTTGAGCAACTAGCTATATTTGCAAGGGGAAATCTCCAAGGCATACCTACCAACAAGAATTTCAGGCTAGAAATACACTAGGATGGTTGCCAACAGAAATATTTCATCAGTCACTCTTACAGTGCTGTTGCTCCCATCACATTTTTTTGCCAAGTTATTTAGCACTGCAGACACCAGCAACCAACAAGTTCGGTAACTGCTTTCATTTCTCACACTCTCTTTCTGTCACTCAGTTGTTTTGTGATAGAAGGGAATTTGTGTGTACTGTTGCAGGGCAAGGGGAGAAAGAAGGCATAGAGATGGTCAGTAGACCCTTAGTGGCTACATATCCCACAGTGGCAGCTGTGGAGGGCTGGACGGAATGATCTTGATAACTCCTTCAGTCGTTTCTTCTCAAGTGGCATTAGAAAATACTGTGTTCCTAGGCAGTCCATGAAAGCAAGGACAGCCATTTCTCCAGCACAAACGTTCTGTCCTAAATCAGACCACCTGTACTAAACAACACATTTACAGAACACCTAAATCAAACTAGCTACTGTAGCAGACTTGGCACTGCTGATCAGTAGAATGATGTTTGCTGGGATGGTATGCAGGGGCTTCACTGGCAACACCATGTTAAAAACCTCCCTATGTGCTCCTGCCCCTCTCCTACCCTTGTCCAGCATGGCAAGGTTTTATGTGTATTTATTAATGCACTCTAAAGGAAATCAGATCAGTTTTCCAATGCACCCCAAAAAGCACAAGCAAGAAAAGCAAGACCTTTTTATCATCACAATGTCCTCTGTCTTGTCAAGCCACAGGTACAGTGAAAAGGAGTCCAACATGCTCCTGACAGTGCAATATGATCTCAGACCCCTATTCACCAGTGGCATAACATGTATTCAAGGACTTGCATCCTGAAGAGCCTGATTAATCACAGAAAAGCTACACAGCCAAGCCTATATATATATATATAAAATCAGCATAACTGACTACCCAAACCAGCCAACATCATTTAAAGATACACACAAATAAACAGCAGACATATTTTGAACATGAAGGGGGGAAAAAAGGCCTTAGAAATCCATAAACAAAGTCTTTCTTAAAAACACAAGTTTCTAACAGGTTGTAGTCATGATGGTATAGATCTAAACTGCATTACTTAAGTAAATAAGGTCTCTTTTGAAAAGGAGAATTGTATTCTTCACTTCGGTCCTATACAGTACAAACTCTGCAATTCTACAAGTCTTTGGCTGATGCCCTTACTTTTCATAAAATTTCAGACTAAATTTAGACTAGATAGACTCTTTCCTCCACATCTTTCAGCGCTCATGTGCAGAACTCCCCCAGCAGTGTGTGATTTTCCCGTCTTAGAGAAGGCAGCAATCGGAGCATACCATTCATGCACTGAGAGGGCAAAGGGACATTCCCAACTCTGCTGGCGTCATGGGAGAGACTGATAAACAATCCATATCACTTGGTCCCATTTGATAAGCTTTACATTTATTTTTATCATCTGCGTAAAAGAAAAAATGATACACAGTAAGGCTTGTTATACGTTATTCTGATCAACACACAGACTTGAAAAGAACTAAATTTGCCCATCATTACAATTAATAATACATTTAATTTTTTTTTGAGACAAGACATGATAATATCCTATCCAATTTGAAAGAGGATTGAATCCTTGTGCTCTTGGAAAGTACAGCATTATTACACAGTTTCACATAGGACAGAGCAAACCAGCCTGAGCGCACCTCATGCCCTTCAATGTCATGTGGAGCCGATAATCTTTTTCTGACTCACAGAAATGGCCTGTTCCTATATTTGACAAGGCAATATTTGTCCCTCTACCTGAAGCAATATAATTCTTCGCTGGCAGAATGTGACACCTGCGGCAGTCTTAGTCTGGCAGTACCAAGAAGGTAATTTGCATTTCATTCACGTACAGAAAGGAAATACCCACTAGATGCATATGAAACCCTAGTGGAATTTATTTTGTGGGTTTTTTGGTTTTTTTTTTATTATTTTTTAGTTATTTTTTTGTTGTTGTTTGTTGTTTTGTTGTTGTTGGTTGCCCGGGGTTGTTGGGGTTTTTTTTTTTTTGCTCATAAGTTTCTATTTTTCCTGTGGTAACACTGGAAAAGATCATGTGAAGTTTCTTACATCTACATATTTATCATATATTTCTTAACAATGTCCTTGAGGGGTGGTTAATGAAATAAAATAAAAATCAGATGGTTTAGTGGGTTGTTAGGGAACTCAGGACTTAGCACTCCTGAGCTGAAGTCACTGATCACAAATTTTCAGTGATCAGAGACCCCATAGTACTCTGTGTTCCAGGTGCCCATCTGCTCAATGGGAATAAACAGTATATTGCACATTACTGTTTAGAGGACATGTGCTTCTTTAAGAGTTCTCAAACATGTGGAAGTGGAGAACATACATTTTCTTTAAGCTAAAATATTTTTGCTAAATTACTTCTACAATACACAGTCAGTTAGAAACTGATAATCTGCATCCTTCCACAGGTAACTTGCAACACTGATTACTATCCATGACTGGCAATGCTTTTTAAAGCCTATAGTATTTCAGATAGCTGATTATTACCAAAATAAAATTGCATGTGATTTCCCCAAATCACAAGAGTAGCTGTTTTTTCCTCAAATGTTAGACACAAGCACAAAAAGCATGTGCTTTCTTTCATATTTCAAAAGATTTTTGTTTTTACCTGTGCTCCCTTAAAATGTTCTGAAGAGAAGGACAAGTTATGTAGTTCTGTAACCAGAACATTGCCACCTGCAAAAACACAAAGCTAGAAAAAGTTTGTTTCTAGGATCCCAGGCTTACAACTTAAGAGATATTTCCATTCACAAGGAGAAAAACAGACAACCTAGCACATAAGTTGTGGCAAGCAGTGAATCTCACTCATGTAAACACTAAATGCTTGATGTTAAAGAAAAACGAGTCTACTTCAGCTCAACATAATGCATTAAAAAACCCAAAAAACACAACAAAACAAGCTAAAAACCTAACTCATGCCTTTGGGCAAACATTTCTGTCTTTGAATCTGTTGTACATTGATGAATTAATGAGATCAAATGAAGGACTTTTTTTCCGATTCAGCTGAAGCTGTGGTCATACACACCTGCTCCCTTTATTTCATCTCCAGCACAGACCTGGCACAGTCAGTTAGTTTTTGGTCTATTTTTGTCATGAGAGTATTTGAACAATGATTGACCAAGATAAACTGCCTCTGCTTTAGTCAACATTAAACTAGCCAGTCCTCTTCATATCTTTCCCATGAGCCTGGAAACCTCACTTGCAAATAGGGGTAAATATTTCTGTAGTGTTTTCCTTTTTAAACTGACAAACAGCCTTTGTATTATTGTGGGCCCACATTTATAAGTGTCCTTACCTTCTTTGTTTACCACTCCCACGAAAACTAACAAGTGTTTTCCAAGAGAAAATTAGTAACCGATGACCATTTTTCCGATGTCTTTCCTTTCTTGCTGTTAGTCTCTCTTCAGTTACTATAAACATGACTCTGTTCTGCTCTCATTTTTTAACTCCATCTTTCACTCACTACTGAAATGCTGATTCCCTGCATGCTTCACTTAGTAAAATCTAAGACGAAACACACTTCTGAAGTTTCTCCCATGCTAGCCTCTTGTTTGTGAAGAATTCTCCAAGTACCTCTCTGTTCTTCCACCAGACAGCTTAGAACTCTCCTCCTTAGGCCAACACAAGGAATTGAGTACCTGTGCTCAGAAAACCACCCACATTGTAGTCAAATGTGGTTTTCTTCTGTATCTGAATAGGTATGGAGATTATACATACAGACAAGGGATTCCCATACAGGCTGAAAAAATTATTTGGTGGAAGCCTTATTGTTGTGATGATGAACATAAAGTGCTCCCCTCCATCAGATAAAAGAAGAGGAGGTAGTTGTGGCTTTTTACTATGGTTTGTATTACCATTGCGATTGCTACTTCACTGCTCTCCCAGGGGCCTGAAGACCTTTCACAGACTGGATGACAGCCTGCTCCTGCAAGAAAAGCTCTTCCACTGACCTGCTACCACCTAAGAAAACACTCCGTAATCATTAGAAGTCATATTTATTCAAAATCCATTAATTTAGACTTCATTTCACAGGGTTTTAACTACCATAATCTCTGCTGAATGTTAAACTCAAAAAGCAGATGCAAAGCACTCCTCAAAGAACACCTCATGACAAACATTTATCAGGTCTCCCATTCATTCTGTGCATAAATAAATGACTCTCTCTTTTACTGTTTTCTCTCTTGTTCTATAGTTACTACAAAGACCACTCCACAATCTCTCCTCCCTGAAGATTCAACACTAATTCTGTTTTAGTCTTCTTCTGTCTATATTTATCACTGTATTTCACAACTTAGTCTCTTACTCTTTGATCCTTTAATATACATCACCCCCTGTAATTTCTTTATTCTTATTAACAACCTGAATATTCTTCATCAAATACAACTGAAAATGTGTTCCTTACCACTTGTTTTCTTCTTGTACTAGCAGACTTTCATCTTTCCTGTCTACAGAGATGCTGCAGAAATAGTTTTCTCAGCTACTGAAATTCTTCCTTTAAAGTCCTCAAATTCAAAAGAAAACTTCAAATACAGCCAATTTTGTCATGTCCCATTCCACTGTTTTGGAGATGACAATGTTGTTTATAACATTCAGAAGTCATCCCACACCACATTAAGTTTAATTGCTGCAAACAATGTGTCTTTTTCCTCCTGGAAATTTCTAGTTCTTTAAAAGATCTCTCCTGTTTTGCCAGCTATTCAAGTAAGAGAGGCAACTCTCAACCAGCATTTTCATGTTATAAATTGTTGCAATTGGGATAGTCAAGGGAGAGGGGAAGCATCTAAAAAGCATTATTTCCTTTTGATTATAAGGACTCAAAACTGTTGTAAGGACACTGACAACATACTATAAGTCTTGTATACTTAATAGTCATCACCTGTAATCATCCATCCAGTGCCAGTTTTATCCTTTGTTACATGCAAAATAGACAGTTATGAAGCCTTACTTTGGGCCAACACGAAACAAAGGTAGGCATTTTATTTTGTGAGAGAAAACAGTTTTCCCACAGTGCGCAGAAGGGGAGTTGCCTCCCGAATAGGAGGAGTGGGAAGGTGGTTGCAGAAGAGGGATAGTTACTATACAGCTTAGAAGCCTGCTAGAAAAACAAACACAGAAAAATGGCAGTTTGGGAAAAACCACACTGTTTATCGGCCTGCAACCAACCAAGATACAATGACTTAAAAAGCGTAAGTTCAATGTCACCAAACAGAATGAGCTTGCAAAGCATACAGCAAAGTTGTGCAAGTACGTCTAAGAGATATTTAAAAAAAAAAAAAGTTAAAAAATTAGGTGTCCAAATTTCTAGTATTTCTATGGGTACTTTCCTATGCCTAGCTTAAAACATGCTCAAGGTAAGCAAATAAACCTGGCATATAGTAACACTGATCATTTACCAGTTCAGCGTTACCTTCCGATTATCACCAGGATAGCATCTACAAATTCACTACCACTCTTTCACTGTTCCTCTCCTTCCCCTCAGTTTGCATCATGATGTGCAGACCACATAGATTTCAGTCCTGTCCATCCTGCTTTGACAGTCTTACATGCTAAATCTGGTAAGGATCTCCTAAATCTTTATTTTTTTCCATTTCAAAAGTACATTCTTGGGGTGCACTTCATAGTTTTAACTTTAAGGGCAATGTTCATGGATAATGCTACAGAAACAATAGGACACTATTTTGAACCACTTTAAAGCTTTGTGCTTACACTCAAATAGGACTGAACAAAGCTCACAAAACTCATCAAGTCTAAGCACCTGTGAGACTGGCACTAGTCCTCATTTATTAGTTGAATATTGGTAAGTGCCATTAACCATTATGCCAAACAGTAGAAAGCTAGCTACTGAAAAAGAAGATATAACAGCAGTACATAAATTTACAGAAAAAAGCTCATCTGAGAGACTCAGTCTGTTTTCATAATAAAACAAACTTTCTAAAAGTAACAAAAACAAGAGGGAGTGAGGTCTACCATTCTACCAAAACATTTAAGTGTGGTGTTTACAGGTGCTTTATACTAACTAAGCAAAAAAATAGCTAAGAAATTACTAGGTTATATTAAAAGAAAAGCTTAAAATAACCATTGTGAGCTAATGTTAGACATATGCAATGAACTAGGTTATGTCACACGTACAACTTATAATTGTCCTCAGCTCTGAGATCTCCATGAGCTCTGCAAATGCACTAGTAGAGCTGTTGAGAAGAGCATCAACAGTAAACCTTAAAGCAAGCCAGCTGTTCCCTTGTTTTCCATATTTGATAAATATTAATAAATACTGTGTCAGTTTAGTTGCACAAGTTCCTGGATCGCTTTGTATTTTCTTTTATCTATGAGAGTGAGAAGACAGTAGTTCAGCAAAATCACCTCCTTGAGATTTTCCTCATCTTTGTTGCTTTTATACTAAATGCATGGCTAAGAATGACCTGCTTCTGTCCTAACACCTTCCTGACAGACATGGTCACAAGTCACAAAAGATGGTGTCACACCTAAAATTAGAAACAAATCTCAACTGTGATCATTTTGACACTGAGACTAGCCTTCAGAAATGCTAAGTGCATTCCAAGAGGTACAGGAAAGTGGATTCAAGGGATCTTAGTAACATACGTATTTTGCTTGCAGAACAGTGTAAATCAAAAGATAACAAAACCCCAAAAAAATAAAACAAAAAACCAAACAAAAAAAAGAAACTGCACACCAACCAAAAAAAACCCCAGATTTAGAATAGGTACTGCAGGAAAACAGAGTAGAAGGTGGCAGGATTAGTGCTATCCACTTACATATGATACTTGGGGAATGTTTTTCTGAAGACTAGTGCGCTCCTAAATTTTAAAGTTTAATTACAAATCTAACCCAGTGGCTGACAGAAGCAAACATGCTTCAAATTATTTTAAACCCTGCAGGTTTGTGGGCCATTTGACATAATGACATTGCATATTAAATATAAGCCTTAAGTGACCTTATTTACTTCAGTATACTACCTAACAGGATCAATGAGGTACCTATTTCTAAATTACCCCAGAGCACACAGTGTGTGGGGACCAAAAAAAAAAACACAAACAAAAAACCAACAACAAAGAGAGAGAGAGAGAGAGAGAGAGAGAAAGACAGACACTGGAATATGAAAAACCAACAAAGCCAAAACTATGAAGCTCACAACACACTCCTAATTCCTGCTACTTTGCAATTTATTGAATTACACTTCACATTCATTTTTGTTTTCCACATCAAGTGCAAGCTTTCCACACAGCTCAGTTACTAAATCATTACATTTAAAATAAATAGTAATATGGTCAACATACCAGATTGAAAATTATTATATTAATAACAATGATGTAATGAATCAAGGAAGACTGGTATGTCACTAAATCATTAATAGTAACCATTTTGACACAAATTAGTTTGTCTATGGCTATTTGGAACACAATGTGATTTATATCCATTTAAGCTGGGAAATGTGGCAAAGATACGTGGTTGCATGAAGTATGACATTTCTTTTGAAAACATATCACATTGATGAAGCAATGATGACAACATTTCTACCATGTAAGATATGAAACACATGCTTTACCATTTCTTTTATAAAAGCTGAATTTCTTCAAATTACAGTGTCAAAACCTTCCAAATGTAATTATTACAGACTTTCTGACAAGACACTGAACATTAGGTGTCCAACACTCAGAATGTCTGACTTCCAAGAGGCACTATGAAAGCTGCAAATGTACATCATATTTATCAATAAAGTACATGGGCTGAGTTCTTTTTCCTGGTGGAGCCAATGGGATTTTCTACCACTGGCCCAAGCAGTTCTGCACGCCATCCAAAAGGGCACATAAAAATTACAGTGAAGTAAAAGATGTACGTCTGTCTCACCGCATAAGGTAGTGAAAAGATCACTAGACCTTCTCCTAATTTTATTTTGCTTCAGTGAGCCACTTGGGATAACCATTATCACAGTAAATAAAGACAAGCGCCTGAAAGTTGATGCAATGACCACACAGATGAAGTAGGAAAACTTGAAAAAATCAATGAACTTATCTATATGAAATACGTATTCTGATATCTTCCATGAAATATATACTCCAAAGAAGCTAGCTCCAGCTATGGCAAGATCTGAGCTTTCATTCAAACTATCAAGTTTCTGGTGCTACAGTCAGGAAGCTCTCCTAAACTCATGGTGTTTACCGCTATGGAAGAATAATCTGCAGAAGAGAAGCTTTGGTGGAGAGGTTTCTGTTCCAGCTTAGAAGCGGCACAGACAGGATTCACTGAAAAATGAAACATGAAGCATCAGAGCTCTCCCCAATACGAAGGTACAAATTCTTCCGAGTCCTCTCACCTGCAGTGTGATTTGAAAGATTTTACTCTGCGTCTGTCCAACACATAGGAAATTGCCTGATGTCACCTGCAACTGATACTCTCCAAAACCAGCGTAAAATTAATCTCAAAGGTGAGAATGGATTTATTAAGAGTGGGGAGAAAAAACAAAACAACAACAAAAAAAATCAACAACAACAAAAAACCCCACCACAACAAAACCAACAAAACAAGCAAAAAAACCCCAGAAACAGAAAGTGAGTTATTTATTTTGGAAGGTTACAAATTAAAATTCACTTATTACTTCACAATGAAATGTGTTCAGTACAAACGTGGGTTTTTCCCCCCACCTGGATAAAAGTGTTGAAAGTACAATTGGTTGTAGAATTACTGCTTAAATAAAAATCTGCCACCCTAAATAGTTCACTTATAAATAATAAAAAAAAAGGCACATTGTCTACGTTGTCTATTAACTGCTTTAAAAGCTTATCAAAACCACTAAACCCCAATTTCATTGTACTCAATTAAGCATTGAGGCTTGGCAACTTATCACAACTACCTAAAACACGTATATGAGTGTGGTTTTACCATGCTATGACATATCAAAACCCTACAAAGGGCTCCATGAGGAAAGTATGTATTTAGGTAGAAACAGCTCTTTGTATCTGGTATAATCACCTTCTTACTATAGGAAAGTATAGCACAAACATGAGGAACAATGCTCATTTGTTATGTGGAAGAAATATATTCCCAAATATACATTCTTTTCTTAAAATGATATTAATAATTTTCTGCAATATTGCCTCAAGCCATAGAGAAGCATCAACATCTACATCAGTGTCTCAGAAAACAGTAGCTGTTATTTGGCAGAGAATTAGTACTGAACTGGTTATTTCTATCTTTATATCCCAGCTATAATCAGTTACTTATGCAATCTAAAATTAACCTCATGAGTTTATTCTAGTGTTCTAACCTATTTCCTTTTCTCTTTGGTATAACCTGTCTTTACATTGTTTTTGTAATTGAAACAAGCTCTAAGTTATTTAATTTTATACTTTTTCTAATAGTAATTGCTATTAGCAGTCTGATTTTGCTTTACTGGAGAAAACATATGAAGGTGTCACATCCCTTGAGCACTTGCAGTCCATCTGTGGAATGGTGCTACCACACAGGAGAGCCAGACTGGTCCTTGTAACGGGTGCACAGAGCTCTACTATCAAGTGGCCAAAGTGACCGTGCATCTAGTGTCACACTGGTGGGAGCTGAGATACCCACTAAAGTAAAAAGCCCTGCAGCCTTGAATTCAAGCCTCGCTATGAGGTTGGATAGATAGATTTGTAAGCACAAAGTGTGGTGGGAAGCAAAGGAAGTCACCTACAGCCTGTGATCAAACATCAATATCAGGAGTTCAGTACCAGGTGGATCCCTTAAGCTGAGAAAAGGAGACAAAGACCTACAGTACCTGCCAAATTGCAGAACTAGATGGTCTTCATATTTTTACAATGCAGTCCCTAATTGCACAAAAGGCTTTCAGTATTCCACAGCCATGTATAAGAAAAGGACCGCTAAAGCCAAGCAGGGGAGGAACAGATTGCTCACCATTTGACCCACACATTGAATTTCATGCCTTCCCATATCCCTAATGAGAATATGATTCAAATATTCTATTTCTAGCATTTCTTGTACACGCTGCTTATTTTCTCAGTCCTGCTTGACAAGCAGCATAGCTGCAAATGTCAGGCAGGAGCTGGTGTTGCACCATTTTGACTGATACTACAGAACCCCTGTCTTTCACTTGAGTAACCTAAGAGTTTACCTCTCATAAAAATGTCCCACAGCAGCTTACACGTAGGAACTATTTCAATGAAGGGAAATCCCTTGCTGAAGAACGTCAGGATATTATGAACTTTTAAATATAAAAAGCTGTGGCTGTTGCGAACACAGAAGTATCAAGTCTGATACACCGTAACTTCATGAAAGTGGATGTCACTACAAACAGTAATTGTGTGACCTGAGCAGCCAGGTCCCAGCTGGACCTGATCCAGCGAGACTACTGCCAAAGGCCACAAGGTAGATTTCTTTTTTCTCCCTCGCTCCTCCTTTGTTTACTTTCAAAGTTGTATTTAAGTTAAAGGATGAGAACAGTTGAAACAGAAATGGGACACCAAAAAGTGCTAAATCCTCGAAGGCTGTAGGAAGTCTATGTGGGAAAACACTTAGCTGCATAGTACTGATTAATCTCATCTAGTAAGGAGAGCTTGAGAACAAGAAGGCATCCTTCAAAAAGATGAAGTTGTGTCCCAATAGAAATCAGAAAGGAGTAAATTAAATACAGAACACAATTCATTTCCTGTCACACCCTAAAAGTATAAGGATCAGCTAGCAAATTGACCAGTAATTCTGTTTTCAAACATGAGGTGCAAAAGACTGTCAGGGAGACTTTGTAGGCCCAGTTAATGTTCAGGATGTGACAAGGCCACTGCAGTGAGGTTAAATGAATATTGGGCATGCATAGGGAATACTGGCTCACTCAGAAACAGCGGTGAGTGGTGAAATGGTAAATCTGTAATAGTAAAGACAAGGGTTAACCATGCATGACTGCAAGAGAGAATTCTGAAACAGAACAGGAAATAAAATGGCAAATGAATTCAAGGCAGGTAAAGGAAAAGTGATGTACATAAGTACAGCAAATGTAGCTTCACATATAAAATGACATTTTACAATTACAATCACTCCGGAGTAAGATCTTAGATTTGTAAATAGTCCCACAAGAAACCATCTGCTGAGTGCTTGGTAGAGGTCAGAAAAAGGATATAAAATAATGGAAAATTATATTGGGAAAGGAACAGGGAACAAAATCGAAAGCATTATCACATCACAGAATAAATCCCTAGCTTACCTTGACACCTTGTACAGTCTGGGTCCCCTCATTTCAGAAAGGATATAGTTGAATTGGGAAAGGGTCAAAGAAGGTTAGCAAGGATATAAAATGACTTCTGGATTATGAACTACTAAGTAAGTAGTCTTGATAAAAAGAATATCATATCCTAGGAAGGATATGATAAAGGTCACCAAATTAATGAGTAGCATAGAGATGCTGGATAGCAACCAATTGTTCAACATCTTTCAGTACAAGAGCTAAATATCATCAAAAAGGAATTCATAGAAAGTCACTTGAAATGAAGCAAAACGATGCAGTTTTTCAGAGACTAGTTAATAGACCCATGGAACTCCCTGGAAAGAGATACTACAGATGCCAAAACAAGTTCCCTGAGGTGAAAACAGCTGGAGGTTGTGAGATTACTGAAGAGACTTCGTCCTAGACACTGTCTACAGCGAGTCCTAGACACCTAGTTTGCTTGTTCAACCTATTTGTAAATATCTTCAACAGACTCAAAACCTCTTGCATGTAATAAATCTAACGTAATCAAATTAAATGCTTGCCATGTCATCTTTCAGACAAGTTATGCCTTAAGACACAGTAAGCTAATAGTTAACAAGTTTTGCAAAGCAAACCATCCCCATTAATTTAATAGCATCCCCAGACAACTAAAGGAAAAATATGTCCACATAACACTATACTATTAATTAACTGTGATGCCATTAAAGGCCTATGCTTAGGACTCCACAGGGACAATGAATCATATATTTACATTTTAGCCAGGAAAGTAGTTGAATGGTAGCAAGGATGGTCACACCTGCTGCAAAAATCATTGCAGAGAAAACATTAAAGACAGACAAAAAATAAACAAACAAAAAAACTTCCTTTGTAATCCTTTTAATGTAACTTAGGAACTTGCTGGATTTCTACAGGCCAGTAGTAAAAAATTACCTCTTTACACCGCATTTCTTTGTAGTAAAGTACTAGCGTGCTTTCTAATATTCTGAGCTGTGATATGGAGATAGGAGTACAGATTACAACAGAGAAACAATTTCTTTTTATTCTGATCAGAGCTGTACTAATGAGTTTGGAGGGATGATTTATGTGTTGGGCAAATAATCCAACCTAAGAGTCATGGAAGTAAACAAAACTATTTTCAAAGACTTAAGTCCACAAAATTGTACTTAGTGCATTACTAAATTCACACTGGAAACAAAGATAATTTCCACAGATTGTCCCACCACAAATAGTCTCCAAGCAAAGTATATTACATATGGCTATTGTATCTTGGCTCTTGGAACTGTACCCATCGTGCAGTGCTTAATACCTCATACAGGCTTTTCACAGATAGCTTGTATACTACCTCTGTTTTTCTCTAAATATCCGAGTTCAACAGTTAGAACTGTAGTTAAGAACTTGCCTTTTCACATGCACATATGTATATATAAATAAATGAAAAGTCAAATGCTTATAAAACTTTTTTTTTTTTATAAAAGTATTTTTATCCCACAAGGTTCAAATGAAAGCTTGAGAATGTGGCGTACATCTTCAGACTAAAAAAAGAACGGAACAGAAGGCAAACATGGGACTCTCCTAAAGATACTTAAACAATATATAATTATTCAGTAAATAGCTTCTGAGCTTACTGGTTTTTGAGGACTGACTCATGACTTTTATTCTGGGTTGGTAATACAGCCTCACTGTCTCTCACACATTTCCTTAAATGGACTATGAAGCCAGAGCTGAGCAATGAAGGATGCTCTCATACTCTTCCAGGAATGAAGGGCGAGGGCTACTAAACCAGGCACAATTTCCTGCCATTTAGTACAACAGGTAAAGCTAGATAAAATAGGCTTTAACAAACAAAACCAAACCAAGCCAAGAAAAACCTTTACAGTATTTCTATCAAGTATTACTATAGCAGAGAGTCTTTTCTGCTCTTCAAAGAATGTGAATTAATTTTACTAAATTAAATACTTTTAATTAGCAAGTCCTTGTCCTCTAAGCAGAGTTTAGGTAAAAGCATATTGGCCTGCTTAATTACCTAGTAGCTGATTAAAAGGGACTGCCTGCTCTCTGCAACTAGAGTTCAGGTCACATAGTGGAGCATCTGTCATACGAGGAGAGGCTGAGAGAGCTGGGAATGTTTAGCCTGGAGAAAAGGAACGCCTAGGGGGGGATCTTATGAATGTGTATAAATACCACAGAGTAAAGAAGGAGACAGAGTCTTCCTAGTGGTGCCCCGTAAAAGGACAAGAAGCAATGAGCACAAATTGAGATACAGCCAATTCCGTCCAGAAATAAGGAAAAAAAAAAGTTTAAAAATCCTCATTTACTGTGAGTGCTATTAAACACCGAGACACTGTGGCAAGAGAGCTTTCTCCATCTGTGAAAATATTCCACCTGACTGGACACACTCCAGGGCAACCTGCTGTAGCCATCACTTCTGCCTCCTCCAAAATCAAAGAAATTATAAAAAATAAAACTGCTTTGGAGAAGTCAAAACTCACCGAAACCAAACCCAGCAACATGCCATGCATGAAAGGCCCTTTGTTCTCTCGGAGAGATCCTCCATCTTTTGTGGTGCTCCACATGAGTAAGGAGACCACCTGAACACATTTCAGTGCAAGAATTATGCCTTAGATCTACACTTCCAAGTTCCTGGGCTTTATACTTCATTTATTGAGTAAGTAATTTATGATCAAGCATAGACAGGTTTATTTAAGCAGCCTATTTTAGTTAAACACATAGGTAATAAATTCAAGCCATGAATAGACTACTTGCTCCACATCTTGCCTTGCTAGTTTAATGTATTAGTGTTCTCATTGTAAACCAGCAGCTGGAATCCAGTGCCTGCAGAACTCTGCTGGAAGAGACCAACAGTCAGATGACCTAACAGGATGTCTTAGATGCTTCAGCCTTCAGTGAAGAAGTTGCATAAGCCCTTATTCTAGCAAGATTTTAGAAATAATAAACCACAGGTGGCAAGTAACAAGCCACACTGGCATGGATAATAAGGACTTCAACCAGCACAGCTACTCAGAGCAGACACAGCCATCAGCTAAACCAAAACAATCTCAGTGCAAACTGAGCAATCTCTCTCAAAGGTTTAAATTCAGGCTAAGTTCAGGTTTAAAAAAGAAAAAAATCTCAGAGAGACTCTCATTTTCCCTGATCTGAGTGGAAACACGCTTCTATAAACTACATGTGGGGATCAGAGCTTACAGGACCAATGTACAACTGCATAAAAACTGGAGAAAAAAGCGTGGCATTTTTCTGAACTGATGAAGAGGAACTGCTCTCACAGCTCACAAACAATTTTAACCCTCATTTATAGTAGGGCTGGCACCATAGTTTCTGAATGTAAAGTGGAACTTGTTTTATTCAAAACAAAACACTACATACACAAGAAAGCCCCACACAAAACAGAGCCCAACAAATGTCAGTGAAGTACTTGGGAAATTTTTAAAAACTGTTTTGGAACTTCTATACAAAATTCCATTTTAGGAACAGAAAATTGTTGTTTTTTTTTAAAAAAATACACTCCTTTCTAAATTTTGCATAGGAGAAATGTACTGTAGTCATCCTTGGCCCCACCACCCCTCAGTGTCAGAACTGGATCCATTCACTGTGTCAGGAGCAGAGTTATGCAAGGCCCTAGCTCTGTTACACACCAGGGATCTTGACTTTGCTCCAGAGCTACCATGGCTAAAGGGCCTGGAGCTGCTCTACAGCAGCCCCAACATAGACCTGGCAGCAGATGCATCTATTTGGATTCCACTCCCTGGAATTACAGGCTTTGGATACCACTTGGAGTCTAACACACACTGCAACACCCAAGATAGCAAAGCTGCCTTCATCGCTACAGCCGACCACCAGATACTGGCAGACCAGATAGCACAGCCCAAGCCCTTTCACGCTGGCTCTCAAGCTCCATACTCCAACCTCTACACTGCAGCTTTGGCGGCTTCTCCAGGTCAGAGTGAGCCACTGATCCTGCAGGCTCTGTGTATGGTGGAGATCAGCAGCTGCATCAGCCAGTCACTACCTGGGGCCTCAGATGCTCCCAATTAGAGGCATCAAGAGATGAGGTGAAGTTCAAATGTATGACCTAATCACATGAATGAACTTGTAAGACAGCACATTTATTTTTAGGACAGAATTTTTGGAAGCCTTCAGCACTGGTCCAATTCTATTCCCACTGTTTCAGTTCTACTGTTCCAAAGTCTCTACAGTTATACTATTATTTAAGAGAACAGGAACCTGGCAGAAGCCGACACTCTCCTATGCGGTGGCACCTTGATTTTTAAAAATCAACTACATTGTTAAAATTGAATTGGTTTATATTTTAATAAAACCTACTGTGAGAATAAACTATTTTTTAATTCAGCTTCAAAATACATCATATTATTAATCAAGTTACCAGACTTTGTTCTAATGAGAGTAGTGAACTTTCCATCATTAAAATCAGAATCTGAATTAGTATCTGATCCCTCCAAATCAATTGTACAAATAAATGGAAGAAAAAAAGAGCACATCCTCAGCTCAGGTATAAATAGCCTCTGTTTCACCAAAACCTTTGTGGACAACAATAAAGTATTAAGTGGAAAGTAAAGTAACTTACGGTAATTAGATTTAGATTGCTACTTAAAGAAAGTTGTGACTCAACACTAATAACTAATTTTACCTTCCGTGATTAGGTAAAGCTGATTAGAATTAAGTATGTTATCTGCTGGCTTGGACATAATTATTGTCTTAGAAAAAATGTTGCATTAGTTTTGCTGCAGCTACAGATTTGTCTTTAACAGGTATGCTCAGCAACACTGCAGGTACTCCATTATTCGTACCTTACTAAGCTCTCCCATAATGTGCAAAAGTCTTGTGTAGACTTCAGGAGCTTTTGCCATTGCTCAGTATGGACTGAATTCTATGAGGGACTGAGAAACCATGGATTTATGATCTATGTTCCTAGAGTTAAGAGATGCGTGACCTGCACTAGGTGGTCCTGTTCTGGCAGGGGGGTTGGACTAGATGATCTTTTGAGGTCCCTTCCAATGTTTAACATTCTGTGATTCTCACAGTCCCAGCCAATAATACCAGAAAAATACATGGAAGTTAAAACTTACACAGGCTTCCACTGATACTAAAACACTGCAAAGGATGTCAATAAATGTGGTAATGGTGAAATTATTTAGCCAAAACTCCCATTTCCTCAAGTGACAAATTATTTGATTGCTCAGACTGAAACATGAATAAAGATTAGACATAGCAGAAAGATACAGAAGACATATTTAGAGCAGTGCAGGTGGGGTTGGCAAGATGTCTACTATTCAATGGATCTTGACAAACACCTGGCATCCCACAGCAGCTAGACAGGAATTCTCTATCAAGAACATGCCTCACAAATTATCTCCCTGAGTAAGACTTCTAAAGTATCTGGTAAGAGAAGTACAACATGACTGAAATACGTATTTGAATGCTGTGATTTCTCAAGTAGTAGCATTCTTGAATGGATAAATGTTAGTGATGGGTACTACTATTTCAAGAGAAGTTAAGAAATGAAACCTCTTCATAATTAAGAATTAAAAAAAATATCTCTTTTTTGTATCTGGCTATCACAGGATCAAAAAAAAATATTTATTTTCACACATACTCCAGAAATACAGCAAAAAATCTAGTAAATTCACATTTGTCCTTGCTTGTTTGGCCAGAGATAACAGAGGAAAAGAAAGACTTGAAATAGTTTAAAAACTGAGATATTGCAGTCTCAAAGAAGGATGTATCTGTTGCTCTTTTGACTAAATTCCTCACTTATGCTATGTTTTTTCACTATGTTGTGACCAGTGGCACATTTATTTCTTCAGATAAACATAGCCAGAAATTCTCTGCCATTAAGTTAGGGTTAGTAATAGCAACCTCTGCCTCGTTTATGCATCACACACCAGAAAACGTAATCTCCTATTTGTTCATTCTAAATTACCAACTTATTTACAGAGACCCTAGCCACAGCATAAAAAAATAACATTCATTTCAGCTCTTGACGTAAGTGGGTGCAATTCCATTTCCTTTGACAGTGCTTCCTATTTAACTATGGCTGTTCATGGTTCCTGAAAGAATTCATTAGACAAAGCTGCTCTGCTATCTCTTCTTAAAGTAGCACAGAATTTCTCAAGGACAAACTTACTAATTATGCTTTTAAGCCCATGCATAAAGAAATATCCCTGGGCAAGGAGCACCTGCCAGAGAAACACTGTTGCAGACAGAGATATTACTTTGCAAAAGGGATCACAGGAGGTCCAGAACCATTTATATTTAGTTTGAAGGAAGCTCAACAAGAAGGCTGAGGTACATCAGGGGATGCACTGAAGCTGTACATTCCCACATCAGCATGTCCTAATATAGATCATCTTAACTTACCAACAAATGTTTCTGGCCCTTCCAAAAAAATATTATTATCGTTGCAATATTGTTCCCTTGCCCCCTGTGTGCTTCTCTTTTTTCCATGTCTCCTCATGTTAAATTTCAGTGAATTTAGACAACAGTTCATAAACTGTATGTTCACACTTATGCCTGTGCTGTTCTTCATACAGCGGAGAGGTTTGTAGTTCTCATTGAGATGAGCACAGAGCATATTGCACAATCATTTTGGAAAATACAGCTTTGCTGTGCTTAACCTAGGGCTGTGCACAGCTTATTAGTTTATGTGGCATTTTCTTACTTACCTAGAGATTTCTACAGCTGCTTTATTGAGTGTTCTGTGGGATTACACAGGTGATCTTGATCCAAACCAAGTCTCTTAATAATGTTTATGGACTATGTCAGGTTTATTATTTGGGGCTTACTGTGATGTAAATGAGAACAGAGACAGGCCTTGGCTCTTACCTACAAACATCAGAGCCCTTCATGTTTATACCTCTTTTATGAAGTATTTTTAAGTCGGAGAGTAAGACTGTCCCCACATGTTGCTTTCCCCTCAGGCGTCAATTCTAAAATCAATGACTGAATTTACATCAGAAAAAGACCTTTGTAATCTTTTCAGATCCCAAATGAGCAACCTCTATTACAGCATGTTTTATTTTCACAAACTAAGGCCCAACAACCATGAAGGGCATGTGAGCCCTCAAACCCTACACACTGTTTCCACTTCAGTGAAACCGAGTGAAGTGAAACTAGCAGGTTTGTTGAAGCTCAAATAAAACTTCTTTTCTTGTACTAATTTCACAGAGTACCTGAAAATCCACCTATTCAAAGTCTGTCTCCTCTGCCATCTGCTGGAGCCCTACAATATAAATGCAGACATACCATACTAGGCCATTGGAAATCTGCCACAAGGAGAACATTATGTAAAATAAATCAGATGTATAATCAGATAATCATAAAGAATACTGTACCCATATCAGGTGGATCTAGCACAGCAAGCAAGCTTTGATCTTTTATATAGCAATTAGGTCAGCATTCCATATCAAACAATTAATTCTTCCAGGGCCTTCAATAAATGAGCATTAAAGTTATCAGTCCAAATGCTAGCCTCTCTCACAATATAGAGCCAGTTACTGCAATGTAGTTTATAAAGTCACCCGAGACATACCCATTTGTAACGGAGTCTAGACTGTTAGGTTATTTTCCTCTGTATTTTTAAAACAGGTGTCAAAACCAAGTTGCAGAGTATGAAAGCTGCATACTACCCATATGCCTTGCAGCCTTCTATATGAGAGTCTCTACATGCTGGTGTCATGTGAAAATGTGTTTTGAGCCATACATTTCAGGATTGTTTTTACAGGCATGATGCAGACTGCAGTAAACCAAAACAGACCTGCCCTTTACTGAGTGTGCCAGGCATCACCCCTGGTGCTCAGTCAGACTTATTGATGACTTGTCACTGGAAGGACTAGAAAAGGCAGAAACAGACAAAAATTCTGTATGGGCAACTTGATCTCCTCAACCTTAGCACACCAGGCCTTCTGCAGCAAAGTTATATGGAGGAAGCCAAGAAGAGGGGAGGCAATTCTCTGTCCACAGCTGAGACTACTACTCCCACAACAACAGAAGAGACACTTCCTAATGCCATTGGTTTTGTCTGATCAACAGGGTGCCATAATTTTTCCTGAAACATTTCAGAAATTATCCCATATCAACAAAGAGAGGCTTCAGCCCTTACAGTTCCCAGTGACTTTACCAGAGACTGATTACACCTCCAGTTAAACCATGATTTTCCACATTTTGGAATAGGGACAGAGCAAGTGAAGAAGCAACCACTCAGGCTGCCCAATGGTTTCACTGTATTATCCTGTACTTGGCTCCTTATAGTTGCAAAATAACTTAATTTCCTTAACTTGGCTTAATTTTCAAGGTGTGGGTGAGCAATGTTGCAGGTGAAACAACTTAGCCAGCAAACACAACTCTTTTGGAGAGGAAACCTGGCCGGAGGGAAGAACTGTTCTGCCCATGCAAAATTCCTATCACTGACACCTCCAGTATCTTAGAATTCACATGCCCAGTCTTAGAAATAAATATCAAAATTTGACAGAGAAGATATCACTTGACCAGAGAAGTGCCTTTCACCGTTCCCACCTAATAAATCTTCGGCTGAATTACAGATCTGTGGAGCACCATTTAAATATTGTGCAAGAAAAAACATTTTCTGGGGACTAATAAAATTTCTTGTTGAACATACAGTGATTTAAAAAAAAAAAAATGTATTGTCCTAGAGGACCTCTAGAGGTCTATATTTTTCACTGTT
The DNA here is from genome assembly GCA_024336885.1 of Actenoides hombroni. Taxonomy (NCBI): domain Eukaryota; kingdom Metazoa; phylum Chordata; class Aves; order Coraciiformes; family Alcedinidae; genus Actenoides; species Actenoides hombroni. The sequence continues at coordinate 11,304,165 of WUAM01000179.1, read as the reverse complement.
TCTATTATCAAAAAAAGGTCAGTCTAGCCCACAGCTGACCAAGACGCTCCTTGAGCTTACTATTTGGCAGTTTCTGCCAGAAATAAGGGCCAGACCATGAGAATGCCTACTGGCTGTCAAGTGGTGGAGGTAAGCATAGGTAAACTAATGTAGTTAAGGAGTTTGACCCTGTCAGGGTCTAGAAAGTCAAACCCAGTGCATTGTACCAGTCGGTATTTCTCTTTTCCAAATTCAATATTATACATGCTCAGCTTGGAGATTGTCACCTGCAGGACTGCTTCAATGGGTTTTTACAGCATTAGGAAGTTTTGTGTGAATGAGGAAAGAACTAGCAAGTAGGGAAAAAAAAAGTCTTGCTCTTGTTTACAGAAGCTGAACACTTGCTAAGACCTGAATTCTCTCCTTGCTCTGGCATGTGCTTCCTGCATGCCCATGGGCAACTAAAGCAATTGACTAGTGATTCCTGAAATCCCCAGGAAGACGAGAGCTATGGGACAGCACCCTGCAGCTTTCACATGAGACATTTTCTCTTTGCGTGAAATACTAAAGGTGCATTCACACTGTTCATTTGGCCAAGCACATGCCCAGGGCTCAGTAAGCCTCTCCCATGCTGTTTACATACAGCCATTTGGCCGACTGGAATAGCCTGTGAGAATTTTTCTCTCTAGAGGACAGAGGAAACCAAATGAGCGCTCTGTTCCCTTCACAGTGGCATCATCACCAAGTGAAGATCTCATGTGATGGGCAATAGTCTCTAGCTAAGAGGTGATAATCAATATCCCAGCTTTCCTCCTTGTTGCCAGCTATCCATCTCTCAGGTACTGGCACCACCAGCACCTCATCTTCTCCCAACATGGAGAGGATGCTTACGCTTAGAAGAAATTAAAGCTGACTTAAGCTAGCTGTTTGCACAACCAATTACACACAGCAAGAAGGGAGCAACTAGCAGTGCTGCCTCTCAGCTGTTAATTGTTGGGTTTTCACTGTGTTCACTATCTAAGTTTCTTACAGGAAGGAAGCCCCTGTTTCCCCAAGAAATCTGCCTCTCCGTTATGTAAAATGTCACCCTTTTCCCATGGCCATGCTTTGAAAGAACAAGTTTCTCTTCAGATGTGTGAATGATGGAGTCTGGACATCTACCTCAGAGCCATAGATGCCCAGTGGATGAAGGCAAGATCTTGAATCCCCTAGTAAGGTGCTAATGTAACAGAGGGGAATAGGATTTTGCACGTACTTCTGTCTTCAGTATTTTTTTACTGAGTAGCTGAGAGCAGTCCATCACAGAGCTACCTGCTCCCCAGGAACCCATACTGGGACTCTTGCCTCTGCCCAGGACAGCAGAGTTGGTGTGCCCAGGATGCTGCTGCAGGACCCTAAGAGTTAGACAGCACAATAGTCAGCTTAAGCTGCATGGGACGTTTCTGGGATATGGCATTTAAGCCGAATTTATCCCAAGTGGCATCTGTGTGCTTCTGCTGTTTTCTAACTGAATGCTTTGGTATGACTGTCCTGGGGTTCAGTGCTGATTTTCTGCTGAAAGAGTTATATTTGCAATTGAAGTTGAATGGATCTTAACATGATACACACCAATAATATTTCTTAGTACTTTGAGAATCAGAATTTTTAAAGTTGGCTAGCTACACTGCTATTTTAGATAACCTCTGAGGATATGTCTAAAGAGCAGAATGCTCTGCAAGTCAGAGATACCCTGTCTTAATATAGCACAACCACAGTGCTTTCTTTATTCAGGCTAATTTGGGAAGCACAATGCAGAGCATCGTATTATGCAGTTCCTGATAGACTACTTACCTCAACCAGAACTAGCTAAAGTAACTCAGCACAGCAGTGTCCTGAGTTTGAGTTGTGTAGTTATAAAACAAAAATTAGTCTGTGAAATGCTTAGCTATAATAGCCTCTAACTGCTATCAAAAATCCTACAGGACACAAAAAATTCTGTATCCAATGTAGGGTTGAAGAACAGTGGTAAATAAAGCTTTACTGAAAAGAGAAAGTGTAAGACATCTTCACAGAGCAACCTATACAGCTAGACCATCTATCAAGTATTACCAAACAA
>WUAM01000179.1:11289362-11302063 GCA_024336885.1 Actenoides hombroni | reverse complement strand
CAGTCACAATAATGAAAGCGAAATTATCATGTATAAGAGAAAAGGAGGAAAATTATGTGTATATGGACAATCGAATTGCAGTTTATATCTTCTGTTTCAGCATTCCACTATTCCTTTTAGCATTCCACAATTTCACCTCTCCCTCTTTCCCTTTTTTCCCCTAAATATCACATGGATATCTTTTTCTCTTTCACATACTTGAAATACAGAAATATATGTAATATGTTTTCTAATTAAGAATATCCCTTTCCACCTGAAAAGAAAATAGAAGACAGATGTCTTCCCTCAGATTTTTATAGTGTACTCTTTTTTTAAATCTATGTTGATACACTAGGTTTCTAAAATCAAATTAAAAAAAAATTAAAAATCCCTATTTCCTTTGTTGGGATATTACAGATCTATTTATACATAGGAGTAGTGCTTTATTCCTCTACAATATGACATCTGGTTCTGCAACGGTTACAGAAAGATGGTTATTTATAGACCAAGGAAGCACAAACGTCCCTCCCACCTCCCCCAGTATAAGGGTCACAGAGCCCTCACCTGGAACTAGATTTAACATGACAGGTGATAACATAGAAGTAAAAATAACTTGTCAGTATTCCCTTCAAAGTCAGACAATTACTAGTTTAAACACAGGGAGGATCTGCTCTTAATTAGAGGGTTTAAACACAACAGAATACAAACCCACATGCAAGCAGGCTGCAGCAGATACACGTGCGTGTACTCACGGACATACGGGCACACACTTTACTGAAAAAACGTTATTTTGGTCAGAAACCCACACCGGCTTTAATTAAAATCAGCTCAGTAAACCTGATACTGAATTTTCAGTACTAAATGGAGGTTTACAGGGCTTTAATTAGGATATAAAGGCCCTGTTCCCAGTGGAACAGATCCTCAGTAAACCCCTCTGCTAGTCCATTATCCCCAGCCCAGCATGCGTCATTAGGTGCCCCTGTCTATTTTAGCCTTATTAAAGTGTTTAGGCACATACTGCAGTGAATTAGTGCAAACTGGTCTAAGGTTTCAGGATGAGGGAGCCAGTGATTGCCTCATCAGATTTACCTCTCACCTTCCAGAAAAACAAATACTGCAAACCAACCCTGGTAGTTTCCCAAGTAAACCACTTTAGATATATAGCAGGTTTCATAATAACACACCGCATTTCAACAAGCTTATACAGCAAACCATTTTTTCAGCAACATCCAGAGACCAAACTCAACCACTTAGGTTTTGAATTACAAGACAGACATACTCTCATAACAGCGGATACCTCACCCTTGCAAACATGAAGAAGTTTAAAAAAATATTTACTTTTCAAATGATTTATAATCTTGCTCCTATAATTCTATAGGCAAATTACAACTATAAATCCAGACAGAGGAAACCTTTAAAGAATTAATGCTTTTTAATCATTTTTCTTCCTCAATGTTCCTCTAAACAGGCACTATTAAGTTTTACTACTGCTTCAGTTACCTCTACTGCTACACAGAGAACTTCATTTTGCTGATATCCTAAATCAGAAAATGTTTCAAAAAACTGTTATTTCTATGATTCTATACCACTTAGAATTTGTAACAGTCCTCACTACTCCTAGTAATCAAGGCAAAACTTACTTGGGCCGCACTGGAAATCTTTAAATGTTTTTTTTTTTAATGAGTAAACTAAAGGGATGGAATAAATACAAGGTAGATATCAAGAATCAAGTCTGAACACATTAATTTTCATATGGCCTGTAACAGTGCTATTGTCAGGAAATTTTAAACACAATATTATCCCACTCAGTTATACTACATGGACAACACCTTGACTGAAAAATTGCTTAAATCTGCTTGCAGCCATAGAAAATCCAGACCTTAACATCAAAGCCCCCAGGAAAAGGAAACTGCAATAGCTTGAGCCCCTTACCTGCACGCTGTGGTTCTGCAGGCAACCAGAGATTAGGTGCTACTGATTTAGGGCATCCATACCTGGTAAGCTCTGCTGTAACCACCATATAACACAACACTAAAGCCCCTGATTTAGGTACTAATCAGAAACCAGGTTTAAATGGTTAATCAGCCATTGAACTAATTAACCTGAGCCCACATCTTCTCTTGCCTTTTGAGACTTCTGTTATATCTGGGAGCATAGAATGATCCTCCTCACTTGTCAAAATGAAGGTCACCAGTGTGGTTAGAGGTGCTGGTGCATCCCAGTGTTAGGATAGGTAGAGGAAAATGCTCTGAGGCCTTTTTTAATCTTCTTTTATAATTCCATTTCATAACCAAGCATCCATTTTCTGTATAATCAAAACACAAAGAAAGCTGGCAGTATGCAATCTCTTTCTTTAATTGGGGAGAAAGGAATTTCTATTGATGCTAATATGCCTTCCTTGAATTTGTTGTCAGCTGACAAAACAAATTTTGATCAAATAGAACATACGAAATATTAATCAGTCTTCATTTATCTTGGTTTAGCTTTTAATAGAAAGCCTACCTTTTTAATACAGACACACATATTATTTTTAATTCTTTTTCCCAAAAGCTATGATAATCATGCAGAGATGATTTAGAGAACACAGAGGAGTGCAACTTATCAGACTACCAGTTAACGTTGAAAAAGAAAACCATCCTGAGAGAAGACTATTCCGGTGAGGCCTGCTGAACTTGGAAACAAGAAAGGGTTGTGGGTTTAGGATGATATGAAAACCTACTATCACAAAGGTATTTGTTTGCTTTTCTACTTATGGCACAATTTGTAACTTGTGGCATAAATTCTAGCACTTTATTCTGTATGACATTATGTAATGTTGCATTTACTTGGCAGATAGGAACCCTTAGGTTCATGGGTAGTTATTTATACTTTAGCTAATTCCCATGTTTTGAGACTATCTCATTAAGAGCTGGTGAAAGAAATGAAAATCATTAAAACTTTTTAACATCTTCTGGGATGTCAAGCTATAATTAAAAAAATACTGCATTGTTGACTGTAGTCTGACTGCTGTAGCCTGTACTTCTCCTGCTAGTGATAGGTGATATACCTTTCAAACGTAATGGTCAGAGCTTAAATCCAGAAAGATAAAATGGTAAAGACTTAAAGCACTTACAGGTAGAGTCACTTTTTCAAAGACACTTATCAAAAGAGGAGGAAATGCAAATGAAACCAGGTCATTCTGATTTCCAGTCTCGTCTTCTAATCACTGGATAATAGCTTCCGCAGCTCCCTTTCAGAAAGGTACCCACAGAATATATCCCATGCATAACTAGCTGAAATATCAGCTAGCATATTGAGGGATCATTAAGGAAGAAGTGAATAATAACAGCAGCAAATAACAAAAGATGAAATAAGCAATGTCATTTTATATGTGTCTCCATCATATCTGCAACTTTTAAATTTCAGTAGTACTTGATAAGAAGTCCATTCTTATGGTAAGAACCCATAGTGAGTAAAAATTTTAATATTTATCAGGAAGGTGTGGAGCTTTCTGCTAGTTGAGCTTTGTCGTTTTGTGAATTCAGAAAATAACACTCAACAAAGAATTCAGGCAAGAAGAAGGATTAATAACTAAAATGTTGCTCTACCTACAGTTAACACAAGCATTGCTGGGGTGTTTGATAGATCAGATAAATGTAAATACTCCACTTACTGCTGTGAAGTAGTCAAGAAAAAATGCTGTGAACATTTAATTATTACCAAGAATCCAGAGAATCTAAGACATTAATTATAAATATTTAAGTACCTATTGGACAAAAATCTATTAGGATGCTGTTGTGAGTGTAGCGGTTGCTTGTTAACTCTCCAGCATGGCAATAAAACTTGGGCAATGAATGTAATTATGCTAGGGATCAAAGAGCTGAGCTCCTACTGAGAAGCAAGTGTATACACTGCCAATATTTCATCATTCAGAGTCACTTTCCCTCCTGTACCTAATATGAAAGCTATAAAAACAAAACAAAAAAACCCTCAAACTGTTATTGTTAAAGCCAAAAGCTAATTAGTCATTGCTTCCCAAAGTGTTATGTGAAAAGTCTCCAGAAATAATGGGCTGCATTCTCAAATTTTATAGGTTTACTGAGTCTAGTGTTCTCTGGTATTTCCTGTTTCCCTTGCCCAGGAAGATTGAATCAAGTTTGTAAGTCATCTTGAATAACACACAAACTTTTCAATAAAGGCAATAATTTGTAGATTCATAACGTAGATGCTTGAAATAAAGACAAGGGTGGTAAACAAAGGGAATAGCAACATTTTTTGTTGTTGTGTTTAGGACTAGAATTCCCAGCATCTTAAACCTTCTAGCAGCATATGACTTGCCATTTTGGTAGGGAGTGGTGATGCACTTTTATTTTTTCACTTAAAACATGTGAACCTGAAAGCAGTAATACATGAGATTTCCAGCAGGAGAAAAAAATACAACAAACCAACACATCCATTTAAGTCTAAAATACTATTTCTGTATGTTAACACATATATACCATAGCAGTTGTAGGCTGCTAACAATATGGGGAACCATGAACAGCTTTCTGTCTCTTCCCCTGTGAGACATTTCAGTGAAAGATCTCAAAATACAACAGCACATATAAAGACTTCAATGCAATCCTCGGAACACCTATGTATGTTACTTTTCCAAGCTATAAGCATTTGAACAATGGTCCAAAAAATTAATGACAAGGAACAACCTTATTTCTTGCTTGCTCTACCTACTATGAAAACAGGGTTAAATGTCATGACTTTTGATCAAAGTCCCAAGATGATGATTCAGACCCCTGGCCCCATTACAATTAATGAGAGTTCTGCTGTTGACTTTACTATGTCAGGATTTCAGCTCCTGAGATCATTTAATTGTCCCAAATATTTACCACCTTGTTTGCATTTTACAGCACAGCTACAAGCATGCCCAGAAGAACTGCAGCTGTAATTCTGTGACCAAACACTGCTTTAGTGAGGACTCAAAAGGGAAAAATACCATCTTCCATAAAACCAGTTTCTAAATCAGCCCCTGAATTTGTGCACAATCCCAAGCCGTATTCACTTACAACATCTAACAGCATCACAGTCCAGGTGCATATTGCTGCATTTTAGTTTATTTATATTTTACACAGTCATTATGAATATATGCTGGTCAAGAAAATGCTTTTTGAGCACAGGAGAAATGTTAAAGCTCTGTCTATATTCATGTGAAAGTGTATCTGCCCCCTTTTCAGTATTGTTCTGTTTTTCATTACCTTAGCAAAAAGACATAGATTTTCCAAGGATTGTGTTCAAGGAGAAAAAGCCTTTGATTTAGTTAATAAAGAAAACAGATGTATCTATATGCTTAACTACCATCCATATATAAAGCTGATAAAAATAATAATAACAATATACAGAGATTTTTCTTTTTTACTCTTGTTGTATACTGAACACACATAGGCATAAATCTGAACACAGGTCCACTGAAGTCTAGGAGACTCTACTGTCTCTTATGGCAGCCTGACAGAAGTAGCAGGATTGATACTGAAGAAGTTTAATTAAACGAAGAGACAGTTGGGCTTATCCAAAACCTAAAAGATTTCTGTTAGCAAGCCAGAAATTTAGACTGCATGATTTGTATCTCTGTGAGATGTTTTTGTATGTGCTGGCTGTTAAACAGCACAGAAAGTACCTGGAGATGAAGTAACTTCTAATGTTTTGGTTAAAAATAGGTTCGCTGCAGTAAACCTCTGCATTGCAAAGATGCCTTTATCCTCAAACTTAAGCTCCAGTGATGTTTTTAATAAAGTAACCTTGGCCTTAAGACACCATCAGAACATGCTTGGTCTCACCATTATTACACATAATGTGTTTCACATACATGACACTCTTCATTAAGTTCATAAAAGTTAACAGCTCTAAATTTGTCTCTGACCGATTTTCATTTCTTAAGAAATATACACATCAGCATGCAAATGAGGGACATCAGCTGAACTCCTCACATCTTGTATGTGGTCCTACAAAGACCAGTTCCCACAGATGAAGCACTTCATCCCTCAGCTCCTAATCAGAACTGCCTTCAATTGGTGATCTGGCACAGTAAGCACAGTCTTAGAATAGGTGACAAAAAGTGAGAAAACTATAAAATGTCTATGTTTTGTTTTTAGCACACAGAGCCTCCAGGTTTTAAATGTTCATAAAAATACCAAATATTTTTAGAAATGAAATCCAAGATGCCTGTTTTGAATAAACCGCTGTGTTCTGAGGTAACTGGATTGTAAAAACAAATAGGAGTATTAATAAAAATGTTCCAGCAGCTTAAATCTGTTGTAATTTAGTAAATTACTGTACACCCACCCAGTAGTCCTGCACTATAAAGTTACTTTCAACTTTATATCAATGTATTTCTAGCAGCAAATCTCCACTGCACACCATTTATTTGACCTCTTTCTAGCACAGATCATGTTATAGTAGTGAAATTCTTTGTACTCCTAAAAATAGCAATGCAGAGATTCTGAAATGATTAATGACAGTTAGGACTGTTGAGCTTGGTGTAGAAAAATAAAATCGTGTATACATCCATCTGTCTACTGAAACCTGTAAGATTATTTTTTCTGTTCTCGGGTGAGGATATTAAATTTCGTAAGAGCTCTCCTATTCCAGAGTGGCATAATGTCAATGGCTTTATCCAACATTTGTGCTAACATTTAATATAACAGATAACTGCCTAGCAGTACCAAAATACAGGCTGCAATTGAAGGGTGGTTTTCTAAAGATATAAATAGGAGTGCTAGACATGAGTTTGTTGTGAAAATCTTGAGGCTCTCAAGACCCAGGACTGAGGTCTCCATCATAGCCACGTCCCTGCAAAGTGTTCTTCTGTTCAGAGTACTCCCTAACAAACATACCTATGATGCAGAGATTCTTTGCCTTTCCTCAGAAGTCCAATATGCTTGAAAAATCTTAAGGATCTAGCACTGCTACAGTGAATGTGCAGAACTTTTTTACTTTCTTTATAGAAGTGTCAGTGTTTATTAAAGAATTGCATAGAATTAAAACACTGATCTCTAGAGTCAGTATCTGAGCATCTCTGGTCCTGGTAACAAAGAAAAATATACTGTCAGAAAATGAAGGAGATGAAAGAGTATCATAGGACAATTATAGTGATATTACCAGAGAATTACACATATACTTTATATTTTAAAAGGGTGACCATAAAGCTGACTGCATGCCTCTACAAGTTAGCAGAAATGCAGCTGGTGTGGGCACCCTCAGAGTGTGACCCAGACCACCAATTTCAATCGAGTAGTGAAGGAAAACAGAGCAGATTCCTAATTTTAGATGGATAAAGTGACATGAGATGAACTGTGCTATGTGTATCCTGATGCCACTTTTTTTAACTCATTTTTCTGACGCAGGAGATGAAGTTATCACAGGCCAGGCATATTCCACTTTCTAACCACACTGAAAACAAAACTGACCAGTTTTAAAGACATTACATATGATGAGTGCATGGTCAATTCACTTGGACTGAGCCTACCCCAGTGATATGAGACAACTGTCAGCTGTCTTACCTGTCTACTTATTCTAGCTTTACTCAAAGAAAAGCAGAATCATGACCATCAATTTTCAACACTTAAGCAGCAGGCACTTAACAACATTTAAGCAGAGGGTGGAATTGTGGACAGCATGGAGGTAATATGATCTCAGTGAAAATTCTGCATATTCCTTGGATTGATCACCAGATATATAAGAGAGATGCACAACCTGTTGTGCACACAGTTCTCACGCACTGGAGGACAAAACAGAGGAGACAGAAAACCCCGATGACTGTCATTATTTTTCCTCTGGCCACCCCGCATTGCAGTCCACCACATAGAAATGGCATTGTTCACTACGAACAGGATGGAATAACCCAACAAAGGAGCTAGGAACTTAGTTCACAGCCCATTTACATTCACAGCATTGAGATGTGAAACAACAACAGTCATTTCTGTATGGGTATACAGAAACAAAAGCATTAGGGACTCGATGCTGAAAATTTAAACAGCAAAACAAACCAGGGAAACAAGCCATGATCATTGATGAGTGGTAGCACACAAAGTTCTCCTTCATCACATATTTGCTTGGTGTTCATTACTGCAGATGTCATTGCACTTGCTTAAGAACTTTGTTGTAATGAAGGACTGATTTTACATACTAGTAAAATTATAATGCTGCTGTTGCAGGGAACCTGAAGGACAACAAGCTAAAAGCTATTACCGAAAAAACAAGATCAGAACACGTTCATTCTTCATATTCTACACAGACATTTATCATTCAAGGAGCAAATTTTACTGCTCAAATAATAGCATTTATAAGGATACTCGATTTTTAACTCCCGTTTCAACACCAGCCACATCTAAAATTCTCAGCATTTCTTTTACAGACTTTACAATTTCACCATATATGAAGTGAAAGTGAGCATATATGCAGTACATGTCTCTTTCAGTAGATTCCAGATTATACAAGAAATAACCAATCATGAAAGAAAACAAACAAAAAAACAACCCATAGGAAGTCTTTTAAATTAAATCTGCTGAATGTGTTAAATTCTTGCAACTTTTCAAATACAGAGATAGCAAATACAATTATTGGACACACATCCATAAGCACCTTTATGCATTTAAGAAATGCCATTGAGATCTATTCATTGAAGTGTTTTCTGGACTGAGGCCCTAGGGAATAAATGTAAAAGTGGCACTCTATTTTCTAGGATTAAATATAGCTGAGGAGCATGCAGGTTTTGAATAGCCATTTTATTCTTTCTGTGTCTGAAAGCCAGTGCTTCATTGGTGGCATGCTTTGAAATTTCTGGAACCTATTCATGTAATATTGGGAGTTGTTCTTATTTCCATGCCATGAAAAGTATAACATTTCTTAGGGAAGGAAAAAAAATATGCTCAGATTTCTATTTGCATTAAGAAACATGTAGCTTTGGGGGCCATCCTTGAAACTAATCTTTTTGTTTCAAGATGATGATGGTATTTTTGTATTTTCACAGTTGTTCACAAGCATATTATTCTGTATTGAGATGTTGGTATTTTAGCTTAAATCTTTGTATTTTGTAAATTGTGTTCTTTGCACTTCCTTTTCTGAAGTTCTGTGAAGATCACAGAGCAAGAAATAATACGTAGATATGTTCTGTATAAATTCTCTGTGCTAGCACATGAGAACTCATCTTTTCTTCCAATACAGTGACTGATCACAGACATGTTTTAAGCAATCTTCTGCTTTTTGGTATGTAGCCATTGAATTTCAAATTACTAAAGCAACATTAAAATGATGAATGCAAGACATGAACCTTGCATTTAAATTGTATGAAAAATAAGTCTTATAAATAGAGCTATTTGTTAAATGTAAATGATCATTTTCTTTGTTTTCAAAGTGTATTTGGAGACATACAATTTAAGTCCTTGATGTAACATTAAAATCTCTGAAAAGAAGAGAAAAATGCTGTGCTTTCCAATAACCAAAATGTCTTGATATTTCTATCAAAATATTTTTATTTCATTCTTGAATTGCCATGTTTCACATTCCATGTTCCTGCCTAGTTGTTTCCAATATTCATCATTAGAATTTCAGTACTGACAAGAAGGAACAGACTGAATTTCATGGCTGCTCAGTGATGTGAAAAGTTTTCCCAGTAAGAAACTTTCAGTGACACTGTCTCCAGAGTGCTCAGAAAAGTCAATTAATTCATTGTAATTATGACAGGCAGAGTGATGTGTACAAACAACAATCAAGATTTCAAGTTTTCATGCTTTCATGTTAGGATTTTCAGTGCTTATTTCAATGTCAATTAGGAAGGGAAGAAAGAAATACATGTACAAATCTCACGAATTATATAGATATAAAAAAAGGCTGTCCTAATGACTATGTATGCACAGCCATACACATATGTATGAAACATTTTTCATGACTTTGAAGACAACATACAGGGAGACAAAGCCAAACACACTTCTCTAGACTGCTTTTCTTTCAGCCATCTCTGACATCTTGGGGTATTTCTATTCCCAAAAAGCCCTGAGAGGACATCAAGAAGGCCAAAGCATGTTGGTGAATGAGTTTAGAGACGTCTTGTCCTGGCTTTCAGATATCAATCAAGTTAGATGAGCAGGGCCCAGCATAGACCTGACGAGACTGGCCCCTGGACTAACACAACAGAACAAGAACACACTAAAAAGCCAACCATAAACCACTTCTGCCTTTGCCAGTAACCACCTAACTTTCCTCTGAAGTCTGGCTAGTATTAGAAAGACCATTCTGGCCTTTGTGGACCTTTCCAAACAAGCCTCTGCGTGTACTTCTGCTGGTTTTGATACCACGAACAAAATAATTATTAGAAAATAATCAAAAGCAAGTTTCTCAAAAAAATGTGTGGGACATTTCTCACTGAATATTTACAATTTACAATATACAATACAGGAAGTATCTCTAGGGATATTCATCTTAGATGAGAATGAAATCTACCAGTCACATACTAGATAAAATGGAAGAGTAAATGGAAAAGTTCTTACATTTTTTCTTAAACACTATTAATAAACAACATTTTATCTGGAAGAGGGTCCAGTGAGGTCATTCCAAATACTATTCAATATTTTTATTCTTCATGATATGAATCTGATATGGCACAAGAAAGGAAACAATAAGGCCACATACAGAGATATCAACCACAAAAGGAAGATTTGGGAAGATCAGGGGCCCATGGTTGAATGGAACAGGGACCTGATATCAAAGGACACGGAAAAGGCGAAGTTACTCCATTCCTTCTTAACGTTTGTCTTCACTGTTAAGATTTGTCTGCAAGAATCCCAGGCCACTGAGACCAGTGGGAAAATCTGGAGCACTGAGGACTATCCACAGAGGAGGATCAGGTTAGGGAAAGTTAAACAGAACCATAAAACCTGATGGAATGCACACAGGAATGCTGAGGGAGCTGGACAATGTTGAAGAAGGTGATCCTTACCCTCTGCTCTGCACTGGTGAGACACGTCTGGAAGGCTGCATCCAGTTCTGGGGATAAATTTCCTCACTACAGGAGAGATGTGGACATACTGGAGTAAGTCCAACAAAGGTATGCAAAAGACAATGAAGGGACCGGAGCCTCTCACATGAGAGGCTGAGAGAGCTGGAGATGAGATGGCTCAAGGGACTCTTATCATTGTGGACAAATGTCTGACTGGGGATGGATGGTGTTGTAAAGAAGATAGAGACAGACTCTTCTCAGGAAAGGAGAAGAGGTAATAGACACAAATTGAAGTATAGGAAGTTCCATTTAAACATAAGAAAACACTTTTTTTACTGTGAGGGTGGTCCAACACTGGAATATGGTGTCCACAGAGGTTGGGGAGTCCCCATCTCTGGACATATTCAAAACCTGAGTGGACTTGGGCCAGACCAACCTGCAGTAGATGACACTGCTTTGAGCAGGGAGGTTGGAGTACACAATCTCCAGAAGTCCCTTCCAAACTCAACAGTTCAATGTTTTTGTGACTCTGCAAAACATGCTGTAGTATTTTATTGTAGTTGGAACAAGCAACAGTCCTACCCTTCCACTTCCTATGCTTGATCATGTCACAGTTAAGGAAAATGGCCAAATCATTGACAGCATTTTGTGCTAAAGGACAAACTTGAGTTCAGAACAAATAAGAATGTTTGACACCACACGGATTTTGTTAAACCAAAGGAGGCACCACAGAGGCTAATTATTTTTGGTGTTCTTATCCATAAGCATTACATTTTTCAGTGTTCACAGAGAAAAACTTCACATAATGAGATCCATAAAGATTCTTTAATCATCTTATATTGTGAGAAAGTATTAAAATCTCCACTTTCACAACAGGCACATGAAATATATAGTTTTATGATACATTACTAGCACCGGAACACCTCCCCCTTTCCCGTGAACCACCTGCAATTTTTAATAGTCATGTATTGCCAGGGTACCAGAAACCCATAAAAGTTTAATCTGCCAATTAACAACTAGGTAAAATTCCAGCCTCATATAGTATTTTGATTGCTTCCAAGATCTTTTCACAAAATTCAGAAAAAAAGTCCACAAAATTTCTTGCCAGAGTTTTGATCTGATCTATTACAAGTTGAGTAGTAGGAGAAAAATATAAATGTATGTGTATGAAAAAAAAAGTGTCAATTTCTATACACGACAACAGACCCGCCAAATCCAACTCTGGATAAAAAGCACTTATTTGTTAAGGGAAGAGGGGGTGAAAGGAGGGGGGGGAGGAAATAAGGACCGAAAAAATAAAGGTAGGGTTCAGCTATTCAAAACAGGTTAAGCAAAGTACAAAGTAGGTGCCATAGTTTTCAATTTATTTCATGATACTACATCAAAGAAACAATGAGGTCAAATAACGTTATCTTTGTTTTCAGTAATTCTTTAAAAACTAGATAGGAATGTATCAGCTTTCAAGCTATTTTCAGGAATACACAAGACTAAGTGCAAAACAGTTAAATTTCTGTAGATCTGGACTGGAAGGTACATACCAAAGTACAATATTTTTTTTGGCACTACTATTGATAATAACTGATCCTAAGGACTGACCAACACCCCCATTAAAGCTTGGGGAAAAAAAAAAAAAGAAAGAAAAAAGAAAAAAAAAAAAGAAAAGAGAGGAGAGGAGAGGAGAGGAGAGGAGAGGAGAGGAGAGGGGGGGGGAGGGGAGGGGGGGGGGGGGGGGGGGGGAGGGGGGGGGGGGGGCGGGGGG